>OZ020196.1:18684721-19201828 GCA_963971165.1 Philopedon plagiatum | reverse complement strand
ATTTTTTTTGCTTATTAGTTAATATTAAATTTAAGTTTTTCCAAATCTTCTGGTTTGTCCTATCAAATTCTTTATTGTAAAAATTTTGTTTGGTTTGTCTAATGGTTTTTTTTCATAAGTATGTTATAAATGATGTAGTTTTCCTGTAAAGTTAAAATCCCTTTTTAAAATTTATTATAGATATGCATTCCTAGTAATTTTGAGCAACCCAACTGGTTGAAAAAGACCAAAGTGATGAAGAGAAACATGCAACAGCGTCACAGGTTCACCATTCAAATGGTGACGGATGTCATGATAGAGGTCGCCCTATATAGTCCTACTTCTGGATATTCACACATTACAGAAATTACTAACGAAAATATAAAAAAGTAAGTGGTTTGATTTTTTCATTTATTAAATATGGATTTACGAACATTTTTCGAAAATAATTTTCCGGAAAACAGTATTTTGCAAATGTTTTTTTTTTGTTGGAAAACTCTGATTTCAAGTATACATACATTTTTTGAAAGACGTCTATAGCAATTATTGCTGCCATCAAATAATAGTTGTTTTAGTAAAAGCCAAGATATAAGTTTACTTGAGGGAGGGTTTACTAATTTGGGTCATTAATGCCACATGCTAATGACCTATCAATGTACTCACCAAAAATAAATGTACACTTCTTAACATCATTAGTATGGGCCAATAAACAGATTTTATTTGGCGCCACTTACAGTATCATAAACGTATTAAGCAGCCCACTACCAATAATTAAAGCTCCTGTAAGTAAACTCAAAAAGTGCACAAAATGAAACAACGTTAAAAGTAAATTAAATGTTTAATTTAAAAGAAAAAAGGCATAGTAAAATATGGATCAGTTAAAAAGAAAAAGGAAATTGATAATCATTTAACTAGCATTAGGAAGTTGCAACCCATTTACACTGCTAGGACACTATTTTAAATCAGTTTGTGTTCTCTATAAAAATGGTGATTCAAAACATCTGGCTTTTCATGGCGATTATAAAATTAGGTACTTATCTTGATGATGTTCTTTGTGGAGGGCACTCCTCCACTGATCTACTTTCGACAGGGACACACGTCCTAGGTTTCTCCAAACTACCAATACGTCAAAATACTGACTTCAAAACACCTAAACTCTTCAACAGAGGAACATGATACATGAAGTAATTAATTAAATCAACTAATTGCATAAGCTGATTAAATAAGCTGACTAAATAATTAGGCTTGGTTTTCCCTAAAAAGGAACACACTTGAGACTCAGGTACACGTGAAATTATAGGTTAGAATCTACGCTCATACAATATATAATAAAAATCAACACTACTCCCCCTTTTAGAGCCCCTAACACAGATTCATCTGTAAAAACAGGAGGGATGAAACTAGATTTCAATTTCCTCTAAAAAAGGCCTTTTGTTCTCCCACCCTTCCAGAATGACATCGGACAAATGACAACTCAAAAGTCATTAACGTCAACCAAAACGGTATAACCGATACCTCTACCTTGAGTTCATGCTCTCGCGGATTCACGCGTTTCATTCGCACATGCTCGAAAATAGCCAAAACCCAAACAGCAACTGAACCACTTGAAAATACAACAGTAACGAAGTTGCACGCTTTTTGAAAATATAATTTTTGGTAAATACAATGTAAATAACAGTTATGAGCAACGTGTCTCAATTTTTGTTATATTAAATTGTCGGGTTTAATCGGGTTTGTTTAAGTTTGTCCAGGATCTTTTTCTTTATTTTTCTATTAACATTTTCTGGACTATTTCCCCCGGGATTCACTAAGAATTTATACAAATATATTATATATTTATACAAATTCTATGAATTCTATACATTTTGCCCACCCTGTATGCATATTTCACATGTGTGTAATGCCATTTTAGATTAAAAGTATTAGAACATTCCACTGATACATGCTTAGAACTGGGCGGAAGGAGATTACTGAAGTTAAGTTCTCACGACGTCCTACTGAAGAAGAAGGATTGGGTTAGAAAATTATCACTGATGTATCGTGCAGATTTGCCTAAAGTGCGTCACATTGTCAGTTGTAATTCCAAAATGTAAGTAGGGTTTGATTTTTTTTAAATATACTAAACAGAAAAGAGGGAATTGGGTATTATATAAACAGTTAATTTTTTATTTGACTTCATCCCTATTGTTTTGATGTTTTTAACATCGTTGTTGCTCAGCCGACTTCTCAGCGATGGAGAATAAAAAAGGTATATATATATATATATATATATATATATATATATATATATATATATATATATATTAGGGTGTCCGTTATTTACCAAGTTGATCTTTTTTCTTGCGACGCCCCCTAAATTTTTAGTTTATCGTCTAAAAAAAATGTCAGACCAAAATAAGCCCTTAATATTCAGAATAAACCTTGCCCTTAAGACGATACATTTCCCATTTAAATTACATGGGATTTTGCCACTTTTTACAATTAATTTTTTTTTTCTTGGACAAAATGACATAGCAATGAGACATACATATTCTTATAGGAAATTGAACGCTCTACAAAACAGGCCTCTTATAATTTTTCGATTAATTCACTCCTTCAAAAGTTATTCAAGGTGAAATTAGGACTCTATGTAAATTTTCAGATTTTTTTCCTTTTACGACAAAGTGATTATTATTTCGATAAAAGTTGTTAGTTTATTTCTAAAAATAGATAATTCTGGTGGTATTAGGGTAAAAAAATTTTAAACATGGAAAATAATATACCGCATAATAGGTAGCTGGTTCTAGTTTGAATCATTTTTGAGACCATTCATTTATAACACGCAGTCAACTAATTTTTATTGAATTTCATAAATTTTTGTATACTTTCATGAAATTTCCCTTCAATACAGTAAGTGACTCAAAATTACAGTACAAGCATTCCCGCCAACACACGGATTTTCTATTCACGCAAGCGCGCTACGTCGCATTTAGTACCTTGAATAACTTTTGAAGGAGTGAATTAATCGAAAAATTATAAGAGACCTTTTTTGTAGAGCGTTCAATTTCCTATAACAATATGTATGTCTCATTGCTATAAGTCATCTTGTCCGAGAAAAAAAAATTAATTGTAAAAAGTGCCAAAATCCCATTTAATTTAAATGGGAAATGTATCGTCTTAAGGGCAAGGTTTATTCTGAATATTAAGGGCTTATTTTGGTCTGACATTTTTTTTTTAGACGATAAACTAAAAATTTAGGGGGCGTCGCAAGAAAAAAAATTAACTTGGTAAATAACGGACACCCTAATATATATATATATATATATATATATATATATATATATATATATATATATATATATATATATATATGTATATATGTATATATATATATATATATACATATATATATATATATATATATATATATATATATATATATATATATATATATATATATATATATATATATATATATATATTTATATATGTTTATATATAATGCTCGTACGTTGTCAAGGCGCATGCTTGATAATAACGGAGATTACACTCTATTAGATTAGTGCGTCGTAGTATTTCAAATATATTTTTAAACTACAAACTTGTTATTTTTTACTACTTGATCCTTATATTAGAAATTAAGCTCTTGTGCTAAGGACTAGTACAGTACTACTATCCAAATGTAACGTGTTCAGAATATAATATGTCCACTTCATTTACGCAATGTATTAGTAGTATCTTAACATTTAGCAACCTTTTAAAGATTACATTGTTTTCTATTATTCTTGCAATTTTCAGCATGTCTCGCGTGCCACGTATCCGCAGTTCATCCCTGCTTTATCCTACCACGCCCACGTCGATAGATTCAGTCAATCCACCAGCTTTTCCCACGGACGATGGCGAAGACGATTGGTGGACGGAAGAGGGAGAGGAGTCGGATGAAGAAGCAAACGAAGGTATGCAAGTTAAGTTTTCTGTACTGCTGCTACAGTTGCGACAGGATAAGGAAGTTTTAGTATATAAACCGAGGTAGAAACTTAACAGTGGGATTAACTAAAAGTTTTAAAACATTGTACTGGTTTAAATTTATACCTTCTAGTTGATCAGTTAGGTTTCGACAAGATTTTTACTGAGGAAAATTATGTTATTCCATTAGTCTGCGATTTGCTTGGTTTGCAAAAGATTTTTATCTTGAAACTTGTTGCTGGAATGAATTGAGTCCTATTATTATGGAAAATACATGCTTTATTGTCCTTTTCTTAATAAATTTGCAAAAGAAAACTCAAACAAATTTATAGTATAAACTTGGTTGTCTTATTCTTACACTTGCCAGTTGAACACCTTAATTGTCAAATTAGACCGATCTTGGCAATAATGAATTCCGGGGTAAAGGTTCGTGTATATTTTTTAGGTGGTAGTGGAGCTTCTAGTCAAGAAACATCTCTAGTGGGTACCAAGGTAACACCAAGAAAGAAACATTATCCGCCTAAGCCAAATGAACTGAATGCCGGTCATACTTTACCAGTTGAGGTAAGTCCTATATCTAAGATAATAAAGAAAAATAAACAGTTAGGAAATGGCAACATCCAGCTACTATATTTGTGTTTTATGTATCCATGTACAGGGATATCCAAATAAAAGTGAACAGGCCTTATAACTTTTATTTTTAAAGATGGGAAAAATGTTAAATATGAAAGTTTTGGGGATTTTTATGGATTATTCATATAATCTTATTAGCAAAACAATTGAGCATTGAATAAAAAAAATATAGTATAAAACATCGATTTTCTCGCTTATTTTAAATTGGATGGTATCGTTTTTATCATATTTTTGGATTCTAGGAGAAGTTCTAGACATATTTTGTATAACATACCCTATGCAGTTTTTCAATCGTTTTTGAAATGTTTCAAATTAAAAATTATTTCGCATAAATATACTTTAAACGTAAATATCCAGGTTGCGAACGAAATACCTGCCACCTTGTTAAATTTTCTTCGTAGGTAAGTCAAAGTTAATGTCAATGTTGACAATAATACTTTAGTCACCGTAAATGTAAAATTTTCTTTTTATGCAAAATGAGTTATTCTATTAATCATTAAACACCATAATAAAAACAAATATAAGACTAGAACAAAGAGGAATTCTGGGCAATAGAAAAAGATGAAGAGAAAGAAACGAAGAAAGGGACCTAGCGATTTTATCATATTTTCAAGAGAATCCAAAAAAATCAATTCCCGATTGTGTGCGGTATCTCAGATATTATGGAAGAAGAGATAAAATGTTTACTTTTGTCACAAATCTGTAACACAACAACACACAGATGCTTCATCAGTACAATCTTTTAAAAACATAATAAATAAGGAACAGACAACCCGTCTCAGGGAAGCGACTTCCCAAATGTATAAAAAAATGCGGTCGCTAAACATCTTTTTTAAATTCAAAAATCACACGTGAATTGCAACTAATTAGAATTTTCTTTGTAGGTGATATGTGTTGAATCAAAAATAACTGTGGTCTGGCAAGATGGTACTGAGGAAAAGGATATTCCGTCCACACAACTGTATTATTCAATATCGCTGGATGACCACGAGTTCTTTCCTGGCGAATGGGTCGTGCGGTACGAGAAAGACGACGGTGGCAAGTATGGGGTTGTCCAATACGTCAATTATATTGAAAGGACTGCTACGATAAAGGTTTGTCGCAGTCAACGAGTTTTCAGTGAATAGAGGCAGTTAGAGATAGAAAGCACCCGTGGAAATCGACGATTAACAAAACAATCTATATGGTTATAGGACCTGCACCAACTTTTGGCAGTATTTATATTTCGGTTGTGCAACTAATAAAAAAAATTCCCATTTGTTGCACACTTAATGGACCACACTGTATAGAATGCAGATCGCCATATGAATCAAGTGAATCACTGATTCACCTAAAATTTCGGTTAAATAGTTCAGTCAGCGCCTAATACATCATTCTGTAAATTAGTCAGATTTAATATAAATCTAGCATGAATAACATCTAATTTCTACCTGCAACGCAAATGTAAAATCAAATCGAAATTAATAACATTTCATTTATTTAACCATTTTACCAGCCGCTGACCCCTGCCTAAACAAACAGCATTAAATAATACACTGTCGCCTGCGCCGCGCGTATAATACTGATAAAAAAGCGTATAACACCAATAATCACAACTTGCCATCGTGACTTCTGTTTCAATCAGGCGCTTTGTTTACTGTGGCTGTCATGGTAACTATCATGCTACGTCGCGACAGGTGTATATCGATGGCGCATCGCATTATTAGTGTGATTCTTCCGTCTCCCCGGGCAGGATTTACCTGGTAACTCCGCTGTTTCGGATAATTTAACATGGCATCGTTTCCAATTTATGATCCTGTGTGTTTTGTTGGAAAAATGTTTTTCCAGGTGGAATAATACGGATCAAAAAGACTTTAAATTCTGAAAAACCTAAGCCAAAATTGGACGTGAGTAAAGAAGTAAAATGGGAGGATAGAACGTGTGTTAGAAAATTTCAAATATCTTGGTACTCTCAATTTCAGTGGCTATGTGGCAGTTAGTACCTTAAAAAAATTACTTTTTAAGTATTCTCGGCATTATTAAGAAAATACCGTTTAGGTGTTTATTTTTGTGGGGCGGAATACAAGTGTGATTCACTTATTTCGGAGGTCACGAGCCGCCACTGGTACAATGTACATGGCTATTGATTATATTTGGACCAATAGATATCTTCTTAATTTAAATAGGGAAAAATGTTTAAATTAGAAAAAATGTAGATTTGTACAAGAACCGTCAGGAAAATTAATTAAAAAAATAATTGAACATCAAATAAGCGAGTTTTGAACTAACCTTAAGTTTTTTTCAGAGGACTCTCCGTATTTTTTTTTTTAAATTCCACTCGCTGTCTTATCTTCAGTTACCTACACCGATGTTCGGCTGTTTTTCGATAATTTTTAAAAATAAAACGAAACTAGCAATCCTCCATACCCCACGTATATGAATTAATGCAGGTCGTATAGGCTTTCTGTGGAAACATCGACAATCTTGTCGATGTTTCCAGAGAAACCCTATTTTTTCTATCTAAGACATCCCACGTAGACTTCAAGCCTAAGTACTAACGTACCGTGGGCGTCTGAAGAGAAGGGAAATGTAGTCTATTGACACGGGATTTGCAGGATTGGAGGTTGGGACGGGAAGGGAAAACATCTGGCTTGCGACGACTTGCATTAACTCATATATAAAGGGTATGGAAAATTACTTGTTTCGTTTTATTTTTTATAGGAAAACAGTTGAACATCGGTGTAGGTAACTTAACATAAAATAGAGCGTTTAGCGAGTAGATTTTAAAAAAATAACAACAAAAATAATATGGCGAGCTCTCTGAAAACACTTAAGGTTAGTTCAAAACTCGCTTATTTGATGTTCAGTTGATTTTTCAGTTACGTTTCCTAATGGTTTTTGTACAAATCCACAATTTTTCCAATTTAAACATTTTTCTATCTCTTCAAATAAAATGGTTATTTATTGGTCCAAATATAATCAATAACTCTGTACATATGTATACGTGAAAATATTCGTCGATTGGAGAAGTCGCTTTCTTTAGACGCGTCGGAGCTATTACCTCATGATCTCGGTATGTGTTTATGGTTTTTCTTTTGATTTTTTACACCGACTTTAAAACGATACCAACATTCGCTACGCTAATTATTTGTTAAAATATCAAAGAATCTAAAACCTGTAGCTCCGATATTCCTCGCGGTAGTCATTAAATTAACCTGTGAGAGCGCTATTAGTAAAACTGCGATGTTGTCCATAACTTTGTTTCAGAATTAATTTTTTCTAGTGGTTTATGTATTTGGAAACGGACAAAAAACAAGAGGCCTTAAATACTGAAGAGCTTAGTGTATATGATTTAAAGAAGCATTCAAAATTCGTATTTCGACCCGGAGGTATAGTGAAAGCAAAGCCCACGCAGGAGGGAAAGATTGGAAAAGTTATTGACAGTTGTATAGATGTAAGTCTTCTTCTTCTTCTACTTTAACTCCGTCTTTTTCTAACTTTATTTCCACATTGCCATGTTGTAAGTTTTCTTAAACTCTGCTCCCTTAAGGGTCAACTTTGTCGAAGTGCTGGTAAAGCTATCAGCAAGATAAATAATTGTACGTCTATCTTGTTCATGCCAGTTCTATTTCTAGATCCATCATTGTCATTTACCTTGCCGGTAACTTTACCAGCACGTGGATAATTCGACCCGTAATCATTTCTGACTCCGTCCACCCATCCCTTACTGTTTGTTTGCACGCGTTTTCTAAGTTCGAAGTTTCTGACAATCAAGATAACTTGTTACCATTAGAATACCTTTATGATGGCGATTTAGAAATAGTTCTGCCGTTATATGGAAAAATAGAGATATGTTGTAATTAACTGACTTTATTCTTTAAAAATTAAAACATGGAAAAAACAAATTTAATTAAATTTTAAATGCTAAATCTGATATAAGTATTCCAAAGTAAAACATTATTTTAGTAATAATAATTAAAAATTTAACAGATTTTCCAATGAAACTCGTCTTTATCACAAATTATCTCTATTGTGATTGTCAGAATCTTCTGACATTATTTTAGGCGCAGTATTTGAAGCATTGATTTATACTTGTCTGTTTTTCGGTTTGACACGATAGGTTTTTCCTTATGACAAACTTAATTTTTCCGCTGGTCATTGAAAACGAATTGTAATTAATAATTAATTTTTTTTAATTTAGTTAATCTTGAAACGTCCAAAAAATGGTTGATCAAATTAGATTTTAGGCATACTATACAGAGTGTTATGCAATTCACTGCATATATTGAAACCGGTAAATCCTGGTATGAATTCAGATTGAAGAAAAATATTCATAAATGGCGCTTTCTAAATAAGCTGGTAATCGCCTCGTAAACTTTCTCTAACCAGCGCAGCGGTACCAGTCACTGGCAAGAAACACATGATACCAAATAAGTTGCCAATTCTAGCAATAATTTTTTCTATGTAACAAGTCAGCATAAGAAATAATATTATTGTTACCTTTGTAGTAGAATCACTTTAAAATACACTTCTTTTGAAAGTGTTTAAGATTAACAAATACCAATATACCAAAAATCACTGACAACATAGTACAGCAATTAATTTAATGCACGAAACCAACGATTGATTAAGTAACCCTAACAAAAGTTCCAATAACGAATTAAACACAAAACTTAAAAGAATCCACGGTATTTTGTCACTACCCGCACTATTAAAAACTGAAAACTATTAGTTTTTGTTACTTATACAGCACCAACAAAACAGTAGGTATAGCAGTTAATGAGAAAAACGTTCCACTAAACTAATGAAATACAATGCTTAAAATAATCCACAGTATTTTTACTATTAGCCCTATTGAAAAACTGAAAACTAAAAAATTATTTATTTATTATTACAAAGCACAACTCTCATAGGATACCCCCAGATTTAATAAACCTTGTTAAACAGGTTATTTGACATTCGTAATAAAGTATAGACAATCCATAATAACGCTCATGAATGTTTGCAGCATAAATAAAGGGGTTCTTTGTGTCGAGATAATACTGAGATTTTGCAACTAGAAATTGCAGACGCGCTAACCCATAAACGATAAAATTGAAACTGGGGTTCCTATCACATGATTATAAAAAAACTAAAAAGTAAAAAGTCTTCCTCATCTTTGGTAGGCTTATAAATTCATTTAGCAAATGAGGTGAAAACTTTGATTAAAATACCACTCTAAATTTGATCCGTTACTAGGAAGTATCCGGCATGCGCTGCAATGTCACCCAAAGGAAGAAAGTGTTTGTGTTTTAATTCTGTTTGGGCTTGTCGTTTGGGTGGCAAAATTGGTTTAAAATGTCGCTGTTTTATTCAATGCAATTCTGAAAGAAAATATTTTTTTATATGTACTAATTCAGAAATCTTCGCGGACGTGCGCACAACAACTCACCAAAGTTTCATCGCAATCGAAGGTTATAGGAACGCATACGGAACAAACAAACCCCAAACAAGATGGATCAGCGCGTTTGCAATTTATTTTTGCAAAATCTCCCTAATAGCAGCGATCACCGATTTTGCTGGAAATTTTTGAGAGGCACATGACTTATTGTGAGCAGTTTGACTGTGAGTAATAAATGAGTGCCGGGTGCTTTTACTGTTTTTTTAAACAGTCGCTGAAAGAAGAACTTTCACGAAGTTTATGTTTTAAACTCTGTTTTGGATTTAATTTGTCAAACATGTTAACAGGTATAGGTTATTAAAAAAGAAACCCATACAGAAATTATGTTTTTTGCAAAGATACATCCTGTACCTATACATCTTAAAGTACATAAAAAAGTAATATCTTATTTCATGTAAGTAATTTTTTAAAGGATAATGCGTTTTTGGCAATTATAAATTAGCAATAGGATATTGTTGGACAATCCTAGCGTAATTTATTTACTGTTTATGTAGAACAAATTTAAAACTTAATATTCCCCCCGAAAATAAAATTTTGGCAACGTCACAGCAGTGGTCTGGTTTTCAGTTATTAGAAAAATTTTTACAGTTGTTCGATTAGACCAGAAAAAGTATTGAGTGTGTCTCTAGACTATCCCAGAAGTCGCCCATTCTAATACATGCAGTGAATTTCATAACACCCTGTATACTACATTAGTGATAGATTATGGTCAGGCACCCTTTTTTATAATTAAATGTCACTGACAGTGCAGTCACAGAACATTTCTTTTCAGGATTTGTTTTATTTTTGTATTTTCAAGCCCAGTGACTTACTTTAAAAAAATATTAATTTTCTTGAAGAGTAGAGTGGCGTAACACCCAACTAATAGATCTTTTCAGTATGAAACGGCCACAATCACATAGACATTATTTAAATTGTTGTAATGCCTTGAACCATGTACCTTTCACCTTGTCAACCGTAGATTTGGTCTTTAAAATTTCACTATTATAAAACTAAATATACTTTTTATCATGTTCAGATGATAAAATAGTCCTATTTGAAATTTTCATTGCTTTAACTGCTTCATAAATGCAATTTTTTCTTGTTCCTTCATAATATTTTTATGATTCAAAATAGAACCCAACATTTAAAGCAACATAATAATCATCTCTTCTTCTCGGATAGCCTTTTTTTCTGTATCTCCTTGGATATTCATATTATGCAGTATGTCCGTGGATGGGGTTTAGAAGAGGACAAATGGGCCAAATTTTACAAGATACGTAAAGATGTCACTTCTAATAAAAAATTTTGTTCGTAATATAAATGAGATTCACGTTATGAAAAATTTAATTTTTTATAGAGGGAGCATAAAAAACACCAAAACGTTATTTTGCGTAAGAGTAAACATCCCTTGTTTATCATTTTCTATTAAAAGAACAAATATGAAATATGTTTTAAATTAAACCCTAGTCGTAGTACAAGATTTCATTAACAAATTTAAATATTAAAAATAACGAGTTTTATCACATTGTTTTTTTTAAGTCATAACCATAGCCTTTAAAAAAACTAAAGACAAAGTTATTTATTATTCAAAGCAATCAGTCATTGAATTTGCACTAAAAACTGGTGGATTGTATTGACTGCAGACGGTTGCCAAAGTGTAGTGATAAAATGTTCTGATTGATGCCATCCAAGCGATACAGTATTACACGACATTTATTTGACTATATTTTCATTTAATAAAATTAGCATAAGTAAGTATTAAGTAATAAAAAAAGTAATACTCACATTTTGTTCTATTTTATGCATCATAGCCGAATAAACTTTTATTCCCTTCTCACTGTGATAAATTATTAAGTTATTAAGTAAAAGTGACAACGCTATTTGACGGTTTTCTACCGGTTTTACTATGAATTGAAAAGTGACACAAGCGACCATTCATAAAATTCGTTGACGTTTGCTACATTGTTCGAAAGTGGAATTGTGTTATTTTGTGTTTCCGAGAAGCGTTAAGTGTTTTTCTTTAAAGAAGCCGACATTATTTTGCGAAAAAACATTTAAATATGGTGCGGCAGTGCCAAGTTTGCAAGAAATTGGACTATTTAAACCGATAAGTTCCTTTTCAAAAGTAAGCGAGGTTGTATTCACTTGTATCGAATCCATTGGTGTAGTGTTACATATATCTACACATTAGTAATATTAGGGCAACAAAGATGTATTACAACAAATCACGCCACTGGTGTTGGAAGAGGCAGCCGCCAGTAATGTTGGAAGTGTTGCTATGTTTTCCACTGTGTCTACCTCTCTTAGTCGCATCCATTACATGTTTTAAACGGATGAATGATTTGGCGTGATATGATTTTATGAATGAAATGCATGCTTTGTCTATAGTTTTTTTAATGTCAATGGCCCCGACTATATGCTCTCACACCTTTAACCAGAGTACTAGTTTCTACATATTAAACAATAATGACACCTCTAGACATGTTTGTCAATGTATTTATTAAATGAAGCAATTATTTAATTCAAAATAATTTTCATCAAAGTGCTATCTACTGAACAAAGGATTTTTATAGTCAAGTTTTATGGGGATGGCTAAATATCATACCGCTACATCATGGAACAATTTAGCGAGAAATTTGTAGGAATCCCAATAACTGAAATGACAATCTACAACACAATAAAAAAGTGCCAAAGAACTGATTCGGTTTTGAATCTTCAGAAGAAGCAGAAATATGACCAAAGCGATGCTGCCACAGTTTTAGTTCTTCAGTCTGTTAGAGAAAGCCCTGTGATATCCCTTAGAAATCGTGCTAAACGTCTAGAAGTTGTGAAAAAAACTCATATTCAGATGATCTTAAAAGAAAATAAACTATTTCCGTTCAAACCCCACTTTGACCAAACATTGGACGAGGGAGATGAAGCGAAAGACTAGATTTTTGTTTATGGGTGGGAGACCAAATTTTAAGTGGAAATATCCATTTTTATAAATTTATTGTTTCCTGATGAATGTACATTTTCTACTAATGGAACTGTAGCATCCCAGCGTGTTAGGTACTGGTCTCGAGAAACCCCCGAATTTAGAGTAATGAGGCGAAGACAATATCTTACAAAAGTGAACGTGTGGTGCGCGATATCTGTCCATGGCATTATAGACCCATATATTTTTAATAACACCTGCAATTACTTAGAAATGCTGCATACATTTTTTAGCGATGAACTCGAAAATTTGGCATTAAATTTTCGCCAAAAATGTATTTTCAACAAAATGGTTGTCCAGCATATTGCACTCGCGAGGTAATAGAATGGCTTCACCGCAGATTTATTCCAAGATGGATTGGTAGAAATGGCCCAATTGTGTGGCCCCCAAGGAGTCCCGATTTAACGTTGGCCGATATGTTTCTATGGGGCCATTTAAAACAAAGTGTTTATGCCACTCCAATACCAAATAATATTGACGTGCTAAGAGGCAGAATTACCCAGGCTGTTCGTTCAATATCCCAGGAAAAAAATCAGAAATTCCTTCAGATATCGAAGGAAGCAATTAGAAAAATGTGTTGAATATGGGGGGGGGGGGGGGGGGGATTTTTGAATTTTGATATCTTTATTATATTTCTTAGTTTAATCATATTCTTTTGAGTTTAATTAAATGTTCTTATTATTTAAAAATTGCACTTCAATAAAAATGTATTTTTAATTAAATAATTGCTTCGTTTAATAAATACATTGACAAACATGTCCACAGGTGTCATTATTGTTTAATATGTAGAAACTAGTACTTTGGTTAAAGGTGTGAGGGAGAATAGTTGGGACTTAAAAAAAATGGGATAAAACTCTTTACTTTTAGTATTTACATTTTTCAATGAAATCTTGTACTTTGGCTTAGGATTTAATTTAAAACATATTTCATGTTTGTTCTTTTGGTCGAAAATGATAAACAAGGTATGTATACTCTCACGTAAAATAACGTTTTCGTATTTTGTATGCTCCCTGTTTACAAATTAAATTTTTCATAACGTGAATCTTATTTATTTTATAAGCAAAAGCTTTTATTAGGAGTGACATTTTATTTTATTTTATTTATGAAATATACGGGAAACCCCATTTCTGAAATAATAAAAATACAACGATTTAACAAAATTTTCAAACATATCATCTTAACTACATAAGATCCATCAGCAAAAGAAAACAAACTAAGGCACAGCCATAAAACAGATACAAAGTATAAAGTGTTCACAAATCCTTAAAACTCTGTCACTTGGAAGCACCCAGCGACAGATTAAAAATGTCCAATGATCTGCTGATATCATTAAGTGTATGAAGAGTTCTATCTAGAAGATAGTTCGTACCGTAATGAGTCCTGTGGAAGTTGTCATAAAAAAGTTCCAATTTTTTAAACCCATACTCGGAACATTTAATCCAATTCTGGCCAACAACTCCTCACAATCATTCAAACCAATCAGTATTTTAAATATAAAACAGACATCCAAGAACTGTCTCCTTCCTTCATCAGCCCTATGATAATATTATGTAATATGCGAAAAAAAGTTCTAATTTAATTAATTTAACGCAAAAATTCAACTTTTTTTGCAAATTACGAAATATTTTTTCTTTACCAAAACATTCCTAGTAGGCTCACTATTAAAAACCCTAAACTTGCCATGGGTCCAGTAAGTAGCAACAGAGATATACAACTTTTACAAAATTGCTAAATCCGCCCTTGGTCGAAGGCCTTCGAGAAATCAGTATACACCGAGTCTACTTGGCAATCACCCTGCAAGGCCTCTAACAGGGCAACCTCATACTCCACAAAGTTTGTGACAGTTGACCGTCCCGGGCAAAATCCGTGCTGATGATCGCTAATAATACCCTTGCAGACCCAATTTATCTGATCGTAGACTAGACTATGAAATATCTTAGCCACCGCATTTTGGTTGCACACCCCTCTGTAATTGGTAACATTCTCAGGATCGCCTGACTTCAAAACAGGTATTACAAGGCTGCTCTTTCAGGCATCAGAAAATATTCCCTGGTGAGTGGAACCATTCAACAAACTATGCAGGGGTTTAGCAAGCGTATAAATACATTTTTTTATAAAAGATTACGGGCACTTGATCTGGACCCACAGTCGCCTTATCAGGCAGTGTACGTATCTTATCAAAAATACTAGAAAGTGGGATAGTATCGACTGATACATCCCCAGTTCTATCAACTTCAAAATCCGGAATAGCATACTCAGATTTTTACGTATCTTGCAAAATTTGGTCCATTTGTCCACTTCTAAACCCCATCCGCGGACATACTGAAGATGTAAGAAGTGATTTAAAATGTAAAACCTCCTACGAACTCAATATTTTTTTAGGGTTATATAGTAGTCCAGTGGCTTCAAGGTAAACAGGAGAATTGTTGGCCTCAAGATATCGAATCGATACCAGATACGGGGGACTACGAATTTTCGGGTAGTGGAGATTCAACCGACGAAGATAAGGTAAAGTTAAACAGTGATTAGTGTAGCTTTTTGTTATTATAGTGGATCATAACGTTGTACTTTTATTTAGGTTTCCTGGGAAACGGAAAGTATAGAATCCTACGCGGGAGGCGATCTCACAGACGAAACAGTATTACAAAACATGGCCGCCCGATTAGACTTTGTCAGATCTCGAATAGTTTATTTAAAGGAGGCCTTTAGGAATCACACAATTACTGAAAACTTTGCAGTAAGTCGACTTATTTGCATAATGTATTGGTCCGGATCTATGAAAATTTGTCGGAAATATTTTTTGAAAAACAATTTTTCGAAATTTTTTTTTGGCGTTATCTTTAAAGATAGAGAGCTGGGGTTTTCGCAGTACTGTGCTGCTTTTTCGTGAAACGTGTGATGCTACAAACAGAATTTTCATAGCCCCCTTCGTTTCTGGGATACAGGGCGATTTTGAAAATGTGTAATTTTCAAACACCCCTTGTATCTCAGGTGCCTTTATTTTATCGGTAAGGTAAAAACTGATTATTTTATAGTTTTTTTGCATAGAATCCAGTGGTGTAGCCAATTTTTTCTAGAAGGGACGAATTTGAAGTTAAAAACCAAAGTTGCATATTTTTAAAGGACACCCTGTATATTTTGTTTTCATACGATTGCTTTTTTTCATCAGCTTTTCAAAAATATATAATTATTGGTATATATCTTTTGTAATAACTTCCGAATTTTACAATTAAAAAAAAGGTCTAGTATTTCATAGTAGGCCGTGATATAATGATTTAAAACCAATGAATAGAGACATTTAACTAACATTGAGGTTTATTTTTAAAATTTTAAATCTTAATTAACTGAATCAAACTTTAAATAAAAAAATTCACTGTTGCAAACAAATTTAGATAAAACAGGAAACAGATGTTTGTTAGTAAATTTAAAATATAAAGGTAAAAAATCTTTGTTTATATTTTATAAATCACAAAAGTTTCTCAAAATTGTTACTGTTTTCTCTAACACAAAACTCGTACATTTTACTTATTCATCGTATGGCATTTAAAAGTATGATCAATCGTCCCTGCAAATTTTGAAGTTCGAGTGTAGTGGCTTCACGCAGTTCTTCCATAGTGCGATGTCGAGACTCGTAAACTTTATTTTGTAAGTAACCCCACAAAAAAAAGTTCAAGGACGGAAAGATCGGGTGATCGTGGTGGCCATCTTACAGGGCCGTTGGTTCCTATCCATTTTACAGGGAAATTGTGTAGTGGAACCATACTATACCAAAAACGCCGAACAGATAAAGTAAACAGGTGCAAACAACGCGCCCTGATGTCAATGTTTAATTTATCACCTCCTAGAAAACGATATTTGGCCTACCATTATCTATGACAACCCGCTAACCCCGCATTCCCTGATACGCGTTCATCAAGCAGTTTTATTGCTTCATCTGTTCGGCGTTTTTGGTATAGATTTTTTTATATATGTAGTGATTAGATTTTAATGGTTTAGAAATTTTGATAGGAATAACAGAGAAAAAGCCTGAAGCAATCATGATCAAACCCAAAAAGAGGTGAATCTGTTGCGATTTGTTCAGGTTTGTCTAAGTTTCCTCATGATCTTGGTATGTCTTTTATTAACATTTTCTAAATTTAAAGTTAAAAACTCAATTTTCACTTGTATAATTGAAGAATGTGTATTCGAAAAATGGTTTTTCGACAAAATATTCTCGAGAAATTAATTGTGTAAAAGATTTCGTAAATCGTATTGGTTCAACACGTATCTTCATCGTTAACTTGTCTCGTGTTTTATTATCACATTTTCAACAATAGTGTTTGTTTTTTAATTTATTTTAAGGAATATTACATTTATTTTTCAGATACTCAAAGACTTACTATTAGTGTACGAAAATTCTAGCTATTTGGATAAGTTATTAGGAACGTCGTTTTTTAGCTTAAAAAGTAAGCATTTTCAGGTAAGACGAAAACCTTCGTGCTTTGATTTTGTTTTGTACGCGATGTAGGATGTTTCCCTGAATTGATGATATTAGAAGTTGGCGTTTCAGTAAATTTATTTCGGTTCATGTGTTCAATTCACATCCTTGTTCATAATTAGTATTTATTACTCATATTGTTCATTTCTAATAAAATTATTATCTGTGTCCTTATTTTGTCCATTTTGATATATTCAAATGCAAATATCAGTCACACTTGGAAATAATTTTTCCAACATGTTTGCGCTGGTTTTGCCCATGCTCCAACAGTACAGCGCCCTCTATAAGATGTTGAACTGTCACTTGTCACTCTTGAATAAACACATTTGATGTAACATTTTCGATAAAAGTTTCGATTTGTGTCGAAATAGCGAAAGTCACAGCTTAGTAGCAACCACTTGGAAACACGTGCAAATGCGCCGTTTAAAACGTATACGTTTTGAAAATATTTCCATATTTGTTGCCAATACCAATTTGCGTCGGAAACACACAATGGTTTAGATACATTTACCAAAATGTGTCTAAAAATGCTACGTGGGCAGAGTAGCATTTTTAGACACATTTTGGTAAAGTCATTTTCAAAACTTGTACAATATACTATTTTGCCTACTAGTGATCTATTTAATTGTATTGTGATGTTTCAGTGTGTTGTATAAGACATTATAAGACGTAAATACGTTTTGAAGATTAAACATTAGAATCATGTAAAAGTTTTGATAATATCTTTATATTTTTTATTAATATATTTTAGGCTTTGCTAATGCAAGCTAAAGAAAAGGCAAAAGCACAAAACATAGAACTTAGAGGTAGATTGTTTTCAAGCGAAAGCGGCCTAAGTATGACGAAAATAAAAGTGGCCGAATCAGAAAACATTAAAAAGATGATTAAACTAGAAAATAAAATTAACGCGGAAATCGAAAAGAAGGAGGGAAATAAGGAGCCTACAGGTGAGTTAAGAAGGCGTCCAAGTTTAGCTGAAGGGGTCTCGATGTATTAGTTTTGTATTGTTTATACATGATTTATTAAAACCTACAAATGCTTCTCATTCCTCAGGCTTATAAACAAATGAGGGTAAAACTCTGATTAAAATACCACTCTAAATTTTATGGGTTATGGGTTAGCCTTACTGCATTTTTTTTGCAAAATCTTCCAAAAAATTTATCGTTCTTGTGCTCAAAGACGTTTGGCAAACGTCAGTAATTTGTCACAGTAATCAGTAATGACGAAAACTGTTTTTATGGGAATAATAATATGTTTTTAACTCGGTTTTGTAATTTAGTTTCCTCAAAAATGTTGGAGGTGTAGGATAGGAAAAAAGCAACCCACGCAGAACTTATGTTTTGTCCAAAAATACATCCTGTACCTAATACATTTTTAAATACGTAGGAAAGTAATATCGTATTTCATGTAATTTTTTAAAAGATAATGCGCTTATGGTAATTATAAATTATTAATAGGTTATTATTGGACAATCCTCAGCGTGATTTATTATTTTTTTTAGTAGAGCAAACTTAAAACATAATATTCCTCTCGAAAATAAAATTTTGGCAACGTCGCAGCAGTAGGCGCGCTTATGGTTTGGTTTTCGGGTGTTAGAGAAAATTTTACAATTCTATTACACCAAAAAAATGTATTGTGTCTCTAGACTACCCTAGTAGTCAGCGGTTCCAATAGATGCGGTGAATTTTAAATTTTACACCCTGTATCATGGGCGCACCCAGGATTTTGTCTTGGGGGAGGGGGGGGGGGGGGGGGGTCTGATTAATGCAATAGGGAATATGCATGTAATCCAAAAAATTCTGAATATTTTTTTTTGTATTCTCTACATATATTAAATGTTCATGACAGTTGCTGTTTTCCATTTTTTTTGGGCTTTATTAACAAAAAAAAAGGTTTTATTTTGCAAATTTTCCTGCAAAATCCAACATCTCGTAAAACGGACTTCTTTTGTTTGTGACGTCACTTTTTTTATGACGTCAACGTTTTATAATGGCTAGTCACGGCTAGTGTAATGTAAATTTCAGTGTAAATCCATTTTCTTGAGTTTTTCCCAAAGACTAGGATATTTAGTCGATAGAAAACCTTTTATTTTATTAAACAGACTGGTTATAAATGACCAAAACGGCATTTGTGCAAAGAAAATCGGAAAATTGGCTGGAAGTTAGTGCTGGTGGATTTGCCTTTACAATTTAGTTAAAAACACTTATTG
This sequence comes from Philopedon plagiatum, assembly GCA_963971165.1. Taxonomy (NCBI): domain Eukaryota; kingdom Metazoa; phylum Arthropoda; class Insecta; order Coleoptera; family Curculionidae; genus Philopedon; species Philopedon plagiatum. Next base: position 19,182,207 of record OZ020196.1, on the reverse strand, counting down.
TTTATTATACTATAAAAATAAATGTACAGCAACATTATGATTACTTGAATTTGGCGATACTGACCTTTATAGATACCGCTTTATGTAAAATTTTTGATTAATTTTCCACTACCTAGTTTCTTCCAACACCGGCTCTTTTGGACACGACAAAATGAAGTTTTCGAAGCCATTCGCTATGGAATTTTTTTTATACTGGGACAATATAATATCTGTAGGGTGGTTTTTTAATATTTCCTACTGTTTAATAAAAAGGATTACTAACAAAATACGAATATAATCAAAGATAAACAATGTAAACAAACTTAAGGACAAGAGCTGACCAAATAAAGGGGGCCGACACACTGAAAAACCAACGTTGCCACCGCTGCAAACAGCTGATTTCAAATGGTAAAGAAGAAGGGCTCACTTGAACAATTTTATGATCCAGATGCGTGTTCGATTAACAAAAATTGGATCACCAGGATCACTTTATGTCACTCCAATGCTATTTTATCTCTGCACTGCCATTCTTGATTTAATTAATATCAAGACAAGTAACACAGACAAAATAAACGTCCAGACCAGGGACGGAGAATGCTAGTGAACAATATTTGTTGTGTACTTGTATTGTTTACTGGTCCTCCACGGAACGATAAACCCAAAGCCGGTAATCAAGTGAACTCCAAGACCAACGGAAAACCGGTTATCCTTTTTTTATTTGCAACTCCTAGAGAAAGATAAGTTATCACCTGATGTCAACGTAATTCGTGGGTTATAAATCGAATAGTCTCGCCTAACAAACTTTTGTTCTGTGGTTTCGCTAGACACCATGTCATTTGCTGTCGCCGTTTTTTAATTGAAGTAAACAAACACACGTGTGTTTCTTTAGTTCAATGCGTTTTTGCACTTTTCAAGTGTTTTAAAACCTTCACATATCGTGTTCGATATGTGTTTCTGTTATTTAATGATTATTAAATGTATACTTTGTCCCAAATGCGACACAAAAGGTGGAGGACCATCATTTCAAGGTAAGTTTGGCGTTTCTTGCACAAGGGAAGCTGGCTAAATACCAAACATAGTTTTCACCATGATTAAAAATTTTTAAAAAGCTGTTGGTAGTGTTGGGTTTTACCTTTTGGAGGGATAGCTATTGCACTTTTTCGGATTTGCCACAATGTATTTAGTTATACAACAAATATTACATTACTTTTTAGATATCCTAATAGGGGAAGCCGTTATTCATTCAGTCACTTAAAATAAAATGTGAAGATATAGACCAAGTAGTCAGAGCATAGATTTTACCTGAAGAAAATCTGGAATAGGAATCCTGAAACGGCGGTTCCTGTTAAGCTGAAGTACGTATTTGTAAGTATAGTTCATGCCAAATATACAACTTTGTTTTATTTTTGCAAAATAGGGGCATTACTTGTTTGCCAAGTATGTAGCTTTTTCACAATAATTTATGTATTGGGACAATATATGACTGAACTGTCTCCGTAGCCTTAGTAATGGAACCTATAAGGGGTTAAATGCCAGTTCTTGTAACCAATTATTTTTTCTATAACTTCAATGAAATATCCTGTTGAAAAAAATAGCTAAAGAAATATTCAGTGAAGTGTCACTGTGATAAATTTATGCCAATATTTTTTACTAAATTTGATTGTTAAAAATTAATAGAGAAATGTTCAAGTTTCACTCGAGTATGTATTTAATAAGTAAAAACAGTATTTTACAGAATAATAATCTTTAAAACCAGAGCTAAGAAACGTTTGCATAATGATTGTAAATTTATCAAAAGCTTTTCTGTAGGCTTCAAATTGAGTGGAATTACAAAAGTGTGCAAACTACCTATTTTCTGACCACTTCTAAGCACTTGTTTTATATTTTCAAATTAATTACCGACATTAACAAAGAGAATCATTTGTTTTTTTAATTTTTAGGCACTGTTATCCATGACGGGTTTATCCAGCACATTAACACCCACAAGTTTTTCATAGCTACAGAGTTCACTCAGGTTTTTAGCAGTTCATATCCAAGCTGTGAAGAAAAAGAGCCATCAAATTAATGAAATTAGAATGGTCAATGATATATTTACGTATTAACATGTTGGACACAGTGTATGTAGGATGTAGTCATAAATAGAATATTTTTGAGGAGTGTTACACTAGGAATAATTTCTTCTTTGCAACTTATTTTACAATGTAAGTAAGAATATTTAAGGAACAAAGCCTTTTATAGCATCGAGAATTTCTTGGAGGGTGATTTTTCAGATCTCGTCTAAGTGTAAGAGGAGCATAAGACTGATATTTGGGTTGTTTAAATTCTTCAAAATTTTCTGAAATATGTTCTAATATGTTAGTCTTGCTTCGTTAAGCATTTCCGTTTGTACTTTATACTTAAATGTTTATTTGTAATTTTAATATTTTAATGAGCTATTTAAGAAATTTTAACATTATCTCATTATTTAGTTGTAGCATAAAGTCTTGACGTGTGAAAGTACTTTTGTATGCACTATCATTAATAAATATTTGTATTTGTAACCAGTGATATGTAAAAAAAAAGTGCCTATTGATAATAAACCATAGAAAATGTAACAAATTTAATTTATTTTTCTGTAACTACGACAGTTTTTCTTGTGACAATTATTTATAATGTAAAGCCATATGACCACCTTAGTATAGCCATTTTTAGAAATAATGGAATAATTTCTTTTTTTATGCATAGCTGCTTTCATTGACATTATACTCTAAGGAATGGAGTAATTCTGTATTAAAATATGGGAAATTGGTCTAGAGGTGCTAATTTTAAGCTATATAAATTTTATTTTGCACATTAAGCTCTTGATGATCCCAGATATTTTTGTATCATTTTAAACTCCACATATTCTTGAAAAATAAGCGCAAACACCATCACCTTTCCTATAATACTTTGTATAATATATCCTAGGGCAGGTTGTGTAGACTATTTAAGGGGTTTAAAAAATATAAAAATCGTTCAAGAGTAAAGTATCCCTATTGCGAAAACACAGAAAAACGTTATTAAGAAAAGTTGTTTAGAATTAAAAAATATGTCCAAATACGAAGTCATAACCTTCTATTCAAAAAAAAAATATTTTCTTGAGTAGAAATATAAATATATGTAAATTTCACAAATTTTCTTCAACTTGATGAAAGTTATGCAGAAATGATTTAAGTGTGGTTAATTTGAAAATGTTACACAAGTCTTGGACAATAAAGGTTTTTTTGAGTTTGAGTTTATTCTAGCTAAATATAAAAAAATCATAAGGGGATAATTTAAAATTAAAAAAAAATATATAGAAGGCATTGGAAATATCTTTTAATTTTAAACACCTTTTCTTAATAACGTTTTTCGAAATAAGGATACTTTACTCCTGAACGATTTTTATTTTTTTGGCCTGTCCTGTATGCTGTTTGACTTGAAGCCATTCTAAGAGTCACACTGGACTCTTCACACAGGCCTAAGTATTCTACTAACGAATCGTGGGCGTCTGAAGAGAAGGAAAATGTAACCTATCGACACAGGATTTAAGGATTGGAGGGAAAGGGAAACATCTGCGGGCAACTTGTTCTATAATCTGGAGACCCTAAGTGTGAATGAGTGAGAGAAGTGGGATGTCATAGGTTTTTGTAGCTAGACTGTAAAGGGCTGCATAGGTAACACAGGGTTGTTTTATTAGGAATAGTCAACGGGGAAATGACAGAGTCTAGTTCTTTCATGTCGAAGCTTTCTAAATGTGGAAGCAGTACTCTAGGTTAGGTCTTATTTGGGAAACATAAAAACTGTGTACGTTTAATATCGCTGCGGCCGCTAGCCGCTAGCTTCTGCTTCATATTTATACTAATCTTATAAAGTAGAATAAAAACATTATTTTATCGCAAAATATTTTTATATTGTTGAACAGCTGTACAATGCATTTACAAAAATAAATGATTTGATGGAATTTCAGTATTTGGTTTTTTATAAAAACAGCATGTCTAAGAATATGCAAGAACCATACATTAGAGAAAATGAGAGAATATGAGAACAAGAAATAAAAGGGATTATAAAAAAACAAAGTTAGTAAGGTGAGTTAATCTTGTTAAAAAAAAGTTTGGGGGGCTTTAAAGAATACATGGCATGGCACTTTCATCTGGCACTTTTGTACATTTGTCAGTCTTCAGTTTCAGGAACTACGAATCTGTGGGTGTTAGCTCCTCTGGTCCTAGGCACTCTTCAAATCTGTAAATAATTACAAAACAAAACATATATATATATATATATATATATATATATATATATATTTTTTATTTTTTTATTAAGGATCCAAGAAACAAATCAAACCATAAACTATATATATATATATATATATATATATATATATATATATATATATATATATATATATATATATAAAGAGGAGAATTATTGTGGGCATGTCCACTGAATGAACAGAATGGTAACAGGTACGACACGTGTTTCTGCTCATTGGCTTCATCAGGCCCACGTACATATGTGACCGTGCCTCTCAACATAAGTCGAGACGCACAACGTCACATACGCAGTTACGGGTGTAACCTTAAGAAAAGAGAAAATTTTTTTTTAACGAGGACCACAAACAGGAGCCAGTACACCCATTTGTGGCTTCAGCCAAAAGACCCCTTTTTTGGGGGCAACAATTAGCGTCGCCGACGTAGGCAACTATAGCCAACTGCCGTGGTATCCTATAAGCCCAAGAGAAGAAAAAAAATTGCTAGAAACTAGCGCGGATCGATACATAAAAAAAAAGAGGAGAATTATTGTGGGCATGTCCGCTGAATGAACAGAATGAAAAGTTAGAATGGTAACCCGTACGACACGTGTTTCTGTGACGTTGTGCGTCTCGACTTATGTTGAGAGGCACGGTCACATACGTGGGCCTGATGAAGCCAATGAGCAGAAACACATGTCGTACGGGTTACCATTCTAACTTTTCATTCTGTTCATTCAGCGGACATGCCCACAATAATTCTCCTCTTTTTTTTATGTATCGATCCGCGCTAGTTTCTAGCAATTATATATATATATATATATATATATATATATATATATATATATATATATATATATATATATATATATATATATATATATATATATATATATATTTATACACTCCCAGAAAAAAAACCGCTATCCTAAAATTATTTACTTTTTAACAGAATATTTTACTTTTTATTAATAGTTCCGTAAAAATAATATTTTAAAAATGGGGTGCTAACTTCACGGGGGACCAACCTTACACTTTTTTAAGTCAAAAATTTAAGTTGTAAACCCTTTTTTAAAAAGTGTGAAGTTGCCCCCCCCCCCCCCCATGAAATACTTTTTAACAAGAGTTCTGCTTTAAACTCATGAGTTCCCGTTAATGCTGCTATAGTTCTACAGTTCTGCAGAATCAGAATGATATTTTTTTGTTTACAACTTACATTTTTGAGTGTTAAAAAAGTGTGAAGTTGGCCCCCACGAAATATTTTTTAACAATAGTTCTGGTTTACAACTCATGAGTTCCCGTTAGTGTTTCCATAGTTCTACCGTTCTGCATCAAGATAATGATATTTTGTTGTTGAATATTTTCCTTTCCAAAGAGCACAAAACGTAATATTTTTTTTTTGTAAGAGTTCTGACCTCGAAAACCATCAAGAACTGTGGACCTCCTTTAGAACTATTAAGCACTCTGGCCAGTGATGTGAGTCTGTCATATGACCTCGTCATTTTGTGCGGTCATGACGTCATGACCGTCACATCACATTAATAAATGACCATCAGGTCATTTAACCTCTTAAATTTCATGCTTCGACGTAAGAGTAAAAATTAAGCAAGAAAAAGCCACGAGCGTCATAGAAATAGTGATGTAAATGAAATAAAACGGCAATGTTTTTTTTAAAAACCGTGTTTTTTGTGAAAAAAAAACATAAAGCTTGTTTTTTTTCTTCAAAATGGCGTTTTTTTTCACAAACTGACAAATATGCAAGGTTTTAGAGGAAAATAATTAGAAATCCATATGTGATTACATTTGTAACGATAAAGTAAATAATATGCAATAAATTTGTCAATAAGTAAACATGTTTAAAAAACAACGAACTAAAACCACCTATTTATCAACAGGAACACAAGAACAGCTAAAACGCCCAAGTTTGGTAATACTAATAATATTACTAAAAATAGAAACAATAACTAATAATGAAAAAGTTTTTTTTTCGGCTATCCTAATAAACTAGGTTGCAAAAATTATCATGTATCCTACTGAAGTCAAAAAAATCTAAATTTAAAGAAAAATAGAAAACGAATTACGTACTATCTAAAAACTTTTTGATTCGTTTATAAATAGGATATATTATTAACAATAATAAAAAAGCTTAAAGCAGATCACCTGTTGACATTGCACACTAGCGGTTTGTTCTTGTGTGTTGCACGAAACTGCACTAATCTGCACTGACTTTTTGCTTATGGGCTTCTTCCACGAATAAAAAATGTGCAGGTTAGTGCAGTTTGGTGCATCACAAAAGCACAAACCTTAGGCTTGTACAAAGAAATGAAGACATCACGCGTGCTCTGTCGCGTTTTAGAATATTCCTGGCTTAATTCTAAAATGAGACAAAAACGAAATAACTGACGAATTTGCACATGACGTAGAAGAACATGATGAAACTTAAGGACATGCTTTTCTTTTTTAAATTTTGTAAGAATATTCTTTTTTAACTACAAAGTATTCTTAAACTTTTAGTTTTATTACTAATGTAAATTAAGGGTATTTTTTATAAATGACCTATATGACCGTCACATGATGGTCATTTGTTACGGATGATAAATGACCGTCATTTCACATCACTGACTGTGGCCATACTTTTGTTTTTGCAATAATGGGGGGCTGCTTGAAGTTAGCACCCCATTTTTAAAATATTGTTTTTACTTTTATTTTAACGGAACTATTAATAGAAAGTAAAAAGAACTCTAGATCTCTTCATAGAAAACTCCATTAATTTTTAATAAATTTAGCATCTTGGCTATATTGGGAGTGAAACACCAGACATGATCAAATATGATTTTGTGAAAAAGGAGTTGCAAATGTGCTGAAAAAAATTTCTTTCTTTCCTGTGCAACTTTGTGAGTGCACGAGGCTTGAGGAAAACCCCTATTAACTTGAGCACATCCTAACATTTACCATGTAGTTACTTTTCATAATCAAATTTGGTACTTACTTATGTTTAAGTTCTGCTATGGTCATGCTGAGATTACAATAGCAAATTCCGGGAGGAACCCTTTTAATCTTGTATGCCTGGCATAATTACCTAAAATATACAAAACAATTTGAAAATATTACAAAACGTTTCTACATGTAAAACTAGGAGCCTTAAAAATTCGAAATAGCCACGAGAAAAACCTACATGAATTTAGTTTATTAAAGAAAAATATAATTATTTAATAATAAATATCACGTACTACCCAAATTTTACAATATCCTATTAGTTATTATTGTTAGCTTGATAAGCTAACTCCAATATCAATAACCCCTATGTAGGGACATTTTTACATTATTAAAGCAGTTTATAAAGTAGGTATCTAGGTACTATCGGCTAAGTACCTGCATAACAGAAACTTAAAAAAATGCAGAAATCGGATTCTCTATAATTATAATAACAACAATACTTTCATCCATGTCATCCAAAAATGAACAATAGCAATATCATTCTACTGTAAGTTTGCCTAACATTATTTTATACCAACCTATTAAATTATAATAAGTAATGTGTGTATAAAACACAGAACATTTAATACTTTGAACTCAACGTTGCCTTTCAAAACGAGAAAAAGTTATTTAAAAGTTTTTAAATGGCTAAAAATAAAAGTGTAGATGTACCTACCTGCATCAAATGAAATGTTTGTGTCTTCAGCTTCTCATAGGGTTTCATCTAATTAGACCACGCAATTTTTACAGCCTCTTTTCTTAAGCAGCGATGTGAACTTACACTTTCTTAAGTTTTATTTAACTTTTATTATATCCAACAGTAACAGACGATCTTTTTACGCTTATAAAAACATTACCACAGCTTAATAACACAACATAACCTTGGATGAATAAAGACAGTCCTTGAGGTAATCAGGTTATAAAACTTCACTTTAAAAATGTTGTAATAGTCCAGATTCATACCAAAATATTTCCAAATACAATTATTTAGCTACAATTGTCTAAACTAATAATTACCTATTATTTAATTCTAAAATGTCTAAAAAGTTCTTAAATAAATAAAGACAAAACGTCAACTTACAGTTACAGAAGTGGCCGGTAGGGGAGCGGGGAGCAGAAGGCATCGACATGGCGGTGTTGCCGTATCCCCTTTTAAGTCGTTACTTTAATTTGAGTCGCCAACACGTTCAATGTAGATTGCCACTTAAGTTTCGTGACGTAACTTTTTTGCTGGGCAAATGGCTCCTTTTGAAATTGTAATAAATTATACCGAAAAGTAAAAATTTTTTTTAGCTAAATTAACGCAGTAATTTTCCTCAAAATAGCAGTTTTGGGGTTGTAATGACTTTCTTAAACGATTTAAGCAATAAAAAAAAAATGTGCATATTCCTTATTCGGTCGATTTCTTCAATTAGTAGTGCACTTTTTTAATTTTTGTGTGTCTAGGATGTTGGTCTGGGGGAGGGCTGCAGCCCCCAGCCCCTGGGTGCGCCACGGTCCTGTATAGATATTGTTTGCACAAGATATCTGCAACCGGCAAAAGAATTTAAAGAATGTAAGGGAAGGCTTAAACAATGTTGCAAATTTGTTTGTAAATCAGATGTGGTAAGAAAAGTTTTCTTATTAACGAAAAATTAAACAGTTTTTCAAAACTGGTTTACAAACAATTGGCAACGTTGTTTAAGCCTTTTTTTTATTTATTTATTTATTTATTCATTCCCAACTAACTACAAAGTTCATTACAGGGAATATAATATAATAAAATACAGAGCATTTGAAAATATATATAAATAAATATTACAAAAAGCATAGTGGTTTTAACAATTTCTTGACACACACAAAAAAGTATCAAAAAGAATCAAAAAAAAATCATTCTTTACGAAAAAAAAAATTTTTTAAATGTTTTTTAAACTTTGTTAAATTTTTTATATCTTTTAAATCTTTAGGTATGCTGTTATATATTAAAATTCCAGTATATAATATTGACCTTTTTCCAAAATTACTTTTTACTATTGTTGTTTGTAAATTTTCATTTTGTCTGGTATTATGTTTATGCAGTGTTTTTGTTTTTTGCAGTGATATGTTAGAATACTTTTCTTTAATATTTATAGAGTGTATTAATATACATAATTTTAATTTATAAAGTTGGTCTATGTTTAGGTAGCCGGTTACAGATATATTGAGCAGACTATACATTCATACATGCCCGAGAAAATGTAATTCTTGATACTAATTATAAAGAATTTCTGATATACCTTTTGCTTTACATTTAGTAAGTAGCCAAATTATGAAAAAATATTAAAATATACAAAAAAAAATCTGTAGATATCAAAAATTCACATTTCCTCAGCATGGTTATTTCATACAACGTATATGTTTTTCAATGTGATGTGATGTCATTGCATTGCATTCCTGATATTTTTACTTTGTGATACAGCTACAATAGTTTAATCACATTTTTAATTTTTATTTTAATTAAAATATAACCATTATTTTCTTTAAAAAATTACCCTTCGTGGCAGAGAATGAGGCGGCCGTTTTACGGTTTGCCCGGGGCGACCAAAATTCTAGGAACGGTCCTTATTATATTAACTTTTCTGTTATAGTGTTCACGGACCAGCAATATTAAACGCACCACTAGAAATTTGTAACAATTTTGATGTTATATTTCTTGAAAACCTATTGTCCGATATAAATCATTGTTTTGCTTATTTTAGGCTCATTCTTTAAGAATATTACTCTATTCGTAATTTTGGTTACAAAGTTAATTGTCATTTTATACCGGGTGTAACAAACATATTGTTTTTTCCCAAAATTCGCAACACCTTGTGGAATATTCTAGCATTCGTTAAATATTACATTTAAAACCTAACTAGAGCCTCATGTTTTCTTAACATTTTGTTTTTCGATTCACTTAGATATGTTTGATAATAAAAGAAGTAGGTAGGGACTTTTATAACTTAGCATGTTTTTATTAGAATATCATAAGAAGTAACTTTTTAAAAACATTAAACTAACAATATTTAGCGATTACAACACAAATTACATAAAAATTTAAAATATACGTCAGTACCGTATGTTTCCGCATCTACATCTAACAGCCGTTGCACATCGGCGAGGCATACTCGAAATTAAATTTGCTATTTGGTTTTAATCAGTATCATTCCAAATTTAAACGACCATCGTTTTTATGTTTTGCAAGGTTGCAGGAGAAAGCTGACGCTGTCTTAATTGTCTGCCAATAATGTCCCACAAACGCTCGATCGGGTTAAGATCTGGATTGTGCGGCAGCTAATTCTTTATCTCGTGTAAATATTCAGTTACAATCAGTGATGGGCGGTGGGTAAATACCCAACGGGTAGGTAAATAAAATTTGGGTATATACCGACAAGGTCGACGGAAGGTACATACCCATTGGGCCACATTGGATATATACCTGGTTATTTCCAATATTTATTATTAGTATTATTTCTATTTCTTTATGAAACAACGCGGCTGTTGCAGCGTCAAGCCGGCAAAAATTTTAATAAAAATGTTCATTTTGTTAAATATATATTTATGCAGTTATGCTTATGGATTTTTTAGAATTAAAATTTTTATTTTTGTTAATTTGATCGAGCATTTGTGGGACAGCATTGGCAGAAAATTAAGGCCGCGACAGCCTCCTGCAACCTTGCAAGACATAGAAACGATAGTTGTTGAAATTTGGAATGATACTGATCAAAACCAAATAGCAAATTTAATTTGGAGTATGCCGCGCCGATTTGCGGCGATTATTAGAAGTAAAGGCGGAAACACACGCTACTAATGTCTATTTGAATTTTTTATGTAATTTGTGTTGTAATCGTTAATTATTGTTAGTTTAATAACGTTTTTAAAAAGTTATTTCTTATGATATTCTAATAAAAATATGCTGAGTTATAAAAGTCCCTACTTGTTTTATTGACAAACATAACTACGTGAACTAAAAACAAAATGTTAAAAAAACATTAGTCTCCAGTTAATTTTTAAATGCAATATTTTATTAATGGTAAAATATTCCACAGGGTGATGCGAATTTTGGGGGGAAACACAATATGTTTGTTACACCCGCTATACAATGACAATTAACTTTCTAACAAAAATTACGAATACAGTAATATTCTTAAAGAATACGCAAAAAATCATTCATATCGGAAAATAGGTTTAGAATAAATATAACATCAAAATTGTTGTAAATTTTTAGTGGTGCGTTAATATTGCTGGTCAGTGTATTATTAATGCAACGTTATTTATTTATTATTTTATTTATAATATAATTATAGTATAATATATAATACAAAGTTAATTAATTAGAAATTTATTTGGTTAAATCACTATAAACACATAGGTGAATCATCTGTCCGTAATTTATAGTGATATGGTAATATTGTTTATATTTAAACTAACTTTAATTAAATTTGTAGCCCCCACAACACCCATGACACCGGACAGCGTTGACATCTCCTATATATCACAAGACAATTTGTGTGTCGAACTGTTGTCGACGTTGAAGGTTCGAATGGATCTGGCCTACGCTGAAATTATTAGTAGGATAGGAGGAAGTCAAGCATTGAGCGTCCTAACAAAGGTATGGAGAAGACATAGTAACGTTCATGCATATAAGGCATGACCATTTTTTCAAATAATAGACAAAATAAAGATTCTTCAACAATTTTTTGGTGATGTGGTCTAATAAGCAGTGGCGACTGGCTAGTGGTGGCAGTATCGGCGGTGTTACTAGTTTCTTGGGATTTTAACATATTCCGATCCCTTTTTTAGGCTACTGAAAGTACGGCGACGCCTGCCAGTTCGACGCCGTTGCCAAGTTGTCCGACCACACCGGACGACTCGTTCTCGGTCCTGAGTCCGTTGAAACCAAAGAGGATAACGACGGGGGACAAACCTTTGGGGACGCCTCCTGGTGGCGAGACCGAGTGGTACATCGTTGTAGAAGAGGCTCCAGTGACGCACCATTATTACACTGGCAAATTTGAACCCAACGATTTACAAAAGTAAGTTTACCCTCTCCAGATTTGTTTTTAAATAAGTGTAATGCTAAAAGTAACAAGGCGTCAAATGAATTTTTAATAGATTCATAAAAATCTGTTAAAATCCCGTTGAATTTAAAATTGGAAGAATTGGTGGGACCCCTAACGTCACCAGATCAACTCCATAATGACTTTAGTGTAGTATATTACCAAAAATAATTTCAGCGACGTAATGTTCGACCGATAGACGTCGACGGGGAAAGGAAAACGGGCTCCAGTGGTGTGGATATTTAAAGTATAATTTATGACTTCACATATTACCTCTGTCTTTGTCTTTAGAAATTCGTTACAAATACTTATTATTTGTTGTAACATAAAAATAAACGGACAGCCAAATATCCTTACTTGAATTTGACGATACTGGCATTCAATGATACCTATTTATTGGAAATTTTTGATTAACTTTTCACTAGGTATGTACTTTCCTCCAACATCGGCTGTTCTGGGCACTTGAAAAAATTAGGTTTTCAGGGCACTTGCAGTGGTATTTTTGCACATTGGCACAATACAATATTTATAGGGTAGTCTTTAATAGATTCCATTGTTTAATAAAAAGAATTATACACAAATTACACTGTAATAATAAAAAAACAACCATAACACAAACAACAATTATTACTGTCTGAGCAAATAGGGCGGCTCTCCACATACTACTCGTCTAAACGCACATATTTGTTTCCGAAGTTAAATTTCTTGTTTTTGATTGGATGATGTCTTGTTGCGAAGATCGTATAGAGTATGTGACGCTAGGAAATGTGGATTTTTTTGTATTGAATAACAAACCTGTTCAACTTTAGGTCTTGTAGACTGACATTTTACTCTTAAGCATACAATATTACAAACTAGCTTTCGCCCGCGATTTCGTCTGCGGCACAACAGTTTTACTTCATTACAAACTTTAAACCCCTTTCACCCCCTTAGGGGTTGATTTATTAAAAACTGCAAAACGCGTGTTTAATCATTTATATTTTAGAGTACTTCTATGAAATTTCGACTTAATAGGGTCATCTAATATTTTTTCTCCATACAAAGTTTGAACCCCTATTTCACCCCTTTAGGGGTTGAATTTTGAAAAACCCTTCCTTAGTGGATGCCTACGTTATATAAGAAACCTCTGTGCAAAATTTCAAGTTTCTAGACTCAGGGGCGTGGGCTGTGCGTTGATATGTCAGTCAGTCAGCAGTCAGTTTGTTCTTTTACATACATATATAGATAAAATATGGCATCACGTTGTTTCTTAGCATAACGTATTGTTTTTCTGTTTCAGGTTTCTTAAGGCTGTGATGAAAGAGTATAAATTATTAAAAGAATCTCTACCCACGAACGTGTGGGTACGATCGTATAGTGATAGAATAGACCTCTTAAGCGTTATGATACGGGGTCCCGCGAAAACTCCCTATGAAGATGGACTGTTCCTTTTCGATATACAACTTAGTGCAGATTACCCGAGATCACCACCCCTGGTGCACTATATTAGTTATAGTTCAGAGAGGTTGAATCCTAATTTATATGTAGAAGGTAAAACATTTGTTCATATAGTGTTTTAATAAATAAATATGTCAATATTTAATCATTCCTAACTAACATGATCTGGAATATAGAAAAATGTGTATGTATATTTTTTTAGGAAAAGTGTGCGTTTCCCTCTTGGGCACATGGATGGGTAAGGGCACTGAAGTCTGGGGCCCTAACAGTACCCTCTTACAGTTAATAGTTTCCATACAAGGCCTTATATTGGTTTCAGAGCCATATTATAACGAAGCCGGCTATGAGAAACAAACAGATACTCAACAGGTCAGTCGTTTAAAAAAACGAAAAACATAGTGTAATGTTTTTCGTTTTTTTAAACGTCATATGACTGTAACTTCACATTATTGGATTTAGCATACATAGGTTGATCCCCATGCTCCACCTCTGACCTATGAAGAGTGGAGTCTAGTTAAAATTTTTACCTTAAAATTATTTTTCCAACATTTTTTGATTTTATCTGTAGGGATATGAAAATTCAAGGACCTACAATGAGTTAGTCATATTGAAACTGGTACAAAGTATGACGGAGCTGCTCTCAAATCCACCACAAGTATTCAAGACAGAAACTCTCAGCCATTTCGCGCAAAATGGCGAGAAACTTTGCCAGAGGTTGGAGAGGTTTTGCAGTGACAAGGTATGTGGATCTAAGACAATTTTTCGAAAATACATTTTTTAAAAGGCATTTTCAAGCAACTTTCTACCAGCTGTAAAAATTTTACACGAGTATGAGAGAGAAAGAAGACGAGAGAGAAAGAACTTGGGAGATATATAATTGATCTCTCCGTTGTAAAATGGGTTTCTGTCACCATTATCAAAATTAAATAATAGGAAAATCCTATACAAAAATCCAAATAGCCTTTATGAAGAAATATTGAAAATTTTTAGTATTTGTTCAGTAGAAACCACAATTAAAGTTAAAGAAGACTCAAAACCATGGTTTACAGAAGAATTAGCTGAAATGATAAGAATCCGCGATGGATATTACTACAAGAAAAAAAGATACCCTAACGTGGTATCTCATGAAATAATATATCAAAATTACAACAAATTAGTGAAATATGAAATAAAAATGGCTAAAAAAGCATATTATGAAGATAAATTTCTTAAAAAAGACCCAAAAACCATATGGAAGAACATCAACTTCGTACTCAGCAATAAATCTAGGGATAAAAAAAACAGTATAAATAATCTCTTAATTAATGGAAAGAAAATAGAAAATAAGACAGACATTTGCGAAGCAATAAATGATCATTTTGTACAAGTTGGAAATAATTTAGCTAGTAAAATTCCAGTAGTACCAA
Organism: Philopedon plagiatum; assembly: GCA_963971165.1. Lineage (NCBI taxonomy): Eukaryota > Metazoa > Arthropoda > Insecta > Coleoptera > Curculionidae > Philopedon > Philopedon plagiatum. The sequence continues at coordinate 19,167,106 of OZ020196.1, read as the reverse complement.
TAACTGAGCACTATACCGAAAATTCACAATCTTTCTTTTTTGACGTAGAAGAATTATTCACCAATGATATAGAAGAAATTATTAATGCCCTAAATAAAAAAAAAGCAAATGGTTTTGATAATATTTCTGTTAAAATTGTAAAAATTGTCAAAAGTGAATTAACTCCAATTTTTCATTATCTAATTAAATTATCTTTGAAAACCGAGACTTTTCCACATAAAATGAAAATTGCTAAAATTTCACCCATATTTAAAAGTGGGGATCGAAATAATTGCAACAATTATCGACCAATATCTGTGTTGCCCGTAATGTCAAAAATTTTTGAAAAAATTATTAATATAAAATTAAAAACCTTCTTAGAAGACAAAGGGTTGTTGTTTTCTGGTCAGTATGGTTTTCGCAGGTCTAGGGACACTGAAGTGACTGTTGCTGATGTTGTTACTGATATTCAGCATCATGTTGATAACAAAAATATTTGCTGCTTGGTGTCTCTCGATCTGTGCAAGGCATTTGACACGGTTGACCATAGTCTTTTGTTGATAAATTTGTACAACATTGGTATTAAGGGCTCACTTTATAACTGGTTTCAAAATTATTTGTATAACCGACAACAGTATGTTCAAATAGAAGACATCAAAAGCTCTTATAAAAATATTTTGTGTGGGGTTCCTCAAGGGTCCGTTTTTGGACCTACTCTATTTCTAATTTACATAAATTCGATCTCAAATTTAAATTTAAAAGGTAAAATAAAATTATTTGCTGATGATACCACCCTTATTTATTTTGCAGACAAAATTTCAGAAATTTATAGTGACATTAAAAGCGATTTAGCTTTGATTTTTAATTGGTTAAATGCATACAAATTATCATTAAATTTCCAAAAATCATCTTTCATGTTCATTACTAAAAATAAAACTGTAGGAAATAACATAAATAATTTAGTTTTTAATGGTAACATCATAAAATATTCATCAACTATCAAATTTCTGGGGTTAATCTTGGATGAAAATTTGAGTTGGAAAGCCCATATTAATAATTTAAGAAATAATATATCACCCGTAGTAGGAGTATTATATAAAATTAGACATTTCGTTAACAGAAAAATATTGATGAATATTTATTATGCTTTAATTTACTCAAAATTTCAGTATTTGATTTTGATTTGGGGATCTGCGTGTTTAAGTGTACTAAAACCACTTAAAAAATTACAAAATAAAGTAATAAAATGTATCTATAAATTACCACATTTGGAACCCACAGCAAATTTGTATAAACCTAAACAGCTTTTTGATCTTCAACACCTTTATAAATTAAAAGTAATTATATTAATACACTCAATCAACATTTCTCAAAAAAAATCTAACATGACATTACTAAAAGTTAATACCTTTCATTCCCATAATACCAGGCATTGCGAAAATTTACAGATTGCATTAGTAAGAAGTAATTTTGGAAAAAAATCTCTCCTTCATGAAGGAATTATAATGTACAACGATTTACCAAATTTCATCAAAAAAATTACCTCAATACCTAAATTTAAAAAAGCAGTAAAGAAATTTTTATTAAAATGAATATAACTAAGAAACTTCAAATTTTAAATGTATATGTTGTATAATGTATGTATACATATGCATATCTCTATATGTATATAGTATATTACAGTTTCGATTTTTTTTTTTTTTTAAATTGTTAATTTTTATTTTTTTATTTATAGTAAAATAATATTATTTTTTTATTAATATATGTATTTTTTCATATATTTCATTTACTTTTTTGTGTAGAGTTATAACTTTTGACAATTTATTATTTCAACATTCCCTGTAATGAACCACTAGTGTTAGTTGGGAATGAGTAAATAAAATAAAAAAAAAAAAAATGGATACGGTATAGAACGCCTTCAAAACTATAAATCTTTGGTAGATATATCGTCTGATAGCTCTGATGACGAAGAAAATATACCAATTGCTTCTATTGAAAAACAACTTAAAGCGAAAAATGACGAGAGACAAGTGCCAATATCGGAAAAACTAACTCAAACTTAAACAAAAACATATCACTTACACCAGTATTCAAAACTCAAAGTTTGAAAGTTAAGGTATCCCAAGAAATGAAAATATTTCAAAACGGATGTCAACGTGGACCTAATCTACAGTTAGCATATGACATTCTATGTAACATACCTCCCACAAGTGTAGAAGCGGAGAGATGTTTCTCGGCAGCGGGTTTGATTTTAACCAAATTTCGTTCTATGCTAGACGAAACATTGGCTAATCTCATCTTTTTGCGTTATTTTCTTAAAGAAAAAAACATCATATTTCAAAAAACAAACCTTTGTATATTATTATTCTTTTTTTTTCTAAAAATACTTAGGTTTCTATTCTGTAGTTCTTATTTAAATGTTTGTTTAGAATACATTTTATTTCTTTTAATATTTTACTATGTTTAAAAATAGTTTGGCATTATTCTATGGAATAAAGACTAAAAAAATCCCTGTTTGTTTTAACCCCGGGATTAGAAAATTTTAACCCCGGGATTAGAAAAATTCAATCCCGGGATCGAAATATTCACCGGGATTGGATCCCCTAGTAGGCAATGCTCTGCCTAGTGGTTGTTCGAAATAAAAGATTGTGAGATTTGACCAATAGCTATTTGTGTATTAAGAGCGCAAAGTGATATATTGCCGCTCTGAGCGAGAAGTTAGACGCGCGACGCGTAGCGGAGCGCGGCTATCTCGCGAGAGCGGCAATGTCACTTTGCGCTCGAATTACACACATGATTTTTTCTACAACCGGTATTTTTATAAAAATATTTTGTAATGTAATTAATAATTATTGATATCAAATTTGACAGTTTATATTTTGTGTCAAAAGTCGCCGATACGCTGGACGTTTCTTTATTATTATTAAGGTGTCCATGGTAACTAAGCGAGCGACAAAGTAACTTTGTCGCTCGGCGAGTGACAAAGTAAAACAAACGCTTGTTCCTCGAAAATGTCCAACTTTGCGCTTTCTTTTGAAAGCGCAAATTTTTACTTTTCGCTCGGTTCTAGAAAAAGTTATTTTCATTATTAAAAAGTCCTGAATTATTTATATTCTTTAGGATCCGCTCAAACCAGACTTTCCACTGCTCCCAGTCAGCAAAGGCCTAAAACTCTCTCTAAACACATCTTTAAAAATCTTCAGGGACTCACTGGAGAAAAAAACCAAAATTGACAGACCAGATAGCGGCATTGCTTCTCTTCAAGACGAAAGCGCGACACCCAGAGTTTGAGTGAAATAAAGTATTATTCGCTACAAAATGAGTATTTTACCGACATTTGATAGGTGCCAATCAGAACCCTTAAAAATATCAAATTTCTTTGTAGTAAACTTTTTAATACATTACACTTTTCACACATAGGTATGGTTCTATGCAAGATTCAAAAAATTATGTCTTCGAAGATTTAGTTTTTGAAAATATTTTATGTATATACATCTGCATACATATGATCCTTGAAGTTTGCAACTAATGGGAATTCCCTTTATTAATTAGTTTATTGAAATGTAATATTATGAGAAGTTGGTGTGTGCCTAACAAGAAAATTAACCGTTATCAGAATCGTGAGAAGTCCAATAGCATACAGAGGAGAAAGAAAAGTTTAAAAATTCCTCAAGAGTGAAGTACCTTTATTTTTTAAAATACTTCAAACTGTTGCATGGAAAAGTTATTCAGAAATAGGAGTTATGATCAAATGTGAATGTGTTGTGGCCTTCTATCTCAATTTTTTTATATACAGGTTATCCGAAAAGTGTTATTATGTGCAAGGGTTCCTTGCTATTAGTAAAGATAGAGACACCAAATTTAAGGTGTATCTTATTGGTTAGTATATTTACTTTTTTATGTAATTTAGCTTTTTCAACCCCCTTGAGGGATGACGCTAGGGAGTTGAGGTCAAAATTTTTAAATACAACCATATGCCGTGTGATACATCATTTTAAATGTGTTCGAAAGAGAAACTTTACCGCAAACCCGAGGTCCGTATTTAATTCGTTTTTAAATGGCGAGCGTTTAAAAATTAAAAATCTTTTAAAAAAAATTAAATACCTTTATTTCTCTTCTTACTTTAAAAGTTGTTCAAAATGACCACCATGAACTTCTTGGCCCTAATAAAGTGGATTTTGGAACTCACATTTTCGAGATTGGCAGGTGTTAGTTACTTCTTGGCAGAGTTCCAAAATCGACTTTATTACTGCCAAGAAGTTCATGGTGGTCATTTTGAACAACTTTTAAAGTAATAAGAGAAATAAAGGTATTTAAATTTTAAATTTTTTTTTTCACGATTTTTAATTTTAAAAACGAATTGAGATACGGACCTCGGGTTTACGGTAAAATGTTTCTTTTTTGAAGACCTTTAAGATGAGGCACCACATGGCATAGGGTTGCATTTAAAAAAATTTACCTCAACCCCTTGGCCCCTCAAGGGGGTTGAAAAGGTTAAATTACATGAAAAAGTAGATTTATTCACCAGTAATATACACCTAAAATTTGGTGTGTCAATCTTTACTAATAGCAAAGATATTCGCCCATACTAAAACTTCTCGGACACCCTGTATATTTTTGAGTACCCGTATATTTTTAAAACCTATTTGAGGGTTCCTTAAATTTCTTAAAGACTAAATAGAAAAGACGCAAAATAAATGTGTGAGTAATCTTTTTAGATTAATTTTTTTTGTTATTCAGAAATGTTTTTCTTGTAGCAAGGACAATTATTAAAATTACGAAAGGCAAATATTAATTTTTTTGTATGTTAAAGTACTAAAGTTTTGGAAAAAACAATACTAGATTTTAATAATTGTCCCTTGCAACAAGAAAAAATATTTATGATTAACAAAAAAAACTCAAAAAATTAAGAAAAAAAATTCATATTTGAACATAATTTTTAATTCTGAACAACTGTTTCTAAGAACGTTTTGTCGTATTTTTAAAAATAAGAGTATTTTCATAAACTTTGTTTTCAGGTATGCACATTTCGTAATACTTGCAGTCGTTAAACAAAAATTTCATTTGTTGCAAACTTTTTGGACCGCGCTGTACATATACCCATTTTTAACAACAATTTAGGATGATGGTGATCCAGTCAAATGTTGGTACTTTTGTGATTTCTTTTTTATTGTAGTGTCTTAGTTCCTAGTTTTTGCTTATTTTTCAATAAATCTCATTTTCTAGGGTTACTTATTTATTTTTTGTAGCTTATTTATTTATTATTTATTTATTCGGGACAGGTATATGTTATAAAAATTTAGGTATTTTGTCAATGGAGTTTTGATATTTGTAAACATGAATCTGTACAATTTGTAAAAAATGCTTGGCTCTTGTAACTATTTTTTATAAAAGGTTTTTTTGTAAACAATACATTGCTGTTTCCATGTCACATTTTTCTTATATAATTCTTAATAATCTATCGGTGAACAAAATATATCCGAGCTCATATTATGCGGATATCAAAACTCTGAAGTATAGTGATAATTAAAAAAAAAAAACTTAAAGCAATGCTTAAAAATAATAAATATCTTTTATACCATAATATCTAAGTGTTTATTTAAAGAGAAATCGTCTTCGGAAAATCGGTAGCAAACGAAAATTAATTTTTTTTAATACACTACGGGCATAAATTATGGAATAGGTAAGAAAGTTTGTATATTTTAATTGCCCATATTTTTCCTAATTAGAGCGATTTTAATTTTTTTATTTTGGTTACGGTAATTCCTTGTAGGGTTTAGCACATGATACGCAATGTCATCCAATGAGCTTTGCTATACAGGGAATCGCAAGAAGTATTAGTACATGTAAATTTCTAAAATTTAAATTTGGTGTATGGAAAGTACCAGAAGAAAAAAATCCTTTTTTAACAGCATCTGTAATAGGCATCCGCCAGACGCGGCCCATGAGTTTTTTTACAAGTGGGGCAAATTTTGTAGGCAACACAAAATACAAACATAAGTACTCGAGTCCTAGTACTACACTACTACACAACGGATACAACACATATATATGCGGGTCATTGACCAAATGACCTTATAGACACGCCACACCTGGCATCCGCCATGTAGTTCCTGGCAAATAAAAATTTATGACTTTGGAAAGTAGACTTTCAGAGTTTCAAAGTAAAATATTGTTTTTATCTGTTGGTATTGGAAAGCATTAACATTAAAAACAATTTAAGCCAATAATACAGAGTGCTCTGAAGATATAGCTTTCTTTTTTCAACTTTATTTAACAATTAAAAAAGCAACAATAAAACTTAATAGCGGGTTTATGCCATAAATCTTGGCAACAGGTTAGGGTTTGGGTTTCGACCTGGCCAATTCATTTGGGGAATCCCACTTTCTGCCGCATACCCGTATGTGGTTGTGCATTGTCTTTTGCTTAGGTTTATGTCTACCATACACGTTTAAAATATGTAAAACGCTGTAGGAAAATATATACGCTATTAAAATGTACAAACTGTTTTACTTATTCCATCATTTATGGACGTAGTTAAGGCTTTATCAACGTACATAAAAAGCTGGAACTTTTTAACGCGTTTTTCTTTCGATAACGGCTAGAACTACCGACTTAAATTGTTGAAAGCCAATTTTTTAAATTAGTTAATCTTTTTGACATCGAATTTATACGTAATTTTGTCACAAACTTTTATAAAGATCTGATTTTTGGCAATTGTAAGGAAATCAGAAAAAAAAATCAAAAACAAAATGGTGCAAAGCTCATACATATTTCGTTTTGCAATAATAGAATAAAAAAATTAAAATACCTACCATAAAGATGTTAAATTCAAGACTCATTGCAAGCATTTTCTAGCCGCCGGATTAAAAATTACCTTTTTAATATCTCATGTATTTTGTAGAGTAGAGAGCGTTGTTAAATATTTTGGTAGTCTTTGTATACCGAATTTTGCTATTTTTTTACGTCTGATAACAGTATATTGTTTTATCAGGAAAAAAACGATTTCTTCGAATGGTATTTTTCCTTCAAACGTTAAAATTCAAAATATTTCTGAAATTATTACGTACTTCCCAACGGGTGCAAAAGTTTTTTGCCGACTATACAGGGCGTTGGCCAAAAATACGAAAGAAATTGTATGTTAACATAGGTTCGGCAACACTCCGTTTCTGAGATACAGGGTAATCACATTTTAATTTAATTTTATTGCTCGTTTATTTCACGCGTTTATTTCAATTCAAGTCCTGCACATACAATATCCATAGTACCTCGCCGATTTTTTTCTGCGTCAACACTGACCAGCCCTTTGAAAAAAGACAACGTTCCTCTTTTATCATTCAACTTGTTGGTAGCTTGTAGCTAATTTTTTAATATGGTATATGGGCTTCTTAATCTCGGTGAATCAAGATTGATCTATTGGATCGTGACCCTGAAGAAAAAGATCACCCTGTAGATTAATTTGAATAGTTAACGCTGCGGTAGATCCTAGCATATTTCCTCTATATTAACAACGAGTACACACTGGACGCTTTGGAGTGCGCGTTAACTTGTACACACAGCGCGCTTAACTCCGCGTTAATTACCTTGCGGTAGATCCTATGCAGCATATTAATAACTAGTATGGACTGGATGCTTTGGACCGCGCGTTAACTCTGTTCGCACAGCGCGCTTACCGCCGCAGTATTAACGCTGCGGCAGATCCTACGCAGCATATTTCCTTTAAGGTGCATTTCCTATGGGGCGGCTGACGCTCGCGGCTGCCGCTCAGCGACCGGCTGACGCTCAGCGACCGGCTGACGCCAGTAATCCATTGACGTTGAAGCTTGCGTCTGACGCTAGAAAAGAAACGGATACATTAAATTGTCACATGAGCAGTACTAGGCGTCAGACGCTGTGCGGCAGCCGCGAGCGGCAGCCGCGAGCGTCAGCCGCTCCATAGGAAACGCACCTTTATATTAACAGCTAGTACACACCCGGCGCTTTGGACCGCGCGTTAACTCTATACACACAGCGCACTTAGCGCCGCGTGAATCACGCTGCGGTAGATCCTACGCAGCGTATTTCTTCTAAGTTAACAGCTAGTACACACTGGACGCTTTGGAGCGCGCGTTAACTCTGTCTCCGTTAATTACGCTGAGGTAGATCCTAGGCAGCGTATTTCTTTTAATTAAAAGTTAGTACACACCGAGTGCTTTCGAGCACGCGTTAACTCTGTACAAACAGCGCGTTTAGGACCGCGTTAATCACGCTGCGGCAGATCTTACGTAGCGTATTTCCTCTATATTAACAGCTAGTACACACTGGGCGCTTTGGAGCGCGTGTTAACTGTACACAAAGCGCGCGTTAATCACGCTGCGGCAGATTCTACGTAACATATTTCGTCTATATTAACAGCTAGTACACACTGGGCGCTTTGGACCGTGCGTTACCTCTGTACACACAGCGTACTTAGCGCCGCGTTAATAACGCTGCGATAGATCCTACGTAGCGTATTTCTTCTATATTAACAGCTGGTACACACTGGGCGCTTTGGAGCGCGCGTTAACTCGGTTCACGTTAATTACGCTGCGATAGATTCTAGGCAGCGTATTTCTTCTATATTAAAAGTTAGTATACTCTGGGCGCTTTGGAGCGCGCGTTAACTCTGTACAAACAGCGCGCTTAGAGATGCGGCAGATCCTCCGTAGCGTATTTCCTCTATATTAACAGCTAGTACACACTGGGCGCTTTGGAGGGCGCGTTAACTCTGTACACACAGCGCGCGTTAATCACGCTGCGGCAGATTCTACGCAGCATATTTCGTCTATATTACAGCTAGTACAGACTGGGCGCTTTGGAGCTGGCGTTAACTCTGTACCCACCGCGCTTAGCTCATGCTGCAGTAGAGCGTACGCTAAAGTTACGTAATAAAAGAGGCTGGGTACGGTATCATGTTTTTTTTATATTAATGGTTTTTTAATGGCGATTTAAAATTTTTAGTTTGACTGTCTGGGGTGCACGTCATCAGGTTATTTCACAGGTACTTCCAAAAGTATCATGTACGAAATTGAAATGAACTATTTTATTGTTTTTGAATTGAAAATCACCTGTAAAATTTTGCGGAAAATTTTTGCAACGCCCTGTATATGTATAGCAGCATAAGCAAAAGTATTGCCGTTTGCATGTGCTGACATGAATGAAGTGTTACTGTTGCGTTAGCACATGCAGACGGCGATGAGCAATGAGCAAAAGCACTTTTGCTGACTGAAAAAGTATAATTAAGTAACGTTGTAATGTCACAGATTCTGTTAATCATTGTCATGTTTTTTGACGTTTGAAGAAAAAACAATTTTCATGATGTCTAAAATTCAGATTTCACGTCAAAACGTATGGAGCATATATAATATGTGCCGTTTTGACCGATTAAGACGCTATAGCTGTCGTAGTTCTCCTGTGGTCTTTAGCCAACGTATCGACCATGGGTGATATAATAAAAATATACAGTGAAGGAAATTGTGGACGTTCAAAATATTTTGGTAAAAAGTTACGCTGTAGTTCATAGCTACTTAATTTTTGTTCTAAATTAACTCGTAAATATTATTTTATTTTCATGCCCGTCATAAGCTTAACCTTTATAACATTTTTTTTGTAATGAATGACCCTTTTAGTTATTTTTTCTTTGGTCACTACTCTAGGCGTACCTACGAGTATATTAGCGCCTCCTAGTAAACACATTATAATATCATTATGGATTTTAATGGGTGTTTCCGCAATACTTCAATTTATAATATTAAAACTAAATCATAGGGGATAGATAATATTAGCTTGTTGCACTAATAAAAGTAATCATATAGCTTCAAATATTTTTATAGAGAAAAACCTATTACGAGAAGTAATTAATGAATTCTCATCTCTGCTATTTTGACCTTTTTGAACATTTTTGTTACTAGGTTATTTGTCAGGAAAGCTAATGTCTGTAGACACATAAAAATATCTCAATTTTTATGCTATATATTTTTTTAAAGTTACGTGTCGCAAAAAGTCCACAGACCAGGGTGGCCACCAAGGTATCCTATTCAAACTCCATGACTTTTTCAGGTTTTCCATGACCAATAACATGACATGTCAAATTAACTGCACGTGAAAGTTAATTTTTCTTAGTTTTTTTTCCGAGTTTCGGAAAATTAATTTATCCACCAACGTACCAAGAGAACCTGCACGTTAACCGTTTTACAGTCAAGTACAAGTTGAGTGTTATAGTTTATTATACAGCGTGTCTAGAAACCATCTATCTTAACAAATGAGAAACTTTTGTATTTTTGACTTTACAGAAAAAAGTTATTCTTTATCAAAAGTTCTGCTTGCTGAGAAAATATCACTCAAATCAAAAATTTTGACCCCCGCATACACGGGGTGTCAAAAAAAGTAAAAACGATAAATGCCGTAGAAGGAAAACTATCTTTAATTCTAATTGTAAAGTACAATAACGTAAGAAAGTGTCGCCTAGAACTGAAAACTGATCGAATATGAAATTTGACAAAATACCTTTATGGTCATTCATATGTACCTTTGAATTTTTTAAAAAAGTGTTTTAAAATACATGTTTTTAAATAACATATTACCAAAATAAACAACTAATATTTTATGAAATATTATACTAAGCTTCTACATGACCACCGTTTATTTCCAATCAAACTATTCTATGAAAATTCCGCCACTGCATTCCTAACCATCTGACGGGACATTTCTTGGACACATTCTCTGATAATAATTCTCTAAATGGTCTATGATTTCGAAAGATCTATGGTCATATACTTTTTCTTTTAAGAATCCTCATAAGAAAAAATCTAGGGGAGTTATATCTGGGGACCTTGATGGCCAAGCAAATTCTGACCTTCGTCCAATCCACCTCTGTGGAAATGTCCGGTTTAAAAATTCTGTCACTCTTGCAGAGCTGTGACATGGAGCACAGTCATGTTGGAACTAAAGTGTTTTTTTATATCCAGTGGTAGTCGATGAAAAAATTCAAATAATTCTGTGTTCAAGAGTTGCAGTAAATTTCACCGGTAATATTTTCTCGAAAAAAAATACGGCCTTACAATTTTTCTCGTAAAAACACCACACCAAACTTGAAAGAATACTGGTAACGAGACTCAATTACAAAGTGGGGATTCTCATCACTCCACCACCTACAGTTTTGGGAACACACCACTCCATTTGAGGTGAACGTGGCCTCATCTAAAAATATTTTTCTTGCAAAAAATGGGTCATCTTTCACCTCACCTTGAAACCAAGAGCAAAATGAAAATCGTGAATCAAAATCTCTAGGCTGCAGTTTGTAAAGAAATTTTGGTTTGTATGGGTGAAAATGATTTTTCCTTAAAATAACTTGGGCTGTGGATTTTGTAACAGGTCGTGGAACAGTCTGTGAAATATTTCTCAATGAGAATTTTGGAATTTCCACGACAGCTTGCAAAACCTCTAATTGATTATCTTCGTCCGTCCGCCAAACCTGGTGCTTGTCAAAAAATGTATCTTACAGGTCCGGTACTTTTAAATTTATCAACAATATCTCCATGGTTTATTATTAAATTTAAATGTCTTTCATTAAAAATTTGAGCAGCCTCTCCGTATATTTTATAGTGGTCCCCAACAATTAATACTATTTCAATTTTTTCCTCCTTAGTAAGTGTAAGCACCATATTTTAATAAAAAGGAAACACAACTGTCAGCATTTACAGATAAAACAATTAGTTGTCAGAGTTTCATTTGGTATCATACCTCAATTTTCCAGGTAAACTAGATGAATGAAAAACGTCCCGAAAACATTTTTTTACATTTTAAGTAAAACTTAATATTTGGTGAAATCGTGTCAGGTTAAATCCATGACTTTCAACAAAAAAACGTTAAAATTTAATGACTTCTCCATGACTTTTCCAAAAAGTGGCCACCCTGACAGACGCATTGAATTTTTGTATAGCACAGTTTTAAAGGAAAGTACGAAATAAAATTTGTATTACTTTAATGTATTTTTTGTGTGTCCATGCATTGGAAAGTAAGTTTTTTTATTTCCTCTAAACAAACGACTTGACGCCATACGATTACTTTTATTAGATTATGGCTAGGTGAGTACCGAAGACAATGGAGAAGTTCGATAATACTGCAATGAGTGATTTTGTTGAAACAAAAAAAATATATACTAAAATACAAGTTGCGAAAACAAAAATTTTTTCCGTTAAAAAATGATTGAGTAAGTGTCGCCGTGATCGTCGGCGGCATGGAATGCGTCACTGCGGATGACGTCACTGTCCCGTTCACTTCAGTCGTATAACAAGCAAGCGACACGCGCGGAGTCGAGCGGAAACCGGTGCTGTGACGTCACACGCTACTCGACAATATGAACATTTCACTTTGAACCCAGGTACCTTCGTTATTTTTGTAAAGGTATTTTGGAAAAGTTTTCACGGACCTTCATATGATTTTTTAAACCTTTTTCTCATATAAAAAAAATTATTGAACTTCACACCAGTTGAAACATTGTGATCATAAGTAAAATGATAGTAAAGTCAGAGATTTCTTTAAGGATACTGAAGAAAAAATATACTAAAAGTAAACATAGGGAAAACTTCAACGTTTAGATAGCAACGGTTTGGTCAATTACTACAAGTTACTAAATTCTATTATAGAGGTATTTCTATACAGTAAATTTTCCTTTAAATTAGGTGAAAGGAAAAACTGTTTATTTTTAATAATAATACACTGTAATTTAAAATCAACAGCAATACTTTGACTAACAGACCAATCGAACAATGTAGTTTTATCAGATGTTCACGCCATCTGATGGATATCTGGACTAACTACGTCGTACGACTGGATCCGATCAATCAAACCCAATCGAACGTCTAAAGCCATAAGAGGCCCAATTTTTCCTAAGGCAAAAATTTGGTCTCTAATTGTTGATGACTGGATTTTTATCTACATTTGTGTGAAAATTCGGCTTCTAATTATAATCATCACACACGAAATTGCACAAACACGACATTTTGGAATTTGCTCTTCCTAATAAAAAAAATCTGAATATACAATGCTTGTTATGTAGAGTTTAGGATTTTTTAGAATTTACCTCAAATAAAACTGTTACTGTTCATAACAAAATTGTTTTATTTCCCAAATAAAACCTGTTCTAAAATCAATATAAATCTGCAGAAATCAATGTAGTTTCGCATCGATAACATAAAATTAATGAGTATTTTAACAAATAACAACCTACAACTCATAATCGTAATTTTAAAATTAACAGAAAATAAAATTAAAATTCTATGACAGTGTCAACAACTAAATATAACGTCAATCTTTTCCTTAACTAAAACTAAGTAAAAAAATTATGAGTAGGTACCTAACAAATTTTAGATATGTATGTATTTGACAATAATTGATTAGATGATTAGTAATACTTAAGACTCAATCTTTTTTATTTTACCAGTTTAAAAAATAATGAAAAAAATGTTTTAAATAAATTTGTTTAAACTATTTGGATTAGAAAATGTGTGTTACCCATACGTTAGCGTTGACATCTCGGTAAATACAAGAGATATATCTCTCCATTTTTATGGCAACTGAGATACCAATGCTAATGAATCAAATTTGCAACACTCTGTATCTTTTCGTTATGCTTTGTAACAATACATTTAACAGAATTTAATAAATATCCTCTGTCGAGCACAAGACTCCAACTCTTAAAACTTCCTACATAACAACAATATTTGTATACTTTGGCCTAACAATAAAACAACAATGATAAAGTGAAACTCTATTTAAAACCTAATTTCTTGAAGTTAAAAATCAAATTCTTTTGGTCCTCTTTCTACATATTCTAATTCGCATGAGTCTTCTGCGCTGTGCAATAGCACATACCGATCTTTTGCTAAGGCTAGAAATGTACATGTAAATAAATATCTTAAATTTATTCAAGAAACACATAGGAATTTCTAAACGCAAAATATCCATTTCAAGCAGTCTTTTATAGATATTCAATAGATGAGGTATCCTTTTCAGTGGCGGCTCGTGACTTTTTTATTTGGGGGGCACAAATACAAATAAATAAATAATAACGACTTAAAAAATTGTAAAACAGTCTTTTGTAATAAATATTGCACTGAGTTTATTTCTGATTCCATTTTTTGGAAATGGCGGATCGGGAAAACCCAAAAGTAAAACAAAACAAAATACACAGTACTAGAATTACTAGTAATACTACGCACTAATACACTACTAATAATTAATAAACTATTTAAATAAAAAAATATCCCTCAACTGATCACAAAAAAAATTATTAAGCTTTCACGTGTTAATAATACATATCAAGAAAACTAAACATAAAATTGTGTAATAATCTATTCCGCCCGCCGCGCCAAGGACAACGCCGCTCGAAATCCAAACAATCAAGTGCTAGGAGACACGAAATATTGTGCCCATCGAGATACCGATAGCACGCGATTTTAACCCTAATTCTCCAATGCATAGACCGGCGCGCGGCGTCGCCACCAAAATGGATGATGAAATTGGGACAAATCTGCTGTGTCCCGGGAGATAAGTTTTGATCGCCGGCGGTTGCGTTCGCCGTGGTGTGACATGCAAGGAAAGAGGTATTGAGGCGCGGCGGTGTATTATTTCTTTTTGACTGATAAAAGATTTTTTATTTGTCGAAAATCTAGAGTGGGCACGTGCCCTTGTGCCTTTTAGGACCAGCCGCCACTGATCCTTTTTCTTCCAGGGTGAGAACAAAATAGGCAATCCTCTGCTTGTGGGGCCCATTAAGTGTTCAACAAATGTGAATTTTTTTATTATTGCACAACCGAAATATAAATGCCGCCAAAAGTTGGTGCATGTCCGACAACTATATCAGGTGCACTTAGAATGTCTTCAAGTCAAACAGCATACAGGGCAGGTCAAAAAATATAAAAATTGTTCAAGAGTAAAGTATCCTTACTTCAAAAAATAAAGAAAAGCGTTATTAATAAAAGTTGTTAAGAGTTAAAAGATATGTTTAAATCCAAAGTCATAGCCTTCTATTCAAAAACAATAAATTTTTTTGAAAATTTTAAATTACCCCCTAAAATGTTTTTTTTTATATATATATTTAGCCATAATACATTTTCAAATTAACCACAATCAAATCACTTATGCACAACTTTCATCAAATTGAAGCAAATTTGTAAAATTTACTTAGATTTATATTTTTTCCAGTAACTTCATGTATGTTGAAACGATATTACACACAAGTTTCGAATTTCGCAAATATTCTTAAAAATAAGGCAAATACTTTTCTAATAATAATGTGCAAAGTAAAAAATTTATGATGGGAGTCGATGGCATGTGGAATAAAAAAAAACAAAATTTTCAAAAAAAAAAAATTAATAGAAGGCTACGACTGTGTATTTGGACATATCTTTTAATTATAAACAATTTTCCTTAATAACGTTTTTCTGTATTTTTCGAAATAAGGGTACCTACTATACTCTTAAACGATTTTAATATTTTTTGGCCTGCCCTGTATGCTGTTTGATTTGAAGCCATTCCAAGTGCACCTGATATGGTTATCGGACATGCACCAACTTTTGGCGGTATTTATATTTCGGTTGTGCAACTAATAAAAAAATTCCCATTTGTTGCACGCTTGATGAACCACACTGTATACTCGTATCTCGTAGTCGTTTTATGAAATGTCTCTACAGTTCAAGAAGTGCTACAAGATAGTAAAATAAATAACCGTTTCATTAAATGTCTAAAAACTTTTGGCATTACATGTAAAGCTAACAGTTTTTTGCCGTTAGGGAAATCGTAAAAACTTACATCAAGTGGTTAACTATTTTTGACGATTCATGAAATTTGCAGGTAAAAAAATGCAAACATACTCGTTTTGATAACAATTTGTGTGTACCTGTACTAAGCTATACACAATTTAATGATATTAGCAATATGTATATATATATCTATATATATATATATATATATATATATATATATATATATATATATATATATATATATATATATATATATATATATATATATATATACAGGGTGAGTCGGGAGGAATGGGCCTAACTCTAAGGGCGTAATCTATGCATCAAAATAATAAGAAAAAACTCAAATGTTGTTATCCAATTTTCATTTGTTTTCAAATTATAACGCAAAAACAAAATATTGCATTAATTTAGCATTCTCCTAATAAAATTGTCCTCTTTTGATTGTTGTGCTGTCACCATCCTGTCAGTGCCAGTGTAAATAGTATCAGTATAAAATTTTACATTGATTGACCGTTAACTTTCGGATTTGTATCATTTAAATTTTATAAAATGCCACACATTTATTCACATCTCGAATACGCCAATATGGTTTTTATTTATGGTTTGTGTAATGGGAATGCTACAGCGGCCGCTGAAGAATATGGTCAACGATTTCCAAATCAAAGAACACCGACCAGAAAGGCCTTTATCAGTTTTCAACAAACTGTGCGAGACCGGAACGCTTCGTAGTGCTAATGTAACATCCGAACGAGCCATTCAACAGGATTTAGAAGAAATAGAAAATGTTCTAGCTTTAGTTGAAGAAGATGCAACGACCAGCTCACGAAGAATTGGAACTCAGTTGGGGATTTCCCAAAAAAGAGTGATCAATACGCTTCACGAGCAAGGCTTATACCCGTACCATGTACAGCGTTTACAGAATCTTCAACCTGGAGACTACGCCAAGCGTATGTAATTTTGTGAGTGGATAATTAATAATCGCCATCTTTTACTGACGAAGCTACATTCACCCGTGACGGCATCAACAATAATCGAAACTCCCATGTATGGTCGGACGAAAATCCTCACGCAATAATCGAAAATAATTTTTAACATAGGTTTTCAGTAAACGCGTGGTGCGGCATGATCGACAATAATTTAATTGGCCCTTTTCTTTTGGAAAATCGCCTTGGGATTACTATTTCAGTTTTTTACAAAATGAATTGCAAGGACTAATGGAGTAGGTTCCTTTAAACATCAGAATTCAAATGCATTATCAACACGACGGAGCGCCTGCCCATTTCGATTGTCGGGTTAAGCAATATTTGGACCAAAGGTTTCCAGGGGTTTGGATTGGTCGCGGTGGTCCTATTAGTTGGCCTTCTAGATCGCCAGACCTCACACTAGAGAAGAGCGATATTTCACGATCTGATATTTTTTAACTGATATCTAAAAATCACAAGTAACAGTTGCTACCAGAGTCCGGGTAAAAGCGTGACTCGTGACTTGAAAAGTGATATTTATCCATTAACATGTATCGGCATTAGGTTATTAGGTCGATTTTCGTATGTCACTTTTGAAGAACATATGGGCTGCAAGGGATATCGTGCCTTACGTCCGTTTCACGTTTCTTTTGAAACGCATATCGCGACTCGCATGTCACGGAGTCACGGGAATTTATTTTTAGTATTTGATATTCGTTATCGTTATTCGTGAAATGTGATATCAGTGGTGTCAGTGATCACTGGTTGATTATGATTACTCAGTCTGCTTGATGTTAATATTGTATATCAATTTGTGGATTAGATATAGAATAAAAGACTTGGGGTTGGAGACTGGAGCATATATTTTTTTAATTTCGTTTTTTGGCTGCTGTTACACAATGTCTAGTATTATTTAAAAAAGAAAGAGATGATATTTATGGAATTTTTTTGAAATTGATAATGAAAAAAATAGTATTGCAAAATGAAATATATGCCAAGCAAAACTGTCTTTTAAAACGAGCACCGCGAATCTTAAAAAACATTTAAATTATAAGCACCCTACAATTTCGCTTGCATTGGACGATCGTAATTTGGTAAGTTTGTTATAGGTATCAGAATTAAGTACTTAAACTTATTTTAAGCGATCAAAAATATGTTTTTGCATTTTCTTTTTTTTTTCTAAAGAATACATTAGAATAGGTACCCATTTTTTTTTTTAGGAAAACGCTACCAGCTTAGATATTGGGCAATAATGTTTATACTAGTTTGAACAAACCGATGTATTTGTTTAGTTTGTTTTGTTTGTGTACCAGCGAATTTACTACCCACTTTGTTGTTTTTATAAATTTAATAAGTAATAATAATAATAATAATAATAATAATAATAATAATAATTTCCTTTATTGCCAACTAAATCATTACAAAATGAATAAGCAACGTCAAACAAATAATTATAGAGTGCAGTATAAGTACATTTGCACTTTACAATGAAGGGAACACTATAACATTTACAAAGTTTACCTCACAGAGTATGCTTCAAAGATCGAAATTAAATGAATATAAACATCTTAAAGTTAATTTGATTATAAATTTGATATATTGTCGTTTTATTTCCGAACATGACATACACAGCACTGAGCACAGGTGCAGATACCTAATTGGTAAAAGTAGTAAGTGATATGATATATCGCAATTCACGATATTTTGTAGAAGCAAATTGCCTACTGGAAAGTCGTGATCACGTCACGCTTTTAAATCACTGATATCAAAAAGTAACGATATCAGATATCATAGATATTAAAAAATCACGATATCGCTCATCTCTACCTCACACCGTTGGACTATAATTTATGGGGTTGGTTAAAACATGAGGTTTACAAAGTAAAAGTAGATACTAGGGATGCATTAATTAGACGCATTAGAAATGCTGCACTCAATATTAAAGAAAGGCACGAATCAATTAGAAGAGCCGCGCGCGCCCCTCTTAAACGAAGCAGGAAATGTTTGGAAGGCAATGGCGGTATTTTTGAAAATTTACTACACCAATGATTTATTTAAAACAATGTTAATGTTAGATATTTTGGATTAACAATATTATTTTATTTAACGCTGTAAGTTGAAAACAAATGAATATTGGATAACAGCATTTGAGTTTTTTCTTATTATTTTGATGCATAGATTACACCCTTAGAGTTAGGCCCGTTCCTCCCGACTCACCCTGTATATATATATATATATATATATATATATATATATATATATATATATATATATATATATATATATATATATATATATATATATATACTTAGGCTTGAAGTCTACGTGTGATGTCTTAGATATAAATATATATATATATATATATATATATATATATATATATATATATATATATATATATATATATATATATATATTTATATCTAAGACATCACACGTAGACTTCAAGCCTAAGTACTAGCGTACCGTGGGTGTCTGGAGAGAAGGGAAATGTAGTCTATTGACACGGGATTTGAAGGATTGGAGGTTGGGACGGGGAGGGAAAACATCTGCAGGCAATTTGTTCCATAAGCTGGAGACCCTAGGTAGGAATGTGCGAGAGAAGTGGTCTGTTCTAGGCTTTTGTAGCTGGACAGTAAAGGGATGCATACGTAACGCGCCTCTTGTTGTTCTGTTGGGGACATTCAAGGGGGGAATAATACCGGCTAGTTCTTCAGAGCAAAATCCGTGGAAGTAGCGGTAGAAAAGGGATAATCCCCTACAGCGCGGCGATGAGCGAGAGAAGGGAGTTTTCTCGTGAGGGCTGGGTCATTGATAAGTCGAATGGCTCGCTTTTGGATAGAATCAAGGATCTTAAGTGTCGAAGGTGATGCCGCTCCCCAGATGTGGGAGCGGTACTCTAGGTTAGGTCTTATTTGGGAAACATAGAGAGTGTATAAGTTGGAAGGGGAGTAGTATTTTCTGGCTCGAAAGAGAAAACCAAGCTTTTTAGCTGCCGATGTGGCTACTGAAGTAATGTGTTTGTGCCAGCTGAGATCATGTTCGAAAGCGACACCAACGAGATCGAATGTTTCGTTGTTTTGTAGGGCTTGGCCATTCATGTGGATGGGGTAAGCGTTGCCAGATTTTTTGCGAGAGAGGGAGAAAGACTGGGTTTTGGAGGCGTTGAACTGAACAAGGCTCTTGGCATCCCAGTCTAAGATTAATTGAAGATCTTGGGAAAGGGATAGGTACATAGATCTGCGTCTATTATCCAACTCCTGGTTCGAAACTTGTCTGGAAAAATGAATATTGGAGTGAAGAGTAAGCATAACGGTGGATGGGATTGGTAGTTGAAGAGAGTAGGTCATTAATGTGAAGGAGAAATAGGGTGAATTAGATTCTAGTCATCGTAACATGGTACTAAAAAACGAATTCACTCTCGATTGCTATCGATAGTTAACATTAAGCTGTTTGTTTAAAAATAATTGAAATTAAGAGTTACATTACATATCTACTAATAACTAAATTATTTATTTACTTTAAAAGTACTTTTCATTTCAAAAGCTTTGTTAAATTTATTTTTATTTATCTCGTGCTCTCATGCCTACTTATTCTTATTATGTACTAGCTTTCTCCCGCGACTTCGTCAACGGTATTACAGTTATTACAGACTTTGAACTGAAAAACTGTAAAATACGTGTTTAAACAGTTATTTTTAGAGCATTTCTATGAAGTTTCGAGTTAATAGGATCATCTAATATTTTTTCTTCATGCAAAGTTTGAACCTCTGTTAACATATGTTAGACAAAATTAGATTTTCTGACCTTAATAACCCCGAAACTGACATATTCGTTATCATTTTTGAAAAATTTTCAGCCGTTCCCTTTTATCCCCCTGCCCGATAACTTTTTTAACATCTGTTAGACAAAACTGGATTTTCCGACTTCAAAAACCCCGAAAATGACACATTAGTTAACGTTATTGACGAAATTGCCAATCGCTCCCTTTTTAGTTTAGTAGACTAGTAGAGGGCGTGCGGGGGGGGGGGGGGGGGGGGGCATCGCCACCCTTGCCCCCATTGGCTACGCCACTGCACTCTACATCTTTACTGCATATTAAACTTAAATTTAATGAAATGATAATTTATTTCACCATCTGATAGTACCTTAGTAACTGTCTATACACTTCATGAAAGGGATAATAACGCCAAAGGGCTACAACATAGATAAACATATAGTTATTTAACTTTGTTAGAAATAAAAACGGCATATTATCCTGCTATGTAGTGGGCATGTAGCCCACATAATAGCTGTTCTAGCATTATTTGTATAGGACATTTTCAGGTTACATATACTTATACAAAAATAGACAGGGCTAGCAACGCGACGTTTTCCTTGTCGGCTTGAGATGCAGCTGCTAATTTCACTGCCTGCACTATGTTGTGTAATGTTATTTAATACCTCGCATTTCCAAAGAAATACAACTAGTTTCAGTTAGTTTACAACCCTTGATCTTCGACTATTCTGCATAAATTCTCTTACTTCCCTTATACGAGTAGTCTTACCTACATCTTTTACTGCTGCTTGTATCACACAGGTGTGTGCCTTATTATTTTTATTTCTGTCATAATCTTTTACCCTTTTTTATTTCGCTCCCTTATTTGAAATAACCAAAACTTACCCAAAAGAGTGGCAAACAAGATAGACATATTCAGCTTGGTAAGCTTTTTATTGATTGCCTTGCAGATCTCAGCTGGTCTGATTTTATCGTGCTGGCTCACGACCCGCATTATTCTCCCGGACCTAAAAAAATACAGTTTAGCAAAAATTGAAGCACGATATGAGAAAAAATTCGTTACCATTTTATTCCGAAGGCATCTTCTGCTTCGTAGCCTTTCCTGAAACAATGAAAAAACATAAAATAAGATAGAAAAACTACCAACAGCAAGTAAGTTGATCAAATTTGAATATACTTACGGACTATAAAAGTTTCATATCTGTGTGCTAAATTTCACGTTTCTAAGTTTATGGGAAGCATAAAGAAAGACATAAAGAAAAACTCTGCAAAAGTTTTCGCACGGAAATTAAGTATAATAAAATTTGAAAACGCATTTCTATTTCGTCTTTCGTCAACAGTATAACGTAAGTAACATTAACTAACCAGTTCTAATTCTATTTTTTTTCAAAAATTTAACTTTCATTTTCCACGTAAAGTCCTCCGTTCTATACAGGGTGAGTTTTTTTAAAGTGTTATAAGGCGATATCTCGAAAACGGTTTAAAATATTTTCATGAAATTTTGGTGGGTTAATAGGGAGATGGGGGGACGTATTTGAAAATATTTTTGACATTTATTCCCTCTCTCTATTTTAAGGGGTGGAGGGTAACTTTGAAATTTTAAATGTACTTTTGTTTATAAAATTCGAACCTACGTAAAAAACTATAATAATATGCGTAAAAAAATATTTGCTCTTCGCGTTACATTTTGCAATTGGGTCACAAGACAAATGCAAGGAAATAACAGGTTCCTAATGAACGTTATTATTTCTGACGAAGCTACTTTCCATAATTGTGGACAGATAGGATTTTAAGTTATTCCTTATCAGTGGAAATTTAATTTTTTTGTTTGGTTGTTTTATTTATTTCATATTCATATTCTTTAGGTAAATAGACACAATATGCACTACTAGGCATCGGAAAATCCCCACTGGATGAGAACATGCTAAATCAACATCACTGGTCAAATAGTGTCTGGTGTAGTTTAATCGGGGATAGAGTTATGGTCCGCATTTCTTTGACGGACATTTAAATGAAGAAATCCGGACAGATTTTTTAAGAATCCAATTACCTCAATTATTAAACCAAAACATAAATCCTGACATGTAATTTCAACAGGACGGAGCTCCACCCCATTATGCCATACAGGCCCGTAATCATTTAAATGAAATATTTGAAAACAGATGGATTGAGCGAGCTGGTCCGGTCAACTGGCCTGCTAGGTCCTCAGATTTGACCCGCCTTGACTTTTTCTTGTGGGGTTTTATAAAGGACAGAGTGATGTCGACTGCACCTAGAACTTTAGATGATAGGAAATCCGGAATCCGCTCTGCCTGCTTATTAGTGATGCCTGAAATGTTACAGCGGGTACGAAATTCATTTAGAGAGTGAGACAGTGTTTAGAAGTTGAAGGGGGACATTTCGAACAACTTCTCAAGCACAACTGACGATAAATAAGTTGAAATTAAATGGAATATATTTTTTAATTTTGTAACCCAATAAATCATAATTCCCTAACCAAAAGAGCAAAACAGAAAAAAATTGTACACATATATATGTATATAGTTTTTTACGTAGATTCGAACTTTATAAACAAAAGTACATCATCCCATTTAAGATTCCAAAGTTACCTCCCACCCCTCAAAATAGAGAGAGGGGGCAAATGTCAAAATATGTTTTATTATATTTCCCCATCACCCTATTAACTCACCAAAATTTCATAAACTAAAACATTCATAAATATATATATAAATAATTTAAATTACCGTCATTAAATTGTCCAAATTTAAGACCAATTTTTTCAAGAAATATTAATAGACAAATCATTTTAAGTCCATAAACCCGTTCTTAAGCTATTGAATTTCTACTGTCATTGTTAGTACACCAATCTCAAGCCTCTTTTAGAAGAAAATGAACAATAAAAATCATTGACAAATCCGGATATGTCATCTATTAACCTACCAAATGTCTCAGATGAAGTTGACAAAGAAGAAAGCTTTTATTTAGATTTAAAATATCCCAAGGATAATAAATTTAATGAGTACCTAAAAAATTTTAGTATCCCGTCTCAAGACATTCGAGAAGCACAAATGTCTAATGAAGAAGAAGCATTTATATCCTCCCAAAAAAGTATAAAAAATTGCGAAAGATGCAATTTTAAATTTAGTAAAAAATCATATTCAGTGGGATGTTCAGAATGCAATAAATGGTTCTGTTTAACTTGTTCTAAGCTATCGAGAAAAGAAATTTCCGAGTTAAAAAAACTTAAACAACAATGGTTATGCTTAAAATGCGTTACTTCTAAAAATACTTACAAGAAAAATGAAAATGAAACAGAATTACTACAGAATGAAAATAAATTTCTTAAAGAAATTATTGTTAATTTAAATGAGAAGTTACAAATTCTTTTTCAAAAAATTGAAAAACTTGAAAATGACGCCCTCTTCATAAAATTAAATAAATTAGAAGATAAATTTGACGCACTAATAAATAAAATAGATTCCGAAAAGAATGAAGTTTATCCAAAATTGACATATTCTGCTGTTTTAAAAGAAGATTATCAAAAAACCAGTGTAAATCCTCCTTGTCAAGCCTTGATTATTAAACCAAAAATTAACCAATCCAGTGAACAAACAAAAAGAGAAATTCAAAATAAAATTGATCCAAACACAATAAAAGCATCTATAAGCAATGTAAAAAAAATCAGAAATGGAGGAATCGCAATAATAACGAAATCTGAAGAAGAAATAAAGAAACTAGAAGAACTAAGCAAACAACAACTAAACCAGGAATATACCATTCAAATTTCCAAATTAAAAATGCCAAAGCTAGTTATAATTGGAACGTCGAGAGAATACAAGGAAGAAGAACTTTTTCAAGATTTAATAAACTATAATTATTTAGATTATAGTGACAAAATCAAAATTACAAAAATAAGAAAATCGAAATTCTTGAAAAAATACATTATTTATGTAGAAACAATCGGGAAAACATATAATAAATTGGTTAATAAGGAAATAGGTCTTGGTTGGGACAAATACAAAATAAAAGAAGATTTTGGTATTCTTTATTGTTACACATGTTGTGGATACGGGCATACATCAAACCAGTGCTCAGAAGATATAATATGTTCATTTTGCACTGAAAAACATAAATTTTGGGAATGCAAGAAAGAATATCTAAAATGTATCAACTGCAAAAGCTCAAATCTAAAATACAAAACGAATTATGACTCTAAACACCAAGCTAATAGTGAAAATTGCCCTATCCATATGTACAAAATATCTAAATTAAAAGAAACCATTAATTATTATAAGGAATAATGGAACCAAACATCAATATTTTATACATAAATGCTCGATCACTAAAAAATAAAATAGAGGAAATAGAAATTTTAATTAATGAAGAAAATATAGACATTTTAGTAGTTACAGAAACATGGATAAGAAAAAATGAACAAAAATATTATAACTTTAATAATTTTAGACCTGTGTTTGCAACAAGAAATAAAAGAGGTGGCGGACTGGGTATATTTATTAAGAATTCATTACAGTTTGATATAATGGAAAAAATTGAAGAGGACCTATCTTTCATTGCAATATCTTTCAAAATGACTGGTTTTACAATATGTGGTTTATACAGACCTCATTCAGTGCCTGCTGAATATGTTATAAATTTTTTAGATGAACAACTAAACAAATTAAACGACCTTGCTTCAGATTGCATTTTCTTGGGTGACGTTAATATTGATATCTTGAAAAATTGCTACATATCTAATAGATTATTAGATGTTTATAATTCTAACGGCTTTATACTATGCAACAAAACCAATTCGACAAGAGACAGTAATACCACCAAAACTTTAATTGACCACATAATTACCAATTCTGCAAAAAAAATGGAAATATCATTTAAAACAAGCGCTTTAACCGACCACAAATTACAGTTTGTTTCTATTTTTAATGCTACAGCATGTAACAATACTAAATACAAAAAATGCGTAAAATTAAAATATGATCTTGAGAAACTTAAAATGAAATTGGACTTTCTAGATAAAAACAAGGAAAACTACAAAAATGCAGACATTTTATATGATGAAATTCTTAATATATTCACTACATGCACATATCAAAAAACATATAAAATAAAAAACGACTCAAAACCATGGTTTAGCAATGAATTAGCAAAAATGTTGAAAAACAGAGATAAGCTTTATGAAAAAAGGAAAAAAAATCCTGAAAATAAACATATTTTTGAGGAATACTCAAACTATAATAAATTAGTCAAAAAGACCATTAGGAAAACCAAACATGACTACTATGAAAAACAGTTTATGGAGGGAGATCAAAAAACAATTTGGAAAAACATAAATTTTTTGTTAACAAATACTCAACAAAATAAAAATACAAATATTGACTATCTAATGATTGAAGGAAAAAGGATTGAAGACGAAGAAAAAATATGTAACAGCATGAATGAACATTTTGTTAGTGTCGGAGAAAATTTATCAAAAAAAATTCCTGCATACCAAGGCCCAAAACCAAAAACATTTATAAACAATGAAAGTATGTTTTTAAATGTGGAAGAATTAACCATTCAAGAAATAGAAGAAGTAATTGACAATTTAAATTCAAATAAAGGAACTGGCTGGGACAATATTCCAATTAAAATTGTTAAAACACTTAAAAAAAAATTAACTCCTATTCTTTTACACTTAGCTAAAATCTCATTTAAATTGGGACAGTATCCAAGTAAATTAAAATTAGCTAAAGTTATACCCATTTATACAGACGGTGAATTCTCTGCCTGCAACAATTATCGTCCTATATCAGTTTTGCCAATTCTTGCTAAAATAATAGAAAAAGTTATGAATAATAAATTAAGCAGCTTTATAGAATCAAAAAAATTACTCTACTCAGGTCAATACGGCTTTCGCAAATCTAGAGACACTGAAATTGCAGCATCGGATGTCATTTCAAATATTCAACAAAATGTGGATAATAATAAAAAATGTTGTATAATGTCTCTGGATTTGTGTAAGGCCTTTGATACCGTAAATCATTCAATTTTATTAAAAACTTTATACGAAATAGGGGTTAGAGGAATAAACTATAAATGGTTTGAAAGTTATTTATCTGATAGGGTACAATATGTTCAAATTAATAGTAACAAAAGTTCAGTTAAAAAAATTAACTGTGGTGTTCCTCAGGGTTCAACTTTAGCTCCTGTTTTATTTTTAATATACATTAACTCTTTATCAAATTTAGATTTAAAAGGTAAAATTAAACTTTTTGCTGATGATACCACTATTGTATATTTTTCTGAAAATATTATGCATATCTATAATGACATAAATCATGACTTGAATATTATTTACGATTGGCTAAAATTACTTAAATTGACAATTAATTTTCAAAAATCTTCATTTATGTTCATAAATAAATCTCAAACAAATCAAAATATTAATCCAATAGAGTTCCTTAATAATACAATAAAATACTCAAACTCTATTAAATTTTTAGGTTTATACATTGACGAGAATTTAAGTTGGAGAAAGCATATTGATTACCTAAGGTGTTGCATAGCTCCTTTAATTGGAGTTTTATATAAAGTGAGAGATTACATTCCAATAAAATTTTTGAAAAATATTTATTTTTCTTTAGTGCACTCTAAACTTCATTATTTAATTTCAATATGGGGATATGCAAATTCTAGTATAATTAAACCATTAAAAACTTTGCAAAATAAAATTATAAAATGCATACATAAATTGCCCTTTCTGGAACCAACAGTTAATTTATATAAACCAAATGGATATTTAAATATAGCAAATTTATACAAATTAAAAATATGCTCGCTTATTCATGCAATAAATTTAAAAGAAAAAAGTTCTAATATGCTGTTTAAAAAAGCAAATGCTATACATAATTATACCACCAGAAAAAATACAAATATTATTCTTCCACAAATTAAAAGTAACTTTGGAAAAAAGTCGATATTATTTAATGGTATTGTTTTATATAATGAACTACCAAATAATTTGAAACAAATAACTAAATTAAAATTATTTAAAAAGAAGTGCAAAAAATATATTTTAAAAGGTTAAAAAGGATAAATTTAAATGATCTTTCTTTATACACTAAAAGGAGTTAATTTTAATTTTTTTATTTTTTTTTTTTACTTATATAAATATTTATAATTAATCTTAAGTTACATTTTTCTTTTTTATGTTAATTTATATTTTCCCTGTAATAAACTAATTTAGTTTGTTGGGAAATAAATAAATAAATAAAAAATAAATAAATTTTAAACTGTTTGCGAGACATCGCCTTGTAACACTCTAAAAAACTCATCCTGTATATAGAAAAATGTTATTTCTTTTAAGCTGATGTTTCTAGGGTTATAGCCAAATTAAACAGAGTTTTTTTCTATTTTTTTTTACCCTGTATGGTATGAAAGATCTAAACTGCAACTAAAAGTTTAAGGTACTGCCCAAGTACTGTTTTAAAACTTACATTCTCGAATTAAAGCAACTAGTACTATTTAACATTGTTCACCCTGAATGAAACAGTACACGATTTAAAAAAATTACCAACTTATGCCAAATACAATAATTATTACCAAATAAATAATATTTGTCTCGGATAAATAGTGCTTCAGTTAGAGCATAAAGAGACAAAATTTAATTTTTTTGGTTCAGTAGTTTTTACGTTTTCGCACTAACAGACCGATCGACAGTTTGACAGAATTTGAACGCTCCTTTAGAAAAATACTTTAAATTCATACCTTGGCGGCGTGACCTCTTCAACGTCTCTCGGCGCTCTTTTCTCAGGAGATTTTTCTTTCTCAACTGGTTCCCTTCTGCGCTCTTCCGGAGGCTGCGGAATCTCTGGTATTTCTGAAATAGCCAGCTCTGGTAGTTCTAGAGCCGCTAATTCAAGTTGGTCCTCTGGTCGGCCTTCTTTTAGTGGCTGCTCTGCAGCTTGCACTTCTTCAACTGACACTCTGAAAGTATAAAATTAATTAAAACTTCTTTAACTGATTTTTTAAATCCTAGAGTTTCCAGAATTTTTGAAAATCCAAATACATGTTTTACTAGTCAGCGACAACCGACAAACTGCACAAAGCACAAAATAAAATTTAGAAAATGCCTATTTAGTACTTACACCTTCTTTCTCTTTCTGGGTAACGTTTCCGGTGCTCTCATATCTCCATTTGCAGCTGGTGCCAATACCTCCTCGACAGTTTCATCACTATAAAATTACATAAAAATTTAAAAGAAACAACACGTTTTTAGATAACGTCAGTTCATCTTTACTGAATAAACATTTCGGAAATGGTAAAATCTCACAATCTTTTATTTCTTTTACAGACTATTGGGTTTTGGGGCGTAACTCTACTCTGCGGGGGTTCAGTAGCGGTTCCAAGGGGGGCCGCAATGCACCGTAAAAGGAGAGTTCCAGGCAAAATAGGGCCCCACGACTGGGACTCTACTTTTTAATTTTACTTATAGGGTGGCCTCTGACCCCATCAATAAAATTATTTATGAAATATACCGGAAACCCCATTTTTATAATAATAAAAATACAACGATTTAACAAAATTTTTAAACATATCTTAACTACATAAGAGCCCCATAAGCAAAAGAAAAAAACAAAAACTAAGGCACAGCAATAAAACAGATACAAAGTACAAAGTGTTCACAAATCCTTAAACTTTTATACTTGAAAGCACCCAGCGACAGATTAAAATATCCAGTGATCTGCTGATATCATAGTGTATGAAGAGTTCTATCTAGCGGTGAGTTCGTACCGTAATCCTCTGGAAGTTCTCATAAAAAAAGTTTCAATTGTTTAAACTCCTACTCGGAACATTTAAACCAAACAGTATTTTAAACATAAAACAGACATCCAAGAGTTGTCTCCTTCGCTCCAATGGCATCAAATCAATGGGCTTGTTTAGTCATTTCGCGTTTTCAACAAATATGTTTATAATATTGCACAAGTGTGGGGGGGGGGGTGGTGGGGGGCTCAGGTGTCCGCCGAATAGAAATGGTCTTTTAACCGGCGCGGATTTGGGAGGGCGCAGGGGGCGCCTCCTCCCACCTAAAGCCTTTTACAAAAAGGATTCCAATGGAGAAGTTTATAACAATTAATGTTGTAACATAAACATTAACCATTCCTACATATTTTACAAAAAATTATATACAAAGTATTTGCCGTCTATGTAAGGCCTTTGAATGTATATGAATAATAGGTCAAATCAATAGTTTGTTGAGTTTTTAATATGTTATATAAAATATTAATGCAAACCTTTTTTGGCATTTTTAATTTACATGCTCTTAGATCGTTCCTGAAAACATTCCTTACACATCTCACTGCACTGCGATCTTATCAAAATTTGCGCCGAATCGTTTTGGCTTCTAAAGGAAACAAATAGTTTTTTTTTCAAATAACATCTCTTGTGAAAAACAGCTTTTTGGAGAACGGATTAACGAAATTTTTCTAAAATATTTTCTCGGAAACACGTGTTTCGAACGTACATTTTTTCAAAAATGTCCTGACAGATTTTTCAAAGATGCATTTTTGAAAACGGTTTTATGAAATATTTTCTCGAAAACACGTATTTCGAAAGTACATTTTTCTAAAAGTCTTCAAAAATTATTTTTTAATAAAAAATAAGGTACATTTTACAGTATTTAGAAAATTATATACTCTAGTAGCTTGGAAAATGTTAATGAAAGAAAGACGAAAAAAGATCCTGAACAAACCCAAACGCACCTATTTTGGGTTTGATCAGTTTCCTTAGGTTTGGTATGTTACTTTCTCGCAAATTATTTTTGAAAAAGTCGTTGCTTGAAATAATTAATATCCGAAAAAATTTAATTTCGAAGATGTTCTCTCAAAAAATAAATTTTTAAAAAGTGCTTTAAAAAAAATGGAAAAATTGGTTTTAGAAAAACTGTACTTTCGTAAGTACCCTTCCCCTAAATGAGCAGAAGCATATTTTTTTATCTAAAACATCCCACGTAGACGTCAAGCCTAAGTACTAACGTACCGTGAACGTCTGAAAAGAAGGAAAATCTAGTCTATTGGCACGGGATTTAAAAGATTGGAGGTTGGGACGGAAAAACATCTGCAGGCAATTGGTTCCATAATCTGGAGACCATAGTAGGTGTGAATAAGCGAGAGAAGTGGTCTGTTTTAGGCTTTTGTAGCTGGACAGTAAAGAGATGCATACGTAACGCGCCTCATGTTGTTCTGTTACGAACAGTAGTTCTTCAGAACAAAATCCGTGAAAGTACCGGTAGAAAAGGGATAAATCCCCAACAGCGCGGCGATGAGCGAGAGAAGGGAGTTTTCTTGTGAGGACTGAGTCATTGATGAGTCGAATGGCTCTATTTTGGATAGAATCAAGGATGTTAAGTGTCGAAGGTGATGCCGCTCCCCAGATGTGGAAACAGTACTCTAGGTTAGGTCTTATTTGGGAAAAATAAAGAGTGTATAAGTTGGAAGGGGAGAAGTATTTTCTGGCTCGAAAGAGAGAACCTAACTTTTTAGCTGCCGATGTGGCTACTGAGGTAATGTGTTCGTGCCAGCTGAGATCATGTTCGAAAGCGATGCCAACAAGATCGAACGTTTCATTGTTTTGTAAGGCTTGGCCATTCATGTGGATGGGGTAAGCGTTGCCAGATTTTTTGCGTGACAGGGAGGAAGATTGGGTTTTGGAAGCGTTGAACTGAACAAGGTTCTTGGCACCCCAGTCTAAGATTAATTGAAGATCTTGGGAAAGCGATAGATGCATAGATCTGCGTCTGTTATCCAGCTCTTGATTCAAGACTTGTCTGAAAAAATGAATATTGGAGTGAAGAGTACTATCGTCAGCATAACTGTGGAGGGGATTGATAGTTGAAGAGAGCAGGTCATTAATGTGAAGAAGAAATAGGGCTGGTGCCAGATTTGAACCTTGGGGGACGCCAGCATTGATAGGATGGAAGTTAGATGAGTGACCGTCAACCACGACAAATATGCGCCGATTAGAGACGAAGCTACCGATTCAGGTACATAGTTTGGTAGGAAGACCGTAAGAAGGTAGTTTGTTGAGGAGTGCGGCAAGCCATACTTGATCAAAGTTGGAAATTCAAGAGCAACAATCCAAGATTCGCCACGAAGTTCGAGAGACTTGTTCCAGTTATGTGTGAAGGAGGTCAGCTGTGGATATTTGGCGACGAAATCCGTACTGTCTGTCATGGATCATTTTATGTTTTTGTAGATATTTTAGAATTTGCAAGTTGATCGCTTTCTCCATAACTTTGCTGACAACAGAGAGAAGAGAGATAGGTCTATAATTGGATGGAAGGGACTTGGAACCTTTCTTCGGGACAGGTTGCACACGAACAATCTTCCAGCTATCTGGGAAGATCCCTTGTCAGAAGATATCTGGAAAAAACGAGTTAAGTTGGGTGCAAGTTCTGGAGTGCATTTTTTAAAACAATTGTTGGTATGCCATCCAGACTGGAGGACTTTTTGGTGTCAAGGGATAGAAGAATTTTTTGAACTTGTTTGACCTTAAGTATTATGTCGGACATTTTGTACGGTACAGACTTAGCGGTTGGAAGAGCGAAATTGGCGGGAGGGATTAGGGTGGAATTGGCAGCGAATTGTTTGGCAAATAGTTCAGCTTTTCCTTTAGAGGTAGAGATAATTTCGTTGTCCCAGGTCAGGGGAGGAAAAGTGCTTCTACAGAAGTTTTGACCAATGTTTTTTGACGATTTTCGGGTGTAGTATTTTGAAGATACCTTTTGTGAGCTTGGACTTTTTTGAGCCTGGCTTTATCACAGGACTTGGGGGACCATGACTTTTGATGGTGGAGTTTAGGTTTGTTGCGGGTATGAGGAATGAAACTTTCAATACCCGCTTGAATGATATCTGTGATATGAGAGCAAATTTCGGAGGGATTGGGAGTGTAAAAACAGACAGGGTTCCAAGAGAAAACAGAGAAGAAGTTTCGAAGACCATCCCAGTCGGCAGAATTGTAGTGCTAGATCGTGCGTTCTGGCATGATTTCAACGAACTCGGGATGTATGGGACAAGAGACGGTAATGATGCCATGATCTGAACGACCAAGGGGAGCGCATACAGATGTAAGTAAGGCTCAGCATGGGTGGTAAGAAAAAGATCTAGTGGATTTGCATTATGGATAGAAATGCGGAGAAAGTATGTTGGCTCTCTGATTAAATTGGTGAGCGAGTTGAGCCCTGGGTCAGTTTTTGTAGATCCTAACCATTCCTTGCTATGGACGTTGAAGTTACCTAGGACGATAACTCAAGCGGAGGGAAATTCACAGATCAGATGGTCAATTTTTGTCGAGAGAAAGGCAAAAAACTCATTAAAACTCAAATAAACCCAAACTCAAATAAAAAAATTCTACAATATTTACACTTTCATATTAACTTGTCCTGTCGCTTCTAAGCTAAGATGACTAACTGTTTTTTTTTCAACAAACATTCTTTTCGATGTTAAATTAAGTAAATTTTTCGAAAGATGCTTTTTCGGGAATGGATCTACAATATTTCTTCGAAAACATTTCTTCTCGAAGACTCTTTCGAGAATACATTTTCCGAACATATATTTTTTAAAAAACATTGTTTTTCCAAATTTAAATTATGAACTGGACTGGCTTAGAAAATGTCAATGAAAAAATTACAAAAATATCCTGAACTAACCTAAACGAACCGGTTTGCGTTTCCTTGTGTCTGCTATGTACATATGTTACTCCGCAGTCCGCAGAAAAGTATATGCTTTCTAAAAAGTGTTTTTTTATATGAATATTCAAAGTATTTTTCGAAACAGTGTTTAAAAAATGCACCTTCTAAAAACACGTTTTCTTAAAAAAAAAATGTAGTTTCGAAGTGGTTAAAAAAAAATTCAAAAAGTTGATTTCCGAAAAAAAAAATTGAAAACATCCCTAGTTTTCGAATAACTGTATTCGAAAATATATTTTCGAAAAACATGCTTTCAAAAAATGTTTTTGAAAAATTTTCATATATTAGTCCAAATGGTCAGAAGGTATACCTAAACTAAAAAAATTCTACAATATTGGTAAGTTAAGATGATAAACCGTTCTGTTTTCGCAAGAACAGGTTTACATATTTCGTCCATTATGAAATAATGTACATTTCTTAGAACTCTTTTTGATCTATACTTTTGTGAAGCTCGAGGTGACTTTGCCCCCGGACGAAATTCTAAATCTAAATTCTAAATTTTAATATAAAAAAACTAAATTTTTTCGTTTTCAGACTTTTTTAGTTTGAGATTTGCTTTTAGTTTAAATTTGTGAGTTCTAGTGAGGCACACTTCACATATTTAAGTAAAAAATTAATATGCAGCTTTTACGTTTCGTTGGGGGGGGGGGGTGCTGAGCCCCCATTATATTTTCTTTGGGGAGCCAACCGAGGCCGGCGCCTATGTTTCCGTTAGCCAGGGAAGTAAAAATAAAGAAGTGTGAGATTTAACCAATTTGTTCATTTCATTTTCCATTTATTAAAAAGAATATGTAAGTCAAACAACAATGTAAAGGAATAAAGGTCAAAGACAAAAGTTAAAATTTGTAATTTAGTTTAGTTTAGGGCAGCTATCTCCAACTGCTGGCAATGTTGCTCTGTTACTTAGCACTAAGACAAATGACAATGATGCCTGCCGAAATATACTTAGCAAGACAAAGCTAGATATAAAATTTATCTTTTTGCTCACAGTAACCTCACCAGCACATGAATATAGCTGACTGAAAAGAACTGAAGTAAAGACAATACTAAAATATCGTACCTTGGAAGCGGTCTTTTTCTGGGGGTCGATATATATGTCGGGCCTGGTGTGGTAACAACAGATGGGGTTTCTATTTGTTGCAGCAAGGGAATAGAAGCGGCTGATGGCGCTTCTGGTGTCTCTGCTGTTTTGCTCACGCGTAGTCCCAAGGAGCCTTCGGTAGCGCCGGAAGCCCTAAAAATATTTTTTTATAACAATTCATAGCCTAATAAAGATAATTAATAGGGCCAAATACTAAATATAACAAGAAAATCTACAATTTTTACAACCCTAAATAAACAAAAAAAAAAAATCAGACATATAATACAAATATATATATATATATATATATATATATATATATATATATATATATATATATATATATATATATATATATATATATATATATATATATATATATATATATATATATATATATATATATATATATATATATATATATATATATATATATTGTGGATGGTTCGTTAGACGTATCTGGCGAACCAGTCAACGAATCGTTCTGAAAATTTGGTCGTTTACATAAACGAAGATGCTCTATCTGCCCAAAATATTTTTGACAATGCAGTGTTGCCGATTCTACTAAAAAGTCGCAGCAACTTTGATGTTTTAAATAGAATACCCTGTATATGACTTCATTCTCAAAACCACTATTAATTTCTTAACAATTTCTTGTTGTTTTATACTTATCTCTTACCGTTTTTGAAATAATAATTAATTTCCAATTTTTTTGGCGGAAAACGTTAGGTACCTTATAAAAATACTGATATTTTTGAATTTTAAAATATTAAGACCCCGAATTTTTGTGGAGAGTTAAATAATAACGATGGGCCCTATGCCCAAATCTTAGTTACAGTATACAGATTGGTTTAAAAATACAGTTATTTTGGTTACTTGAAAAAGTAAAAGTATATTTTTTAAATGTAACACCCTGCACATTATTAGTTATTTAAAAATCTACGTAAATTTGCTCTTTATTCTTGTCTATCATACCTATACCTAACTAGTCAAGTTTCTGACTTATAGGCCATTATTTGTACAATTCTTTCGACAATTTAATTTCCATTCGGATTTTAGTAGGTATACCATGAAATCAGTAATAATATACAGGATGTTACATTTAAAAAAATATACTTATGGATACTTTTTCAAGTAACCAAAATAACTGTATTTTAAAACCACCCTGTATCTTGCAAATAAGATTTGGGCAGAGGGTAAAATGTCCCCCGGTATTATTTAACTCTTTCTAAAATTTCATTGTCTTAATATTTTAGAGTTCACAAATATCAGCATTCTTTATGGTAACGTTTTCCGCCAAAAAAATTGGAAATTAATTATTATTTAAGAAACGGTAGGAGATAAGTATAAAAACAATATTAAAGGAAGTTGTTAAGAAATTAATAGGGGTTTTGAAAATTAAATAATACACAGGGTGTTCCATTTAAAATATCAAAGCTGCTACTACTTTTTAGTAGAAGCGGCAACACTGCAGTGTCAAAAATATTTTAGACAGGTAGAGCATATTCGTTTATGTAAACGACCAAATACCTACAGGGTGTCTAAATTAGGTGATACCACTATTGCTACCTCCGAAGCGGTAAAAGATACGAGGTCGGTTAAATTAGAGAAAATGTGCCATTTTTAGTCCCTATTCGATTTAACCGACCTCGTATCTTTTACCATACACCCTGTATATCCAAAAAAATATATATTTTTAAAGCAAGAATTTCTTCAGATATCTTTTAAATTTTGTTAATTTTTTATGTTTTTAGTCTCGGGAAGAATATTATAAATTAAAATTCTCTTATAAATAAGTATGTTTTGGTTTTCCTGACCGTTTTATACAATTAGTGTTGTTTTTTCCTAGGTTTTCGGTCACTTTTTGGAAGAAAAGATCTTTATTTACTTGTTAACGTTTCGGTTTCTATTGAATAACCATCTTCAGAACTACAATGAATTTTATGTTTGTAATATAAGGTTAAAAAAAATTTTAAAAACAGGAAATACTAACTATTATACATTATTATAAAAAAACAAATAGGAAACATACCTTGCGACTTATATAATCAAAAAACACTTCGTTTGGCACTACGAATTACATGTTGTCTTTAACAGTGACAAAATGGTATACTGTTAAAGGTTTTTAACTTTTATGAGGTAAGGGACGGTCGGGCTGGAAATTCCCTTTTACCGTAATTAAGTTTGTAAACAGGTAGTAAAATTATAATGTAAAAATTTTGCAATTATTTTGTTATTAAGTTATTATAGATATTACTAAGACCTTCGGTATCAGTTCTGAAATTAAGTGTATGTTTGTTTTTTTTTTAATATGGATCATTTCTTTTATATTTCTCTTTTTCAAATTTGTTTCATAGTCAAGAACATGATCATTGTTATAATAATAATAATGTTTATTCAAATATAAGATACATATATATATATATTGTTAAAATTAAAATTATGTAGCTTGTCAATTGCATGTTTTGATAGAGCGGTGTGGGTTTGATTTGTGTTTCTAATGCTATTTTTGTGTTTTTTATTCTGTTTTTAAGATATTGTTTTGTTTGTCCCATATATGTTTTTGGACAGTCCAGACAGTCATATATTGGTCCAAAAACATATATTGGACAAACAAAACAATATCTTAAAAACAGAATAAAAAAACACAAAAATAGCATTAGAAACACAAATCAAACCCACACCGCTCTATCAAAACATGCAATTGACAAGCTACATAATTTTAATTTTAACAATGTTCATGTTCTTGACTATGAAGCAAATTACAAAAAGAGAAATATAAAAGAAATGATCCATATTAAAAAAAACAAACATACACTTAATTTCAGAACTGATACCGAAGGTCTTAGTAATATCTGTAATAACTTAACAAAATAATTGCAAAATTTTTACATTATAATTTTACTACCTGTTTACAAACTTAATTACGGTAAAAGAGAATTTCCGTCCCTTACCTCATAAAAGTTAAAAACCTTTAATTTAACAGTACCATTTTGTCACTGTTAAAGACAACATGTAATTCGTAGTGCTAAACGAAGTGTTTTTTGATTATATAAGCCGCAAGGTATGTTTCCTATTTGTTTTTTATAATAATGTATAATAGTTAGTATTTCCCGTTTTTTAAATTTTTTTTAACCTTATATTACAAACATAAAATTCATTGTAGTTCTGAAGATGGTTATTCAATAGAAACCGAAACGTTCAAGTAAATAAAAATCTTTTCTTCCAAAAAGTGACCGAAAACCTAGGAAAAAACAAAACTTATAAATAAGAGAATTTTTCGCAAAAATTACTTTTATACTTTGAAAATTCTTACAATGTCGGGTATTGTTTGTAACTTTTGGTTTTCTTTAAAAATAACTTTTTTTCTTTTAATCAAATAGCATGTGTTAAAATGCAAATTTTTAATTTATAAATGTTGTGAATATTTAGATATCCCTTGGGTTTATGTAAGTTAATAGTTGGCTCTAAATAAGGTAATCTGTAAATAAATATATTTAGTATTTTATTCTGTACTTTCTGTAAAGGTTTTAAATTGGACAAACAAGCAGAACCCCAAATAGAAATTAAGTACAGTAGAGTCCCGGTTATTCGAGTTCCGCTTTATCCGAGCTATTATTTCATTTTGTAGTTTCGCGTAATAATTCCAAAATGCGACGGGATTATTGATTATTCGAGTTTGTAGGTACTCGTTAAGGCGGGACTCCACCAAACCGGGCTAGCCCGGCGGCACTTGCGGCCTTGCCGCCGCACAGTGTGGTAAATCGACCGTCTAGCGCGACATAATTATTTAAACATTGATTTAATGTTTTTTAATTTCCTATGACATTTTTTAGGAGGGTCATGAATGTTTTTTTGCTATAAAATGTAAATAAGAAGTCAGTCATTAAAATGGCTTCAGTTTT
Organism: Philopedon plagiatum; assembly: GCA_963971165.1. Classification (NCBI taxonomy): domain Eukaryota; kingdom Metazoa; phylum Arthropoda; class Insecta; order Coleoptera; family Curculionidae; genus Philopedon; species Philopedon plagiatum. The sequence continues at coordinate 19,128,872 of OZ020196.1, read as the reverse complement.
TATTAAAAAATGAAACATTACTTTGAACTTATTATTAAGTAATAGCTATAAGAAGCATGAAAATATAATAATGTTACTTTTTATATTCAGATATTACAATATTAATGAGCAAGATATACACTATACAGGGTATTTGAATGTACGGCTTGGTGTAAGTTTTGTAGAATTGTAAATAATAAATATCATTGTGGGTTTTAAAGACAAATTAAAGTTACCAACAATGTTCAATTAATAATATCATATAATTTTATTTACCACCTAAACAATGAGAACACTTTCAGACTAACTGGATTATGTGCCGAATGATGTTTTATAAAAGCATACACCTGCACCCGGACACGTGTATTTCTTGCCTTTTTAGTACTGGTATGGAAATAGCACGTTTAAATAAAAACTAATGAGTTGGATAAATTATAAAGACTTTTAGTGCTTAATCAATTATTGTTTTTCTCATTTACCGTATACAGGGTGTGACATTGAGTTGGATTTTTAACACCCTATATATTTTTACATTTTTAAGAAATTATCTTTACAAAAATACTAGTTTTTAATGAATAAATTAACAATGTGTGAAACGTACTTAACTGTCTAAGAGAGTACCAAACACTATTTGAATATCTTTTGTAGTTCCCGAGATATTTGCTTTGAAAATTTTAATAATAAAATTGTCAAAATGAAAATGTACTCGTATTAGCAACGACGAACTGATGAAGCTACAAAGTGGGCATGAATGTATTTCTTTATTTCCAACAGTATAAACTCAAAAATCTAGAGGCCTAACCTGATCTGCAAAAACAATTCTCGGGAACTACAAAAGATATCCAAACATTGTTTGGTATTTTTGTACAGCTAATTTTTTAAGGAATTTAAAAATGCAAAAATATACTGGGTGTTCCATTAAAAACAATACTTTATTGGCACACCCTGTATACCGAGGGCGACAAAAAAAATCGTTGTAGCTCTTAAGTTCGTTGCAATTTACCAAAAAAATCCAATTTAAACATGCCCTTTATTATCAATAATAAAAAGTTACTGAGTGTTCCAGTTATAAAAAACACCCTGTACAATAAATTATTCTTTAATAAATTGGATTGGAAATTTAAATATATTATTATCCAAAATGCTTTACTAATAGACATATATAGGAACGAGCAGCCTACAATAAAAAATGTACCGCTTACCTTTATATTTAGAATAATATTAGCTTTCAACTTTAAATTTTTATTTTTGTTTTTCTGAAAAATTGTAAATATTTCTAAGTATTTCATTGTAAGTGCTAAGAATTTCTCTACTGAGTTAAAATAGAGTAAATATTATAATTTAGGCCCGCAAATTTTGGGATTGATTCAGCAATGTCAAATATCACGCCAAGCGCCATACATACCTTGTTATCAAAGCTTACTTAGTTACGAATTCTATACTGGGCAATGATGCATATAAAGCGTTTACTTACAACTTCTTTATCAAACTCAAAATGTTGCAAAAATTCTATAAATTTTAGCCACAACAGGACATACGGTAAGTTAAGGCTATGAAACAATGCTGGTATTTTATTTGGTGAGTTCTCCAAAAAAACAAAAAACGCACAGATTTCTTAGTTCTTTTCCGAATTCTAAAAACGAGACGTTAATTCGATTGTAAATAATTCTGAACCTTAGCCTTGGCAAAATGTTAAAGTTATTTAAATTCGAAAAAATTTTACAAAGTTATGATGATCTACAAATTGTGTGGTTTTTTTGTCAAGTCGATAATAACTAAAGAGCTATTCTTAAAGCCACATAAGTCTCGAATGGGCACCTATGAGCAGAAAATTTTTTACTTTTCTATTAAAAGGGATCCTGCTCTGTATTTTTTAGAGGGAAACTAAACTAAACTCCGACAAACTTTTTTGTATGCTCTACGAGTTAAAAAAAAATACATAAATATAATGATACATCGAACAACCCCAAAATTTCTAGGAGAAGGGCATTAATATTTAAAATGTTTTTATACTGTAAAACAGTTTGATTATTAACAGTATTTATGTAAAAATTTGGTAAAAAATTTGCTTAGTTCTGTGTCATATTTTTTGTTTTGAAAATGATGTACAGAAATGCGTTGATTTTACTCTTAAAATAACACTAAGTTGAGCCCCCCCTCCCCGAGAACTGTAAGTATATATTATATTTTTTGATTGCCTTTTTCTTAGTAGGACTGTTTTAAATATAGATTGCTAGACTATGTAAAGAATAATGCAAAATTACATTGGGGGCTTATGTCGTGCTAAATGGTCGATTTAACACACTGTGCGCCGGCACTAAATGCCGCGGCTTGCTGCGGCTTTGCCGTCGAATTAAATTCGACTCCACCAAACCGGGCAGATGTGTCGGCTTGCACAGAGTTCTTGTTCTTCATCCGAGAATGTTTGACGACAACGAAATTTTTTTGTTAGGGTATATGGCCTTAAAAATTATGGAAATATGGCCATCATCTTGGGTATTTTCCGTATCCGTATCTTGCGTATCCATTTTAAAGTCTCTTGGTTCAATGTATGTTAATATGTTTAAAAAACAAAATACAAACGCAAACAACGTACCACGCAAACAACGTACCGTTCAATACAAATATTCAAAACTTACTGAAAAAACGTGTTTGCACTGATTCAGACAGAGACTGCCCGCGTAGCCGGCAGAAATCCCTTTGATCTTACCGACATTTGCCCGCTAGCAAAAGTATGCCGGCGGCCCATGCTGGCGGCTTCGAAAGGATGTTTATTTTTAATTTTTCTTGGGCAAAAGCCGGCGGGTTGTGCCGGCGGCACGTGCCGCCGGGCTAGCCCGGTTTGGTGGAGTCCCGCCTGTAGGAGTGCGCCCCTCATTCGCCCCGGCATGCGGCATCGGCATCGACAGCGGTGCTTTTATTTAGTACGGATTGTCTTTATCTTTCACTCGGTCTGGTGTTTGTCAGTGGTGAAATTTTGTACGATACAAATGGCTAGCGTAAAGAAACGTAAAAAAACAGTGGTAACAATTAATCAGAAATTGGAAGCAATTAAAAATTTAGATAGTGGTTATACAATAAAGTCCGTTGCGCAGATGTATGGTGTTGGAGAAGTTACTGTTGGGGACTGGCGTAGAAACAGAAAGAAAATTGAAGAATGGTGCAGTAAAGGGGCCTCAACGTCGAAGGGCCGAAAAACAATGAAAACCAGCGATTACGAAACTGTTGGAAATGCTTTGTTTTTGTGGTTCACTCAACAAAGGATAAAAGGTATTCCTCTATCTGGTCCCACACTGCAAGAAAAAGCTAAGATGCTTGCAAAAAAGTTCCCAAAAATGGAAACGTTTACTGCAAGTGTAGGATGGCTAGATCGCTGGAAAAAACGACAGGGGATAAGCGACAGTTGAGCATTTGCGGAGAAAAATTGTCTGAGGACACATCATTGGTAGAAAAATTTAAATCCTATTTTGACGAAATAATAAAGGAAGAAAAGTATACCATACAGCAGATCTACAACTGCAATGAAAGTGGACTGAATTACAAAATATTGCCTGATAAAACGTTGGCGTCCAAATAAGAAGAATCAGCCCCTGGACATAAAATGAGCAAGGACCGAGTAGGTAACAATTATGGCGTGCAGATACGCAACAGGAGAACATAAGCTCCCGCTGATGGTAATCGGAAAGTCCGCAAAGCCCAGGGCGCTTAAGAATACTTCAGCTACAGCTATTCTTGTTTTTTACAGATATCAAAAGAATGCTTGTATGGATGGAGCATTATTTCGAGAATGGTTTTTTGAAAAGTATGTTCCAAGAGTAAACAATTTTCTGAAAGCAAAAAAACTGCCAATTAAGGCTCTTTTGCTGATTGGCAATGCTCCATCTCACCCCAATGAACAAGACTTGAGAAAAGATGACATCGTAGTAAAATTTTTACCACCTAATGTTACAAGCATATTACAGCCAATTGACCAAGGTGTCTTAGAAAACTTGAAAATGCATTATTATAGACGTTCTCGTCTTGAAGGTATCCTAGAAAATGAAGAGGTTAATGTTCGAAGCTCCATATGCGCAATATAAATATGAAAGATGTAGTTTACTGGGTAAGTCAAGCTTGGGACGATGTTCGTTGTTCGACTATAAGAAAATCATGGTCAAAATTAATCAACGGCATAGAAACTGATGGTAATGATGAGAACGATGATGATGATGATATAGGTTTGTAAGATTTGCTAAAGAAAATAAAGGGCTGTGAAGATATATCACAAGAGGGAGCTAAACAATGGAATGTTAGTGATGTTAAACAGGAATTAAATGATGAGGAAATTAACTTGTGTGAAGAGAGTGAAAATACAGAAGACGAATCAGAAAGTGTTGAAATGCCAACGAGAATATCACATCAAGGGGGTTTTGAGGCATTAGAAGCAGCGTTATGTTATGTAGAGCAACAACCAGAGGCTACGCCAGTAGACGTTCTACTTATTAAGCGATGGCGTGATATGGCTGCCAAAAAAAGGCAACTTAAAATTGATGATTGTTTTGTCTCTTAAATTAGAAACGATTACATTGTAATTAGCAGAATTTTAAGCAATGAATTAGAATATGTGAGAATGTGAGTTAATTTGTTATTTTCGTTGTCATTAGAATATTTTAATAACTTGTTAGAATTCAGTTTCGGTTTATTTTATATTTATATAACCTTTATATGTATGTTCATACGTTAAATGGAAATGTTTTTGCACCCTTCGAAATACTTCATCCGTTATTAATCCGTTTTGTTTAACGTTTGCATTATGTACTTATTTGTATGCTATTTAAATAATACTGAAATAAATTAAAAGTGTTCCTAATAGACGCTATTATATTTTTTACTTTTCTAACGATGGCGTCAATGTTGTCCATAAATTCCTGATTATGCATTCTGTTATCCGAGGTTCCTTCCGCCCGAATTACCTCGAATAACCGTGACTCTACTGTATTGTAATTTGGAATATATTATTAAATAGTAAATTTCCTTTAGATACTTTAAAGAAATGTAATATTGAGTTATAGTGTTGAACCATTAATGGAGAAAGTGTCTTAAATTCAATCAAACGTGACTTTGCAAGGTTTTTAAAAAGTATGCTTTGCGTATAACGCACTACAATACAATAGCGTGATGCAGTAGACCTCTATTTTGCGGATTTGTGCGTAGCGTCGCGTCGGTACTCTTTGGAAACGCCTGTTCGCAATCCCTGCGCACAAAGCAAATTGCTAACGAATTTTTTCCTTAATGTCCATCAGTGGTCTGAAGAAAGAAATCGTTTATTACTGTTGAGGTCATTCTGCAATGCCAGTATAATTTTAAATTATCATGTGCAGAATTTTATAAGTACATATAAGATCGGAAAGATGTTCTAAAGAAAATTACCCCATCGGAGAAATATAAAACTGGCCAATCCTAAATAATTTTTTGATTTAGTTTTAGGGATTATTAGTTATAGCAGCGCAGTTTTTGCAGCGGTATTATTATGTCATACATTACAAACCAATTATTGCAATTAATTTAGGTGAGAATAGCGACAGCGAAACAGAGCTGGATGTGGAGTAATATTTCAAGATACAAATGTATATTTATAGTTATCATTCATATATTTATATTCAAATATTTGAATAAATTACATTTTTAAAACCTACCTAAAATCATTGTATTTATTGTCAAAAGATATGAAAATATTGTCAACACGCCCTCGCTTCAAGCCTAGAATTACAAGGTAAAAATTAAGCTGAATATATGTATAAATAATAGATTATTAACTATTCCGAAACCTGTTAGACACTATCCTAATATATTCAGGGCAAATTTATTTATATTATAATTTTTGAATTTGAATAAATTTATATAAAAATATTATTCTCTATATTCAACATCCTCGTTTAAACTAAAACGTTTTTAACTCTGTGCATTTCAATATTAAGAGTATTAATATAATAAATAATCGCATTTCTACCGCAACCCTACCCTGTACCGCAAGTTTGCAGTAGTGCTTACGCACTTGCGTACACAACGGAGGTAGTTTTATTGCAGTTAATAAGTCATAGCCAAATATCCTGACATATACTTTAGAGTTACAGTGTAATTTGTGCATAATTCTTTTTATTAAACAATGAAATCTATTTAAAAAACTACCCTATAAATATTGTACTGTGATAATGCGCCAAAATACCACTGTAAGTGTCCTGAAAACGTCTTTTTTTCACGTGCCCAGAACAGCAGATGTTGGAAGAAAGTACAAACCTAGTGGAAAGTTAATCAAAACTTTTCCATAAATAGGTATCATTAAAGGTCAGTATCGTCAAATTCAAGTAAGAATATTTGATTGTATGTTTATTTTTATGTTACAATAAATAACAAGTATTTGTAACGAAATTTTAAAGATAAATAAGCGGCCAATATTTATATATTGGCTGGCTATAATTTGCTGAAAGTTGATGCTTATGCATCAACTTGTTAACAAAGACTAAAGTAAATGGGTAAAAACCACCATAAATATTTAATTTATGTAGGTAATACAAAATATATTTTTCCATGTTTGCTTGGATTATACGCATATTCCCTATTGTAACATGTTTTTTCGTCCCAACGACAATATCAAAGTTTTTCGGTCCTCAGCACAAAGTAGCACTGTCCTTTCAAATCAAAGATCTACCTTTTTTAGAAAAAAAGGCAGACTAGCTGAAATTTCTTTTTAAGACCTATTAAACCAGGTCTACTCGAAGGATCGTTAAAATGCTAACAATTTTTTACATATTGTTCTTACTAAAATAATGTCGCAAAGCTTAAAAAACAGCAAATATTCGTTCCTAAAGTAAGTGACCCATAATATTAATTAATAATCCATTTATCTTATTACCTCAGGGACCCAGTGTCTCTAGCAGGCCTTACTGCTTCACCCTCCAGCTGCATGGTCTCCCAATCAGGCCAGAATTTGGTCATTGGTTTGAAATCTGGGATTATATTGGTTATTGGAACGAATTCTGGCTCATCCTGATAAATTTGCTAAAAATAATTATTTATTTTATTTAAAGACACTGAACACCACAGAATTACAAGTTCCAAATGGTTCATCTACAACTAAAAACTAAAACTAGCTCAGAACAAAACGCACAAAGGGTTGTTTCAACGAACTATGAAAACAGTAAAAAAGAGAGGCCAAAGTAATAGTATGCTACACTACGCCAAACTTCAAATACCGCTTTAGAGCATCCAGAGATATGTTGAAGATATCGATGGGGGAGAAGAATCTGTTGTAGTTCTGCAGCAGGCGGTCGACGAAAACACTGAGCCCATAATTGATTCTGTGCCTCCTATCAAAAAATAACCGGAGGTGGCTCGTTTATCTTGACGGAACTGAAATCAGAACACTCGCCAGCAGATCACTGCAGTCTGTCACCCCCTGGATCAGTTTGTGAAGAAATAGTAGCTGCGTGTCTCTTCATCGCTGCTCCAAGGACTTTAAACCACAGAGAAGTAGCCTGGTATCACACGTCAGGTCCTAGTGTGGGAAGGGCAGTTTGACTAAGATATATTTGGTGAATTTATTCTCAACTCTTTCGATTAGCGCCTTGTGAAGAGCGTAGTATGGTGACCACACAGCCGAGCAGTATTCGAGTACGATTCTCACACGGCTGTTGTAGAGAATCGTGATCGATCTTGTGCCGTTGAGCATTCTAAAGTTTCGTTGTACGATTTTTTCGACGTGTAGGTTTATCGAGAGATTCCCTTCAAAAATAACTCCAAGAGCACTACAGGATGATACACGTTCTAGTTTGTTGTTGCTGGTTATCTAGGAGTCTTTATGAGGTTCCGGCATCTGTGGAAGCTCATGGATTTGCACATATTGACACTGACTTTCAGAGAGTTATCAACACACCAGTCGGACAACGCGTCGTGGTCTGTTTGCAATGTATCAGAGTCAGGTGTAATGACAGAGAAGAATTTGAGATCATCAGCGTAGAGTAAATAGTAGGACGATCTGAAGCATATTGATATGTAATTAATAAATAGGATAAACAAAACAGGGCCGCTGTGTGACCCCTTCGGAACTCCAGACGTCACGCAAATCTCAGACAGCAAGCCACCGACCGCAACGCGCTGCCAGCGGTCCGTTAGATAGGACACAATCCATTGGAGGTAGGTATCTATAATGCCGATATCAGATAGTTTTTTAAATAGTAAGGAGCTTTAGACAGGTCAGTGTACACAACGTCCACCCACCCACCAGCCTCGACTGATGGTACGTGACCCTGGTTTGTAGTTGTGGAGCGGCCCCGAAAGAAACCATGCTGTATCTGTGGGGATAGATTTGAAAATTTTGGGGATAGTAGACAGTATCGAAATACCTCTGTAGATCTGTATGTCTATGCTATCGCCGGCGTTAAATATTGGTACCAGGTTGGAAAATTTTAAGATGGATGGAAAGTGGCCGCTGCTAAAGGACCTCTGAAGAAGAATGCGCAGTAGGGCAATCGGTGAAGCACCGGAGTGATACCGTCGGGTCCAGCCCTCTTAGAGATATCTAGATTTTTCAGTTTCTCCAGATAGGAAGGCAGCAAAGCCCACAGTTCTCGTTCGGTGTTGTGATGATCACAGTACCGATTAAAAATGTGAAGCGAATGCGTTGGCGATTTCCTCGGGGTGACTATGCTCGTGGTTGCCATACCTCATGATGCCAGGCAACCCCGAACTCTTGTTTAAATTCCTAGTATAACTCCAGAAGTAGTTAACATTTTTTTCAGAAATTCTTCATTTGAGATCATTTATATACTCAATTGGAGTCCGATAAATGGAATTTAGTATAAAAGGTCACAAAAAGAAATCGCAGGGTGTCAAATCACAGGAACGAGGTGGCCATATTATTTGGTGTGTATTTCGACTGATAATTCTGTTTAAAAAAAAAATCACTAAAAAAAGTTTAAATTTTCTCTGGTTACATGAGGTGTAGTGCGATCCTGTTGGAAGTATCCTCCCCGCAATTCGTCATTATGCAGATCATGGATAAAAAGTTACAATTTCTGTCTGATATCTCTCAGCGGTAATTGTGCTATCAAAATAAATTGGGCCTATTATTCTTCTAGAACCAATTGCTGCCCATAGACCAACTTTTTACGAATGAAGCGGTCTTTCTACAAAAACATGAGGATTTTCAGTATTCCATAGTCGCATATTTTGCGAATTAATATTAACATTAAGCCGGATAAATGAAAATAAGCTTCATACTCATCAGTAACAATATATTTTTGCAAAACCACCGACATTTTCGTGAAAATTGCTTAAAAACCATTACAAAAAATTTAGTCTTAGGAACGAGTTCATGAATAGCTGTCACTCGATAAGGGTATAGAAGCGGGTTCTTTTTTAGAAGTTTCTGACATGTACTGTAGCATAAATCTGTTTGCTGAATTTTCTGAGAAAGGCGTCTAATTGAAGTTGAAGGAATATTTTCCACAATTTGCCGCGCATTTTCAATAACCTCATTTGAACATTTCGTTGGTCTTCCAGTCCCTTTTTTATGTTGAACAAAACCAGTTTCACTAAATTTATTTATCAGGTATTGCGGCCCAGTGCGAAAGTTATGAAGGCCACTGCAACATCAGGAAATTAGTTTCGAAATTCATCAAAGCAGTCGTGGATAGAATAAGTCCACACACCGTCTATTCTGCTTCCATTTCGAAAAAAACTTTCCACGATAAAAATTTATTGAGCTTCGCTTAACATTTTCACTGCAGAACATTGAATCCGGCAACAGGGCTTCGTCAAAACTCGCACCGCTGATAAATGTTAAAAGACAACAATAAATTAAATCACATCCCGCGAATATCACTTTATAGCAATCAAAAGGCGTTTCCCGAAAAAAAAAAACAATAGTAATTTACCTTCAAGTAGTAACTGCAAAAATTACAAAATTAATTCGTTTTTTAAACTTTATGAACACAAATTCAAATTAAACGTAACTGTCACAAATAAGCATGTCACTATCTACGCACAACGGCCATGCGACTTTCAAAATGCAAAGCCATCTTGTAGCAAAATAATTAAAAATCACTCGTTTATTATATGTACATATACATACATACATACATACGTACATATATATATATATATATATATATATATATATATATATATATATATATATATATATATATATCTTGTTCTTCACTAGCGGAGAAGTTAATCTTGCATTTTCATATAAGCATCTTACCATTTGCTGATCGATGAACACAAACCTCCTTTTCTGCCTTTTCAATAGAAGCGATGCCGCAATATTTCTTTCGCGTTTTTCTTTTGGCCCCTAAAAAGTGCAAAAACCAAAAAACTTATTTACGGCATAAAATTGAGTTGTTCATAAATGTGAGTTTAAATCCGTGACTGTCAGTTTAGACCCAAACTGCTTTTAAATGTTAGTGAATCTCCTTCATATTTTTACATGAGCTCACTTTTTACATATATTCAAGCCAGTTCTTACCATACATACAGGGGGTTTAATGTTCACTATAGGGATTTCGTAAACGGTAAAGAAATAGTGAAGGTTAATTGAGGCAATATTTTAGTGGCATAGGTTAGTACCAAATAATATGCCGTCGAGATATTTGAAAAATTCCGAGTACTTCCGAATATTCGCAAAAAAAACGAAAATCGGTATTTTGGTTTTTATTTTTTCTGCCCTTATTTGAAGAGATAATGTAAAATAAATTTTACGTTTGCATTGCTGCTTGTTCTCCTCTCAAGGTGGTGTCATCAGATCTTAAGTCATAAGTAGGGTCCGTAAATCAGAGTGCTAGACCATAGGTGCCATAATTATAACTACCGCGATGTGTCGACATGCTTTGCGGTGGAAACAGGTTATCAAACGTTCGTAGAAGTCACCTGCTATCGCAGAATATTCGGAAGATTATTTTTACTTTTCCGGCCCTAATATATGACGGGTCTCGCGTGTGGTGTGAGGTGTGCAATAGGGACTTATTGTGTTGGAAATGATCACGGTGCCAAAAACATGTTAATAGTCCATCCATTGGTCGAAATTTTAGAGGACTTGGACCAGGAAGCTGCAACTGAAGAACAGACATTTGCTGAGGATATTGATTTTTTATCAGCAATCAAAATTTTTTTAGTAGTTCTAACATGCCTATTCTGAAAGTTTTACACAATAATATTGGTAGCGTTTTTAAGCATTTTGATGAGTTCTTGATTCTTTTAGCAACGCACAGCTGGACAACATTGAGGTAATAATTTTGGGTAAAACAAGGTTATTGCTTGATATAAGTAACTTCTTAATACCGGGTTTCTCAACGGTTTATAATAATGGCTCATCAGAATCTCTTTTGATAGTGAACACACGATATCCATTGTCAAGAATTTCAGTGAGTAAAATAATTTTTCTGTAAATAACAAAGCAATAAACATTTCTGCATGCTATAGATCTCCCTCCACCAATAAAAGAGATTTCCCATCAGATCTGGAATCATATCTTGAATAAATAATTAAAAAAAGGTGTAATCAGTCATGGAGATTACAAGGCTGCAACAAAAGATATAGGTCCGTATGTAAAAAAATACTTGATGATGGTGACCCGTAGACGAATCGTCGGACCTAAAATCTGAAGACAACATTTAGTAGAGGAGAAAAAGTGGAAGTGCAATTATAAAATTTACTTTACATGATCTGTTTAAATACCGTCAGGAAAAAATAGAAAACAAAATGCCTATTTTCGTTTTTTACGAATATCTTCGGGAGTACTCGGAATTTTTCAAACGTTATTTGGCACCAAGTCGTGCAACTTCGCCCCAAATTAACTTTTGTTGTATCTCTTACTGTTTATGAGATCCCAGTGGTAGACATCGAATTTGTAACACTGTTATTTTATTACTATTAGTCACCTTTTTTAAAATTTCATTAAAAATAAAATACAGACAAAAGAAGGAGGAAAAGGGACAATGGATATAGTTAAGGTTTTTAAAGATTTAATATCTGACGAGGACAATTTGATTTTACAGAAATGGGAAGAAATATTGACAAATTTACGTGTAGCGAAATAAGCTTAATTAATTAGTTTAACCATAATGTATACAGCTTGTCAAATATAGCTTTGTCTCTGAGTTAGGTCCGCCCACTATGAGCACTGTAGACCGTACAGTCCGTAACAAAAGTGCATGTGTTTTTCTTAATTTATTTTATGTTCTAACTATCGTGACGTGCATTTCGGAATGGAGTTCGTGTCTAAAGTAAAAGGCAAAGCGTTATCTGGGCAAAGTCATAATATTTAGGCAAATATTATTCATTTTATGCGCCAAGAAGCTGAAGCGAACAAACCCATCAAGGATTTAAAGAAAGTTAAAAAGCGTGTTTCAACTGCTACCGGCGTGTGTATTCGCACAATTCGAACAATAGTGAGTGACAAGGGAAAAGTAGAAAATGGCGAGTGCTCTTCATTTTCAACTCATAATAAAAAAAAAAAAAGAAAATCGAGCGTTAAAACCGATTTGGACGGTTTTAATGAAGGAGTCCTTAGACGATATAATGTTTGTTCCCACAAACAGTCCGTGATCGGGTTTCGATCAGAAATAGCGTTGCCCAGATAAATATTACATGTACGCACAGCGACAGGCGTTTAGTGTATCTATCTGACTGATTGTTTCTGACGGTCAGGAAACTGTACGCATTGCTTGTTGGAACAGACTTATATTGTCAACTTTAAAGTGACCGATAAAAAAGTGCCAACCTTACCTAAAATGCAGAAAAAATTTAGAGGCGACTACAATTACACCGGTTCTGTTGAGAGTCTAAGGAAAATTATGAAAAAAAGTGGGATTTAGGTGGCGAAAAACAAAAACTAACCCCAAACTGTTGATGAAAAAACCCGATATTCGTCACAAAAGATTACATTTTTTAAGAAGTATGAAAAATAGATAAAAGTAGGATAAAATCCTGGAAGAACATGGATATGATGTTTTGAGATTACCTCCATACCGTCCGGATCTAAATCCCATTGAACTTGTTTGGGCCTCTCTAAAATATTTTGTTGCCGATAGAAATATTGATTTTAATTATAATTATGTAGAAAATTATTGTAGGGAAGTTTTCGGTACCTTTTCCGAACAAGATAATAACAATAATAATAAGACTGGTAGCAATTTATTATATGAATCAGGTGACTTATAGAATTTAGAGTTGTAATTAGTACCTACCATTAATATAATTACCAACATTTCTGGAAAGTATTTATAATAACACACATAATCACAATTCAACCCCTTTAACACAAAATAATTTGTCTTTATTCTCTATCAAAATCAAACAAGTAGAATCCCGGAACAAAACTGCTTTTAACTGCTACCTGTCTTAAACTAATTTACGCCAAATTAATGACTAGGAAAAATAATCTTATTTAAATGAAACCGAATATTATAAAGCAATTATGAAATTTTATTTTTGTCGTTGACAGTACTTTAAATCAAAGCAGAAGCCGCTTAATATTGCCATTTCTATTATCCGAATGCTTTCTCACTTCCTCGTTCGCGCAAGCACGAAATTTTTTAGAGGCAAAGCTACATTTGACAAGCTGTACAAACGCTACCTTACCAAACTTGCAGTTCAGTCTTAGGTTTAAACATTAGTTTAAACGACACCTGTATAACCGGACCTTTAGTCCGGTAATGCCGCTCAATTTTTTCTGGTTTTTGTTTTTGCCTTAAAGCAAAAGCATAACATTACAACGCTAGTGCGGTAATATTTACATTATTTATGAAACACCTTCTCACAGTTTTAATCTTCAAATACACTTACCTCGGGTTGCACTTCAGGTTCGACCATTATCATTTGCATTACATCAGATGGTTTCTTTTTCTGGACCGGAGATGCTCTCTTATCCTTTTTCTTTTCTTTCTCAGCACCTTCCTCTTTATCTTTATCAGCCTCCTTTTCTGGCAATGGAGCTGGAGTAACTTCTACCTCTGGTATCACTTGAATGGCAGGTTCTCTTTCTGCTGGCGGCACAACTTCCAGTTCCTATAGCGACAATAAATACCTCTGTTCGTAGAGAAATCACAAACCGATCAGCGCCAATCAAATTTTAGTTATTTGGTAACGTGACAGTTTGCGGACTGGTTTCCAGTAATTTCATTGGCTCTGGCTGGTTTGAGACTGTTCTGCGAACAGGGCTAATAAAGTATTTAAATTTGACAACTGAGCCCTGCATAGATATTAATTAACAAACAAGCTTGTTTTTCTTAACCATAGTCTAAGAGCACAGGAGAACATTTTCCACTGTGTGGCCAAATGCTCTTGTTTATCCCTAGCAAATTTTGTGACAGGAAATAAGCAATACACAGTCTATTCCTGTAAGGTTAATTTGAACAATAATATATATTTTTTGAGAAAATTGAAGGTCAATTTAAATAAAATAGAAACTATTTGATATATGTATCTTATGAATAAAGAGTTGTAAACATAGGTGAGTCTAGGGGCGTCTCTACACTATTTGGAAATAAAATTAGGATCCGATTTGAAAATAAAATACAAATATTTATTTACCTACATTGTCTAATTTGAAAATGTGAAATACGAAAAGCCTTCGGTTAAAGTAATATAAAAAGTGAAGCGCGTACATGGTAAAAGCAGCGAGATGGCTTAAAACTTTGTGTCCTAATTCATTGCATATAGCTGATTACTACATGCTTTTCAGGGAGTGGCAGAAACAATTCGAAGCAAGTATTTAGATGTTGAGAAGCTAATTGCCCCGGAATTACTGAATCCCCGTATTAACAAGATGGGGAACATGGCTGAATACTGTATTTTATTACAATCAACATTTCCACGCTGAAATCTGTAGTTTCTCCATTCGACCCAAAAATTTCCATCCGCATTAAAGAAAATCAACAGCACTTTAATAACCCTAAAATCGAAGCAGATTAGCGTACTATAAACGCAAATTATCGTGTATTAGTAGATGCTATTGACAGCCTTCAACATAGTTATCTGTCATTTCCTGACTCGTTGCACATAGTTGATTATGTAAATACAGCCCTACAAACTTTAAGCTGCGATCAAGTTACACAAAAAGCGGATTTCGCGCAACTACGTGATATTGGGCAGTGCGTAAGTGCTGACAACTGCGGCACTAACTGCAGTGTTTTAGATACGCAAACGTTACATCTTTGGATATAGAGCGTGCATTTTCAAATTACGGTGCAATCTTTACTTCAAAGCGTACAAGATTAAAATAGTCTCTTGTGGAAGGTATTTTAATACTACAGGCGTTTACATAGGCTCAAAACTCGAATACACGCGTTTGCCCTCAGGGTATATTGTGGTATACATACTTTGGGTGAGTAAAATATTTTTCTATTACTTTAATCGAAGGCTTTCTGTATTTCGCATTTTCAAACTACACAATGTAGGTAGGTAAATAAATATTTGTATTTATTTTCAAATCGAATCCTAATTTTATTTTCAAATAGAGTACACCCCTGAACTTACCTATGTTTCCAACTCTTTACTTATGAAAAAAATACTATTTTAACAAGAAAACTCTAAAATAAATCTGAAAACACTGCTTTAGTATGGCACTTTGACATATATATTTTTTTTAAGAATAGACAAATTCGCTGTTTCCTTTTATAAGTAGATATTCTCAATCATTGGCCAATGGAATTGTAGGGAATTCCAAATAAAAATACATTTTGGCAGAGGTACTATTAACGTATTTAAGAATTTAATTTGAATTCGACCGTCTTCTTTAATTTTTCTATTGCTGACAATCCTAAGCAAATCAAAAAAAGTCTCTTCGTAGATTCGAATTTTATAAACAAAAGTACATCAACCCATTTAAAATTCCAACCCCACCCCTCAAAATAGAGAGGGGATAAAAATGTCAAAAATGTATTTAAATATGTCCCCCCATCTCCCTATTACCTCACCAAAATTTCATGAAAACATTGTAAACCGTCTTCGAGATATCGCCTTGTATCACTTAAAATAACTTACCCTGTATATTCTAAATATATTAACCTTTTCTTGCTGACTGTAGCTCATAATAAATAAACTAATAGTACTCTGTCTTTTTTTGCATGACTGAAGCACCTGGTTAGAGCACCTGTCACTTAACTAAAGATTGTCGATGTTTCCATAAAAACAATATACGACTTGCATTAAATTAACTCATATATCAGGAGTGTGGAAAATTATTTAAGTTTCGTTTTATTTCTTAAAATTATAGGAAAACAGTAGAACATCGGTGTAGGTAACTCAATATACAATAGAGCTCTTAGAGAGTAGAATTGGAAAAACAAAAAAAAAATAATATGGCGAGCCCCCTGAAAAAACTTAAGGTTAGTTCAAAACTAGCTTATTTGATGTCAATTCTTTTTCAGTTAGGTTTTCTGATGGTTCTTGTAAAAATCTACAATTTTTCTAATTTAAACATTTTTGTATCGCTTCAAATAAAAAGTTATCCATTGGTCCAAATATAATCAATATCCCTGTACACTTACCTGCGCTTCTTCGATCCGAACTTCTGGCACAACCCTCTCTTCCCTCAACAAATCCTCCAGTGGTACTACAGGTGGAGGTATCATTTCTTCGACTATAGGTTCTTCAGGTTTTCTCTCAAGTACGACGGCCAGTTCTTGTGCTATCGATGTGCTAGAAAATTGTGTTGTCTGAGTTTATATAGGATTAATTTAATGTAGAGAAAAAAAGCAATGAAAAATATGTTGCGCAAAAATCGAATTGGATTGGTGTCATTCAACGGAATTAAACTATTATTTATATTGCAACCGAGTCATGCGATTTACGAAAGTCAATGTCAGTTTTTCTCGAAAAATATTCCATAACTCTTTATAACACCAGCAAATTGTTAAAGAATAGTTATTTATTATACAAGGGAGTTATATTACATAGAGCGTGTCCAGAAATCAGATGGTAAACATTTTTATTTTTGACTTTACGGAAAAAAGTTATTCTTGTTAGTTAACTACAAAAGTAGTTAACTACTTTTTCTCTAAAAGTAGTTGTATTCTTACTACTTTTTTTCTCCTAGTAGTTATACTCGATTATTTTAAGTCTGCATAAAATATTCACAAAAAGTAGTACTAAGTGCTAACTACTTAAGGTTTTTTAATTACTTTTGTGTAATTTAACTACTTCTAAAAATATTTAACTACTTCCCTATAATACGTCATTACATGTAAACCGACGCGTGCTAAAAATCTCGTTAGAACAAGTTCTCGGAAATTTTTCGTCTGGCGTTTTCAGTACAGTAAGCTATAAGCAAACCTAATATAGAATTTGTATTTGTTGAAAGATTTCCAAAAATAAAAATTTATTATTTTTTTTACAACCTCCTATTCCTATTACCTAATATGTTTTAACTTTGTATTTATTTACCAAAAAGGAACTGTGTTAATAATTTAGGTTTAAATTTAAGTCAGTGGGCAGTTAAATTTAAAATAAAGTTTAAATAATAAAAAGTTATTTATTTTATTTTGAATTTTTTTATTTGATGTTATAGAATCATAGATTCTAAAAGTTATCATTAGTTTACCGCATTATACCGAGTAGTTAAACTACTTTTTTGATAAAGTAGTTACTAACTTTTTCAAGTAGTTTGCCCAGCTCTGGTTATGAACAACTTTATATGTTTAAAATCTCATCAATAATATACACTTTATATGGAAGTGTTGGATAAATTTAAAAACGCGCCATATGTTAAACCAATGAAATAACCGATTTGTGCTGTTGCCAAATTTTCCAAAGCACTTACCAACGTTGCAATCGGGATAGCGGATTTTCCCAAAATGCTGAAATCTTCTTTTCGCACGTTTAAATTTTACATTTAAAATATAATTTTTATTAATAACACTTTTAATGCACTTAGTGGCTGTTTTAACCTATAAGATTTTAATTTTTAACTTGCATAAAACGCCGAACACGAAAACATTTCTATTCACTTTTAATAATAAGCCGATCGATCTACTTACTAATTGATATGAATCGTACCGTATTCTGTCTAATCCAATATTAAATACCGCAGACAAGATGCAATGATTCGATGGCGAGGGGAGAAACTTCACAGCAACCGCTTTTATTCTTTGAATACAATAAATTTAAATTGTCCCATTTAAAATTCCAATCCCTCAAAATAGAGAGAGGGGGTAATGTTAAAAATATGTTTAAATATGTCCCCCTATCTCCCTATCACCAAAATTTTATGAGATGTCTTAAATCGTTTTCGAGATATCGCCTTGTACAACTATAAAAAAAACTCACCCTGTATATGTATCTCCCGTGTCTAGGATGACGAAGGGGTTTGTGAAATAATTTTCGATAATCGAATTTTCGAAAGCATAAATTCTGAAAAACCACATTTTCGAAAACACTATTTTCAAACGGTAAAATTTGCGAATGAAGGGTTACTCGAAATTATAATAAAAAGACAGGAAAAGATCCTGTCAAACCTATACTAACCTCGCAGGTTGGTCGTGTTTAGGTTTGCTCAGGTTTGTTGAGGTTTGCTCAGAATATTTTTCTGTCGTTTCCATTCATTTAGATAAACTTTCCGTTAGCAAATTTAGTTTGGAAAATTTGCCTTTTGTCATAGTTTTTCCTTTCAAAAACAGTGGTTTCGAAAATATTTTTGAATTCGACAAAAATGTTTAGTTTTTTAA
Source organism: Philopedon plagiatum (assembly GCA_963971165.1). Taxonomy (NCBI): domain Eukaryota; kingdom Metazoa; phylum Arthropoda; class Insecta; order Coleoptera; family Curculionidae; genus Philopedon; species Philopedon plagiatum. The sequence goes on along the minus strand of OZ020196.1, from coordinate 19,110,189 downwards.
AATATGTCATGCACCCCGTAGAAGCTGGTACATTGCATTTAGAAATAATACTATAGAGTGCAAGAGGGATTTCGTTCAATTACCTTGGTATAGGCACTGGGATTTCAAGTGCTCCAAAATCGTCCATGAGCGTGGGTTCCTAAAAATACATTTCTTGATAACCAATAGTTTATAGTTTCTTATAGAATGATAATAATGATTATATGAATGATGATAATAAACTTTTTAAGTTGACTCCAAATAAATATTAATTTTTAAATACAGATGATAAAATTGTGGGCACTAAACCGAAATTTAATACTAACATCTTGCAGTAGCGGCTCGCACCTAAAATATTGTAGTAAAAATAGTAACCAGTAAAAGAGTTCATTTAATTAAATTTTCTCCTATAGTATGATTATTATTAATTGCATCTTATTTACATTCACATTTCACAATTGTTTATAACAAGATACATTAAAAATTTCGCGCTCCAACCCTGATGTTTTTAATCCCGCCACACTATGTGAGTGAAGCAGAATTCAACGCTACTGTGAATTTGCTTGCTCGGTACGCCCGATCGAGTCCTTGTTAGTCTTGAGAGTCGCCGTTCGAGTCGTGTGGGAGAGGTCATTCACCCAGTCATCAAGCAGAAATCTTAGTTTAATACTACGACCTCGCATTGTTCAGTTTAATTCGGTAACATTTAGAGTAACGTCGGCTTTTTGTGATTATATTTTTGAACTGAATTTCTGCAGCATGATCCCGCTTATTTAATGATTTATAATACTAAAAACAATAAATTAATAGGGTTATTATCGCTTTTCAACTGATGTTAGTCTTGCTTCACCGTTACAAAGGACCACGAGCCGCCACTGCATCTTAGATCAGGGTACATGCTTTCAGATAATAAAAAGAATCCTCAAGTGTTCCATAATTTTTGAATCGAAATCAAAAATCTATTTACATTTTAAAAAGTTAGAAAATGACGTCGGATGGTCATTGCCTCTTTCGTAGGAGGACAGTCAATTGACTAGCGCATTTGTGTGCGATCGGCATTTTGCGGCCAATTTTCAGTTTCGTTTGAAAACTACGCCGTGCGGTCACCAGTATGACTGTCACCAGACTCGGTATTTAAAATCTTTTGGCCAGATTCATTATTGCTAAAGAGGTCCAATTTAACAACCAGAAGATTTAAAGTGACAAGTGCAAGAATTGTTTCTAGGTATTTGTGCAAATTTATAAAGAGGATGCAGATTATGGGATCATTATGAACATTAGACCATCCATGGGCATTCTACGTAGACCTTACCTCCATCTTACTGTAAACTATTCCGGTACATTTAATCTTTTTGCGCAATCTCTGTAAGTTGCTTTCCGTAGAGATTAAAAGGCATCAATTTTCACTAAACACTATGTATATTCATCTATTTACATATTTACACAACACAACAATTAATTCCGAGAGTTGTAGTAAGAATATCCATTTTTATTTGACACTTTAGTTCCGAGATTTCATTTCTTTGATTGGCACCTGGCCGAAAGTTCTAACGTAGGTTTGGTTAGTATGATGAAGTAATTGTTATAACGAGGATTGTTATGACGAAGATGAGTTTAGGATGAGTAGATCCTTGTTTGGCTCTTAGGCCGAAATATTGTTTGAGCGCTAATGGCTCACAAGGTTTAAAATATTGCGGTCTCCCGGCACCGATGACCTGGGGAAGATGATTGAAATTGGTACTGGTGACCCGAAATGAAAGCAGGACTTTGCCTTGAGCCATAGGGGGTTCTGATGACCCGAAAATAGGACCATGCCTTGTTATAAATGGGAGGGGGGGGGGGGGTACTGGAGCCGAGAAACGGAACTTTTTTATCGCATCACTTTCTACTACGACGTGTATAACCCGTCGCGTTTGACCTTACTTTCGTCGAGTTCTTTGAATAACTGAATGTGTATGCCACTGAGACACTTTACGAACTTTTTGTCGACTCGCTTGACGACCCGACCACGACTATCTTCTGTTGAGTAGCTTGGCTAACTAACTAACTATCCGAATGGCAGCTCCAAGATGGAGCGGGAAACCTCGCGGAACCCGCCTAACAGGGTTGACCAATTAGAGTTAATTGGGCAATGACGCGTACGAATTATAGTTTAGCAGATATTATTTTATTTGTTAGAAAGATGAAAGGGGTGGATCGTTGATACCTCGGTACGACGACGAGGAGACGAAAAGGGTTGGATATCTGTAGCCATGTTTGATGGCTTTTTTATGCATTTGAAGAAGTATATTTTTAGAACGCTAAAGCAATAAAAATAAGAGATAAGAGGTTTTCTAACGAAACTAGGCTTTTAAAATTTCGCCGGCAAAGGTGCCGATATGGAATAGAAATAGGTCGAGGGAAAGATTTTCTTTAGATCTGTTCTCCGAAATGGGCTTTGTGTGTAGCCGACTATTGCGTATTTATAATAAAAGTTAAATAAACAAGAGATGCTAGCTTGAATTTTATTATTTGCACGGGGTTTATACTTTATTGATTTTTAATATTTATTAGGAAATAAATAAAGAAAAAGAAAATAGAAATTAAATGAACTGTTGGCTTTCTCTAACAAGCGTTCCAGTGGTTAATTGTTTTGTCCATAACCTGTTGTTTGAGCCGTAGTATTGTGACGTAGATGAAACTTTTGCGATTTTCACAAGAAAGCTTATTTTTTTTTATTTTCTCAGCAACTACGTAAAAATATTAGAAAATAAAAAAGCCGAAAATCATATTTTTTCTTGCTCTATACAACGGCATCGAAATCAAAAATTTAGTGAAAGAGCCTTTTTTCTTATCTCGAGATTATGGTCTACCAAGCTTAAGTTTTGGGTTATTCGTTGTGTCTGATTATCCTGAACATATCTTGCATCCTGTACAGGATAATATAATTTACCTGAGGTCTGGGAACCTCATCCCTCAGAGTGATTTCATCCACACGTGCTTGTAAAATAGCTTCTTCTCCAGTGACTTCGGGCATACGCAGTGGGTCCATATTAAATTCAGGCTCAGCAATGCTTTTCTTTCGACCCCTTGCTACCAATTCAATTCTAAAAAGGAACATATAGTTATCACCAAAATAATTGAGGGTCTGCTCTATGCGTAATTAGAGGGGCGGTAAATCGGGACCATGCAAAACGTCGACAGTATACTTCGAGAATTTGTAAATGGCCAGATGCTAAGTATTTTGTGATGGAACAATTCTGGGAAGAAATTTTACTTCATAAAATGGATACCTAGGTTAATACTGTCATTAAGTTTTTCCCCTTGGAAGAGGCTCACGCCTCCCTTTCCAGGGGGCTAAAGGGACTGAAATCAGTTTTGCTACTCTGTTTACTATCAACGTACCTAACTATATGCAGTATTGACCAATGAAAACGAAATAGACTGAATACCTGATTCCACGTTTATATTTTTTAAAAATCGCTTGTACACATATTTAGATTTGTCAAGGGGAAGGTTTTTTGTTACAACACTGTAACTTCAACCCCCTAGGGAGGGTGGGACCAGCCCTTAAAATTTACATGAAAAGAGGAGTCTTGCGATACATTATTTTAAAGGTCTCATTGATTACTTTATGATCCTAAAATATTACGTCATTATTCACCTACATAACAAAATGGCGGCTTGTTAACACATTTTTAAAATAAAATGTAATGGATTTTGCTAAAGTTTTTTAATCCCCGGTTGGAAAATACGCTTCTGATGATAGCAAGAGGTTAAAAAAATATTATTAAGCCCTCCCCCACCCCCACCAACACACAATGTCATTTCAATAATTTCAGATCTAATTTAACACAATTTAAATTTTATTTCAATTAGTGGAGGCTGGGGAGGGTTTAATATTTTTTTAACCTCCTAACCAATGAAATAACCGATAAAATTTAGAGTGGTATTTTAATCAGAGTTGTCATCTCATTTGCAAAATGAATTTATAGGCCTACCAAAGATGAGGAAAACTTTGAAAATTGTTTTAATTTTTAGGGTTTTTTATAATTTAATAGAAACACCACTTTAAATTTTACCGTTTATGGGTTAGCCTGTCTGCAATTTCTAGTTGCAAAATCTCACTATTATTTCGACACAAATAATCCCTTTTCTCCTATGCAACCAAAATTAATAAGTGTTATTATGGGTGGCCTATACATTTTTACGAATGTCAATGTGTACACCTTGGCGTAGTTCCCTTAAGAGAGTTGTGCTTTTTAATAAATAGTAAATCTTTAGTTTTTTTCATTAATGGCTTTACGTACATTTTTGTTGGTCTTGTAGAAGTGTGTTCGTTTCTAGAGGAAGTGAATTTTAGAGATTTTACTTTAAAATTAACAAAAACATTATTTTTCAGTTTTTAATAGTGAGGGTAGTGACAAAATACCGTGAAATCTTTTAATTATTGTATTTAATGCGTTACTGGAACTTTTATTGATGTTAATTATTAGTCAAGCGTTGGTTTCTTGCATTACATTAATAATTAATGGTTTACTGTGTTGTCAATGTTTTTAAATATAAGTATTGGTATTTGTTAATCATTTTCAAAAGTGCATTTTTAAGAAATTTTACTTTAAAGGTAACAATAACATTATTCCTTATGCTGACCTGTTACATAGAAAAAATTACTAATAGAATTGGCAACTTATTGAGTATCATGTGTTTCGTGCCAGCGGCGGGTACCGATGGTTAGAGGAAGCTTAAGGGGCAATTACCAGCTTATTATTGCAAAGCGACATTTATGAATATTTTTCTTCAATCTGAATTCATACCAGGACTTACCGGTTTCAATATATGCAGTGAATTTCATAATACCCTGTATATTTTTTGAGAATGCTAAATCATTGTTTTATATAACTACATATAATATTATTTATTTTTTAAATATATTTCAAACGATATTGCGTCAAAATACACATAATACGAATTTGATTTTTAACGCAGTTGCTACTTTCCCGTTTTGTGAAATATTCCTCCAGTTGTATTTCCGGGCAAGTTGCCATCTCTACTCTGCGTCTCTTCCTTACCTGTCAACTAATGACTCTGGAGTCTCCACCAAGGGCTGTTTCGTTTTCTTCTTCTTAATTGTGGGTTTAGGTGTGGGCGGCGTTTCGGCTTCATCATAAGCTAGTTCTTTTAACAATCGTTCGGCGGTTTTTTCTCTAGCAAGAAGAATACGGTCGATTTCGTCTAAAATTTACCAGAATTTCAAAAATTATTATCACACTTTGTCGAAAATACGAAAGGATAAAATCTTATTTATTTTCGAAATGTCAAGCAATATAGAAAAATATATGAGAAAAAAAGTTTTTATAGGTATATTTAAAACAAAATTCGGTTAAGTTTTCCGTTACCGTGAGCAAAGCTCGGCCGCCCGATCCCCGCCCATCTGCCGCGCTACCCGCCGCCGACGGCACCAACGCCGTATCACATCGCGTATGCGCGGAGCTGAGTGGGGAGCGTTTCGACTGAGCCAAATAAAAAATTTTGAAAAACGTCTAAGGACAAAAGTTGTTTCTTACATCATGAGAAATATTTTTTGTCGGAAAACGTTTTCTCTAAAACCAATGGTTCAGCAGTTATAAGGAAATAAATAATTAAATTGTTTATAACTTATCGCGCCAGGATTTTTCAATTTTGATAATTTTGGCTCAATCTACACCTAATTCTTCAATGTTCCTGATTTTTTTCATATTTTTCTGAGCGATCCTTTTGGTGTAAGGTCAGGCGCGGCCCGTAAAATTTTAGAGTTGTATATCTCTGTTGCTACTTATGGGACTCAAGACAAGTTCAAGTTTTTTAATAGTGAGCCCACTAGGAACGTTCTGGTAAAGAAAAAAATATTTATTTATTTGCGAAAAAAGTTGAATTTTTGAATTGGCCCACCTGGGAAAAAATTAACACGCTTAGGTATTTTTTTTTTCAAATTTTACATCATTTTGTCGACAATTCCTAAATTTTAAGAGAAAAAAATGTGTTAGTAGAAAGTTATAGTCATTTGATTTTTTTTAAATTATATTTTTGGTTTAAAAAATTCAAATGACTATAACTTTCAACTAACACATTTTTTTTCTTAAAATTTAAGAATTGCCGACAAAATGATGTAAAATTTGTTAAGAAAAAATAATAAATAAAATACCAAAGCGTATTAATTCTTTTCCCAGGTGGGTCAATTCAAAAATTCAACTTTTTTTCGCAAATTACAAAATATTTCTTTCTTTATCAAAACATTCCTAGTAGGCTTACTATTAAACAACCCGAACTTGGCATGGGTCCCATAAGTATCAACAGAGATATACAACTTTAACATGTCACGGGCCGCGCCTGGTGGCGGACTGCAATTCTTAAGCATTTTCCCCGAAAAATGTTTAAAAACATTCATAAAAAAGATACATCATATATATTGTTGAATTCATGCTTTAATAAGATTTCATTTGACATCCAATTTACCCCCTGAAACAAACCCCCAGAATCAAAATCCAACTTTTTATACTTCACGTCAATAAATTGTGCCACCACCTCTATCTCTGTCCTAAATTTCAAATTTTTACGTCGAATAGCTTCAGAGAAAATCGCCTGTGACAGACGGACGGACGGACACCGAAGTGATTCCATAAGTATTCTGTTTTGCTAATTTTATCACATAACACTAAAAACATGTATTTTCGAGAAAGGTTGGAGAAACGGAAAACTTCCATTTTGGATTAGGAATTGCATGCTCTTGGAGCATAGAAATTTTATCAACGATGGTTTCGTTGAAACAAAAAACCGCTTCGTTCTGTCTGGAATAAGAAAAAAGTGTTTCACTCGTCGCATTGAGTGAAATTAAAAACCTATTTACCTATTACCTTATACCTCTTATTTTAAGTTTATTTTAGGGTTACGTTTGCACAATTTCTTTTAAATATACATATATTATTATATCTAATTTAACATATTTTTTAACCATTTTGCTTACTTTTAAGTTTGAATATGTGTTTATAAAAATAAGAATATGTTTTCCTAAACAAACCTAAAATAAAAAAAAATGAAAAGCCTTTTTATTTGCCATTTTTTCGACAACTAAACTTAAAGAGTCCTGATTGGATCGAATATTAGGGGTCCACAACTTTGATGGTTTTATCAGGGGCAGATTTAGAAGGGTCAACAACCCCCACCCCCCCCCCCCCCCCCCGATAGCCATAAGGATTTCAATAGCGAATTTTATACAAATAACATTCAAAACAAAAACATTCAAAAAAAAATTCAAAAATGTTAAGCTTGCATACATATTCTACAAAAACAAATATTTGCTTCCTATGTAGTGTTGTAAAATAAATTACACCACAAAATTAAAATATTAGAACTACAGGATGAATTTTTTGAAGTGTTACAAGGCGATATCTTGAAAACGGTTTAAAGTATTTTCATGACATTTTGGTGAGTTAATAGCGAGATGGGGGGACATATTTAAACATATTTTTGACATTTACCTCCTCTCTAGATTTTGAGAGGTGGGAGTAACTTTGGAATTTTAAATGGGATGATGTACTTTTGTTTATAAAATTTAAATCTACGTAAAAAACTACGTATGTGTACAATTTTTTTTTATTTGCTCTTTAATTAAATTTTGATTAAATTTAGAAAATAAATAAATTTTACCAATAAATCAAGTCCACTATTTCAGAATTATTATTCGTTTCTATGGAAATACATTCATTTTTTACTGAATTTAGTTGAGAATTTTGACGTTTTAATGATTATTTCTCAGTTTATTGCTCAATTAAATATGGAAGCGAATTTTGATGTGTAAGTTGATATGTTGTTATTTTTGGGGGAGTGAAATATCTGAAAACAGGTGGATTGCATGAGCTGATCCGGTCAACTGCCCTGTTAGGTCCCCGGATTTGACTCCCTTGACTTTTTTTGTGGGGTTTTATAAGGAACAAAGGGATGACGACAGCACCTACAACTTTACACAATCCGCTTTGCCTGCTTCTTAGAGACACCTGAAATGTTACAACGGATACGAAATTCATTTAGAACAAGGGGGACAAAGTGTTTTGAAGTTGAAGGGGGCATTTCGAACAACTTCTTAAGCATGACAGACGACAAATAAGTTCAAATTAAATGGTAAATATTTTTTTTTATTTTATAACCTAATAAATTATACCGAAAGAGCATATAAAAAAATTGTACACATACTTACACAGTTTTTCACGTAGATTCGAATTTTATAAACAACAATACATCATCCCATTTAAAATTCCAAAGTTAACCCCCCTCCTCCCAAAGTAGAGAGAGGGGGTAAATATGTTTAAATAAGTCTCCCTAATAACTCACTAAAATATCATGAAAATATTTTAAATCGTTTTCGAGATATGGCCATGTAACACTTTAAAAAACTCACCCTGTATAATACTAATATTGTGTATAAATCGTTTTGGCATCTACAGGGACCGAATAGTTTTTTTTTTGAAAAACATCTTTTCAAGAGTAATTTTTTTTGAAAAACAGCTTTTTAGAAATCGGATCAACGAAATTTTTCGAAAATTTTTCTCGAAAACACATTTTGGAAGTACATTTTTCAAAAATAGGTGAATGTTCAGAAATTATTCTTTTTCGGAAACAGTATTCCGAATATTGAATAATAAACTCTACTACCTTGGAAAATTGATAATGAAAAAGACAGAAAAAGATCCTGAACAAACCTAAATGAACTTTGTCGTAAATCGTCCTTTCGAAAAAATTTAACTTCGAAAAAATGCTTTTTGGATAAGTATACTTTCGAAAAAGATGTTAAAAAAATGTATTATCGAAAAGTGCTTCACAAAATTTTGAAAAATTGATTTTAGAAAAAAGATTTTTGGAAAATATTGTTAGTTTTCTAATAACTGTATATTGGTTTTCAAAAAACGCTCGTATATCTTCCAAATGAGCAGAAGGCAAAGGTAAAAAAATGCAGGAATATTTACATCTTTATATTAACCAAACAATCTGTTCTGTCGCGTATAAGCAAAGATGACCAATTGTTTTGTTATTTTTTCGAAAAACATCTTTTTGAAAGTACATTTTTTTGAAAAACTGCTTTTTCGAAAATGTACCTACGAAATTTTTTCAAAAATATTGTTTTTCAATACAAGAATCTTTTAAAAATATATTTTTCGAAAATATATTTTTTCGACACTTGAATAATTATGAACTAAACGAAGCTTTTTTGTGTTTGATCTGGTTTTCTTAGGTCTGCTATGTTACTGTACAGTAAATTACTTTTTGAAAAAAATGAATATTCGAAAAGTGTCATTCGAAAAAATGTTGGAAAACATATACTCCCGAAAAGTGCTTTTACAAAAGTAGGTATTCCGTCGTATTAGTCCACCCCCACTCCTCTCCCTTTTTGCCCCGCCCCCTTTCCCCCCTCTCCTTATAAGCTCCGCCCCCTTTCCAACCATTCTTCAACCAATCCTTATAAGCTCCATCCCTTTTCCAACCTTTCTTCAACCAATCACTATAAGCTCCGCCCCCTTTTCCCTCCATTCTTCCCCATCCCTTATAAGCTCCGCCCCCTTTCCAACCATTCTTCAACCAATCCTTATAAGCTCCACCCCTTTTCCAACCTTTCTTCAACCAATCCCTATAAGCTCCGCCCTCTTACCCTCCATTCTTCCCCACCCCTTATAAGCTCCGCCCCCTTTTCCAACCATTCTTCAAACAATCCTTATAGACTCCACCCCATTTCCCATATAAGCTCCGCCCCCTTTTCCCTATAAACTCCGCCCCTTTTCCCCACCATTCTTTTCCCACTCCTTATAAGCTCCGCCCCCTTTTCCCTCTTCTCTATGCACTCCTTCCCTCTCCTATCTTCGCCACTCCTTATATGGACATAAGCTCCTCCCTTTTTTATCTAACTTCTTCCCCACTCCTTATATGGGCATAAGCTCGTCCCCCTTTTTTCCCTCCATCTTTACTCACGAGGCCCCCATAAATCTAGCAACTAGAACACCATAACCCCAAGTCCTATTTTAGGTTGAAATGGGCATTTAAAAGGACAATAATTTATTTAGACCCTATACAGATGGATTAAAAAAAAAAAGTTCCTAAGGTGTTAGCAGCTTTTATGCATTAAGGGTTCTGTGTCGCCGATTGACTAATAATTCTATCGATTAAGCTAAACTACTAACTGGCCCCTCTAAATGGATAAATAATCTGTTAAACGGTAGTTCAGTACAGAAGAACAGCAAGTGGTTAACTAGGAAGCCAAATAAAAGATAAGTTTTATATAAATTTTTTATTTTTACTTCAAAATTACATATGTATATATATATTTTTAATATAGTCTAAATATACTAATACATTGCTAAAACTAGTATTACCAAAAAATAAATCTATTGTAACACTTTTGTACAGATACAATACACATACATAATATTTTGGAATTCTGAATACATTTCATACAAGGAGGCTGTTTTACCTCTAGATACATCTATATTTAAGCTGTCACATTTCCCCAAAATTAAATACAGTTTAACATAAAAAATGTTACCCTAATAAAAAGATTTGTGAAAAATAATTACTTAATTCATGGCGTAGGTTTGCGGGTTGGTATGACAAAAGGGATTGTGTAAAGATTTATGACCTGGCATACATAAACAGCCACCTGAACTATCGACGGTCGGGGGTAGATAAACAGGTGTTAAAAAGGTCTTGAGTGGTTCAACTGGAAATTTATGAGTCGGTATTAGTGTCGGTTGCTACTTTAGACATAATTAGTTTTTATTATATAGAATAATATATGAAGCGTGTCTGTGTGGGTGGCTGATTATCGTAGGACGACTGTTATTAAGGCGTTTTAATTAAGAGATAAACAGGTGCCTGCCCAAATAATCTTAAAAAATATTGATGTACCCATTAAGACCTTATTTTAGTGTATAAAAGTAGATACGCTGAGCTAGAAAGATCTTCAGGTGAATTGATTTTACAACGTTGGGTTGCTGACGCGTAGCGGTTTCGTCCCCGTTGGGTAGCTCACGCGATGTACTTCCGTCCCGTTCAGATTGAATTACGTATTATTTTTCACCCCTATCTTGGTAAAAAGTACGGGGTTATCGTAGGACGACTGTTATTAAGGCGTTTTAATTAAGAGATAAACAGGTGCCTGCCCAAATAATCTTAAAAAATATTGATGTACCCATTAAGACCTTATTTTAGTGTATAAAAGTAGATACGCTGAGCTAGAAAGATCTTCAGGTGAATTGATTTTACAACGTTGGGTTGCTCACGCGTAGCGGTTTCGTCCCCGTTGGGTAGATCACGCGATGTACTTCCGTCCCGTTCAGATTGAATTACGTATTATTTTTCACCCTATCTTGGTAAAAAGTACGGGGCATTTTATAGTACTTCTAGATAGCTGTGAAAATTTCTTAAAATTTCTTCGGACATGCCAAGTAGATGTTATTTGACTGAAATATTTAAATTTTTTAATGGTACAGTACTATGGTATTTTAGTTGAATACTATCTATCAAATCATATTAGTATTTAAGATAAACTTAAGATAAATTTAATATTTTGTTATTTTTGCTGATATTTATAAGATATTTTTGTTTTATGTGAAATTTTATATCAACTTACGTTTCTTATGCAGAATTTATGTAAACTTTATGAAGACTTAGGAAACACTTAGGACGACTTTATGTTAACTTTACGTAAAATCTTATCGACTTCAGATAATTTAGAACTTTCCTTGTCATTTTTATTTGTGTGCGTGTGCAATTTTAAACCTTAACTCATACATAGGTTAATACTACATTAAACTGAAAAACAGCGCGGGGTTAAGGTAGAGCTTAATAGCAAAACATTTGAAGCCTATCACATTAGCAAAAAGGTAAGAAAAAAGAGCGCTTTATCGTAGGACGACTGTTATTAAGGCGTTTTAATTAAGAGATAAACAGGTGCCTGCCCAAATAATCTTAAAAAATATTGATGTACCCATTAAGACCTTATTTTAGTGTATAAAAGTAGATACGCTGAGCTAGAAAGATCTTCAGGTGAATTGATTTTACAACGTTGGGTTGCTGACGCGTAGCGGTTTCGTCCCCGTTGGGTAGCTCACGCGATGTACTTCCGTCCCGTTCAGATTGAATTACGTATTATTTTTCACCCCTATCTTGGTAAAAAGTATGGGGTTATCGTAGGACGACTGTTATTAAGGCGTTTTAATTAAGAGATAAACAGGTGCCTGCCCAAATAATCTTAAAAAATATTGATGTACCCATTAAGACCTTATTTTAGTGTATAAAAGTAGATACGCTGAGCTAGAAAGATCTTCAGGTGAATTGATTTTACAACGTTGGGTTGCTCACGCGTAGCGGTTTCGTCCCCGTTGGGTAGATCACGCGATGTACTTCCGTCCCGTTCAGATTGAATTACGTATTATTTTTCACCCTATCTTGGTAAAAAGTACGGGGCATTTTATAGTACTTCTAGATAGCTGTGAAAATTTCTTAAAAGTTCTTCGGACATGCCAAGTAGATGTTATTTGACTGAAATATTTAAATTTTTTAATGGTACAGTACTATGGTATTTTAGTTGAATACTATCTATCAAATCATATTAGTATTTAAGATAAACTTAAGATAAATTTAATATTTTGTTATTTTTGCTGATATTTATAAGATATTTTTGTTTTATGTGAAATTTTATATCAACTTACGTTTCTTATGCAGAATTTATGTAAACTTTATGAAGACTTAGGAAACACTTAGGACGACTTTATGTTAACTTTACGTAAAATCTTATCGACTTCAGATAATTTAGAACTTTCCTTGTCATTTTTATTTAAATACAACAAAATAAAAAATAGACGAAGTTTTAATATTATTTTATTAAAAAAATATATTTGTGTGTGTGTGCAATTTTAAACCTTAACTCATACATAGGTTAATACTACATTAAACTGAAAAACAGCGCGGGGTTAAGGTAGAGCTTAATAGCAAAACATTTGAAGCCTATCACATTAGCAAAAAGGTAAGAAAAAAGAGCGCTACTTACATATTTGTTCTAAAATCCGATTCTAAAACTTTTTATTAACAACTTTAACTACAAACCACAGACTGCATAGCGATACTCAAAACCCTTTTCTTATAAATTTGAACAAATCAAGTCAAGTTAAGCATCCATTCCATCATACAAATTTAGTTTTTCTTCACCCTTCATTGTTAAACGTGTTTTTGGTAAAAAATAGCAAGTTCTCATCTGGTAGGAGATTTGGAGTTATATTTTCCACTGAAATAACATCCGTAACGGCTATTTCGGAATTACACTTCACTAAGCTCATTTTAAAAAATTAATGTTCTAAAACTTTTTTATTAACGGCTTTAACCACAAACTACAGACTGAACGATACTCAAAAACCCCCTTTTCTTATATACTCGGAGACGTGGGAAAATACTCCACTCATATTTTTATTAATTCTGTTATTTTAGATTAACTTAAAAACTGGCCAATCCATGGAAACTTTTTAACCCTAATTTTTCAGCTGTCACTACTAACTGCCAATAAATAACCAATATCCTGCTTTCTCATACTTGTCAGAGATTTTTTTTTGAAATTTATCCGCATTATACAAAAAAAAACCCACAGATTTATTATACCTTTTTAGGCTGAATGCAAGTTAAAGTATTAAAGCTGTTCTCAGTATGGTGGTTTTTATTATTTCCTGGATTGCGTTTAAGTTTTAAATATTCATTCTTTGTATGAAATTTATTTCGTATATCTACATAAAAATGTTGGTTTTTAAAATTAACAGCTTGATGGCTTACAAAACGAATTCAAACTGTCACTACTAACCGCCAATAAATAACCAATATCCTGCTTTCTCATACTTGTCAGAGATTTTTTTTTGAAATTTATCCGCATTATACAAAAGCCCACAGATTTATTATACCTTTTTTAGGCTGAATGCAAGTTAAAGTATTAAAGCTGTTCTCAGTATGGTGGTTTTTATTATTTCCTGGATTGCGTTTAAGTTTTAAATATTCATTCTTTGTATGAAATTTATTTCGTATATCTACATAAAAAAATGTTGGTTTTTAAAATTAACAGCTTGATGGCTTACAAAACGAATTCAACTGTCACTACAAACCGCCAATAAATAACCAATATCCTGCCTTCTCAGAGAATTTCTTGAAATTTATCCACATTATACAAAAAAAAACCCCACAGATTTATTATACCTTTTTAGGCTGAATTCAAGTTAAAGTATTAACGCTGTTCTCAGTAGGGTTGGTTTTTATTATTTCCTGGGATTACGTTTAAGTTTTAAATATTCATTCTTTGTATGAAATTTATTTCGTATATCTACATAAAAAAAATGTTAGTTTTAAAAGTAACAGGTTGACGGGTTACAAAACGAATTTATTACATTTAAAAATTCCCTCTGTTTAATAAGAACTGCTTTTAAAAGGGAGAATATTATTAAACCACAGAGCACTTTTATTGTTTCCTTTCTAAAACTGAAAAGAATTAAGTTCATAAATAATTCACATAAAAACCTTTTTTTATTTCACTTTATTTACCCGTCTAGGAAATATATATATATATGGTAAAATATTTTGCATTTGAAAACTTAAACACGTTTGTGAATAACTTTCTTTGTGTAGGGAAATTATTTCTTGTTATTTACATAAAAAGAATAGTTTTTAAAATTAATCGGCGGATACTACGGGACACCTTTTAAATAGGATATTTTATTATCCTATTTTTATTAAGCACATGGAAAAAGCAGGCTGAGATATAGTTTGATAAAGATTTTGTTTTATTACGTCATGTCTGAAATAATAGTTATGCTTCTTCGAAATAATTCTATAGCCCTTTTTAAAAAACGGTTCTTTATGAGAATGTCATTTCTCTGAATTAACTATTTTTTAAAAAGTAATAAACCCCCTCCAAAATTTTTAGACTTTAATTGTTTGGGGGACCTATATAAGAAATTAATTCAACAGTAAAATTCTTATTAGTTGCAAGACTTCGAACTAGTGTTTTAATCTAAAATACTAGTGTGTGTGTGTGTGTTGGTAAAAGTGTAGTGTCTTAAAAGTTTATTTTATTTACTACTTTTTCAGCTAATATGTAAGTAACACAGTCCATAAATTACCGTGTTCAATTTGAAATTTATAATAGTTTAGACTTCTTAAAACCGCCTAGATAAATTTTTATAATTGTTATAAATGGAAATTTGCGTTATATTATTGATAAGCAATAACAGCACTTATGAAAAATCAAAAAAAAAAGTAATTTTTATATTATTTTATCTGCCAAATTTCCTAGATAGCAGATCTTCGTTTAAATAATTTTAAAACAACGCTTCTTTTCTTTGCAAAAACTGGTCAATTATTTTTTTTCTTTATGTAGAACGTGCGCGTACATACATATCTTTCTTTCCAAAATACATCAGTATCTACATATTACACACAATTAAATAACCAAGAATTTATAAATTATTATTATACCTCGATTCAGATTGTTTATTTTGTACATATTATGCTGTTTTTGTAAAACGCGCCTCAATTTTACCTATTTTAAAGTATACACGTCCTTTAAGGCGGATTTCACCGTATATTACGTATAAATGCAGACTCTCCCACAACTTTACGTGTAACTTGATCAGCTTATATTATTGTAATTAACCTGGTGCATAGAGTTAAATCTAATTATTCTACTTAGCTTCTTGGGGGGATATTTTTGAAAATATCGCCACAAAATCAGAATACTGACAGGCTAAATAAGATGCTGGCGTAACATTCACGTTAATTAAATCAACTACCTTTTATTTTTTTGTGAAATCCAGTGTAATTAAATAAAACAGCTATTATTATTCCACATTTAAATCTTAAAATTTGTATGTAAAATTTTGTATTTAGTCTCTGTTTTATGACGTAACATTGACGTTAATTAAATCAACTATCTTGATTTTTTTTTTTTTGTGAAATCCAATGTACCTAATTACATAAAACCGCCATTATTATTCCAAATTTACATCTTAAAAATTTGTATGTCAAATTTTGTGTTTAGTCTTTGTTTTAATAATAATAATAATACTCTTTATTTCAAATTTGTTACAACAACAAAATGAAATGACGTCAAATAGCCAATTAGAAAAATCAGAGGTGTCATATAACTATCATACCAATCCACTACACAT
This sequence comes from Philopedon plagiatum, assembly GCA_963971165.1. Classification (NCBI taxonomy): domain Eukaryota; kingdom Metazoa; phylum Arthropoda; class Insecta; order Coleoptera; family Curculionidae; genus Philopedon; species Philopedon plagiatum. Next base: position 19,094,008 of record OZ020196.1, on the reverse strand, counting down.
TTAAATAATCATCTAGATAATAGGGTTTCAGCTCAATTAACAATTTTTAATTTTCATTTTGAACAAGCTTTGAATATCAATACGTTTAATGCATAGTGGTAAATTATTAAAACAGTTTAACATCCATTCTGGACTTGTTTCGGCGATATGAAGGCGACGGTATGGGATGGTTTAAATGGTCTGCTCTTATTAACCGATTGATATTGTGCGAGTTAAACAAATATTGGTTTCTACGTAAAAACATTAGACATTCATAAATGTATAAGGCATACACAGTCATAATACCTGCTGCCTTAAAGACATTTCGACAGGATTGAGTAAACTAGATTTTCTTAATAACCCTTAGAGTCCTTTTTGTGAAACAAAAATATTCTGTATATGGGTATGCCGACCCCAAAATATTATTCCCGTATTTAAGAACAGCCTCAAAGTTTGCAAAATATAGTATTTTTAAGGTTTATCGTTTATATATCCACCAACCAACAACCCGCACTCCGTAGCAGATTGAGATTAACCTTTTTTAATTGCTAATATGAAGAGACCAGTCTAAATTTTTCTTAATGTAAACACAGAGAAACTTTGTATTTTCAGCGATATTTAACATACTGTCTACGGTTTCTATGTGTATAATATTGTCTAATTTGGATCTTTTCTGGCTTGAAAAGCACCATGTTTGTTTTATCTGAATTAAGAATTAATTTATTTTCCGTAAACCATTTTCTTACCTTGGTAAAAAGTTATCACTGACTGTTAATAGCTGAAGCATGTTTTTACTGCCAGTTATTAAGTCAAAACTGTATTTTTAAAAGTCGGTGACGACGATTTCGCGGAAACGGCTGAACCTATCAGTCTCAAATTTTAACACAAGCTTCTTAAGTATATTTTTAGTAATTAATCGAAGGTTTTTTCTCACCAATAAATATTTTTTTTTATATAAACAATTTAAGGCCAAAAATTTTGACCAAATATCGATTTTTTCTGAGAAGCCGCCATTTTTGTCAAAAAATTTTGCTTATTTCCTCGACTAATTAGAAGACTATACATTACTTTAATGAAATCCGTTTGGTTTTTTTTCATTTTCGATGATCCAGTCCAGAGACATCGTTGTCACCACAAGGTGCCTTTTTTTTGAGAGGAACTCATGGAGATCAGCTATAGCAGCTTTCAAAATTATTATTTTTACAAATACAAAAATCCTAAAAATACAGTTAAAAAGTTACCATAATATGTGTACAAATTTTCAAATTAATAAATTTAGAAGTCTTCTCAGGAATAATTCTTGAAAAATCGCTTTTTTAGGCCTCCTGACTGTATATAACCTCTAAGTCACATTTTTATACTATACGAATTTGAACGTTTCAAGACTTACACGGGAGGCAAGAAGAAATATGACTTGCAATATTTTTTTTATTGGAGGTCATTTCGAAGTTACACGCATATTGTAAAGACGTGTCAGAGCGATTGTACACTATGTAACGTGCTATTGAAACTCTAAACGCGTTTTTCTCAAAACTGTGTTTTTAAAAGTCGGTGACGAAGATTTCGCGGAAACGGCTGAACCTATCAGTCTCAAATTTTAACACAAGCTTCTTAAGTATATTTTTTAGTAATTAATCGAAGGTTTTTTCTCACCAATAAATATTTTTTATATAAACAATTTAAGGCCAAAAATTTTGACCAAATATCGCTTTTTTTTCTGAGAAGCCGCCATTTTTGTCAAAAAAATTTTGCTTATTCCATCGACTAATTAGAAGGCTATACATTACTTTAATGAAATCCGTTTGGTTTTTTCATCTACGATGATCCAATCCAGAGATATCGTTGTCACCACAAGGTGCCTTTTTTGAGAGGAACTCCTGGAGATCAGCTATAGCAGCTTTCAAAATTATTATTTTTACAAATACAAAAATCCTAAAATACAGTTAAAAGTTACCATAATATGTGTACAAATTTTCAAATTAATAAATTTAAAAGTCTTCTCAGGAAAAATTCTTGAAAAATCGCTTTTTTAGGCCTCCTGACTGTATATAACCTCTAAGTCACATTTTTATACTATACGAATTTGAACGTTTCAAGACTTACACGGGAGGCAAGAAGAAATATGACTTGCAATATTTTTTTTATTGGAGGTCATAAGCATAGGCAATATTTATCCAATATTAGATTTAAAAATAAACAATGTTAGAAAAAATGTAAAAATCTCCTCTCCGATGTACCGAAAAACGATCCAATCCGCAGTAAGTAGGATATTAACGCGGTTGTAACAAAATTCGACATTACTAAAAGGCTTTGAATTTTTATCGTTATCGTTATCGCTTACTATGTTTGCATTAAATACATAGGCATTATGGACATTGTTAACGGTATTTACTCGTGTTAAAAAAAGAAATCGCTTTATAGTTACTAAGAATGATATAGTTTGACTGCTATCGCTTGCCATATCTATATTATCCACATGGGCAATGTTAGAAGCACAAGGCAAATAAGTATATAGTAGGGTTGTGAAGTTTTATCCACAAACTTCTTAAGTTCGTGCAACTGGTCATACTTTAAAATGGGAATAGGTCGGTGTAAAGTTTATCTGGTGCTCAGCTTTCCTATGACAGGACTTTATAGGTCGAAAACCAAATCTTGACAAAGCTCCATTGTAGCTTTCTCTCGTTTCTAAAGTTCGTGAATGTTAACGACTTATTATTAGCTCTTTTATCGGCCTTGTTGGAAATGGAAAAGTTTATTTTATACATAGGTTTTAAAAATATATAAACATAAAACAAACAACGAACAATGATTCCCTTAGGACGACTAATTGATCATTAAAATGCTAAACGAATTCCAAAAATTTTAAGTTGGCAGGTTGATCGTTCTTTACTGAATGCGAGCGGACTTAGATAGTTATTCCAAAGTATATCAAATTTTTATCGCTGATTTTAGTGGATTAAGAATGGTGTTCCGATCAGGATTATATGGCATATTAAAGTACCAGGGCAAAGGTATCAAAACGGTGAAAAATTTAATTTTTAAAATTTTTGGAGTTAAATTGTTTCTCCCCTGTGGTCTCCATATGTATGCGGTTCTACTTATGAAAAAAACCCTATCTTTATAATGTACATATATTCTGATAATGAATTAGAACATGGAATATCGCAAATAAAATAGGATCGATTAAACAAAAAAGGGATACACCGATACACCACATATCATAAGACACAATACCTACAAATTAATTCATGTATTTTTAACTAAGATATGCTTACCTTTTGGTTAAACTTCTGATTATAATCTGGTTTTAGTGTTAAAAGTTTTCATATCGTTTTATCACTACCATACGGTGAGCTTAAATTAATAAAAAATACTATTAAAGTGTTGACATAAATATTTTGGTTTCAGAATATAATATAAAAAACATAATGAAAATGGTTATTTATGTCCTTTAAAATTTTTGGTACAATTGACACTAATTATTTATTGTATTTTAGTTTATAAACAGCTTTGTTTTATAAAATTTTGTATAAAATAATAAATATTGCTACTTCTCTCTCTTAAAGCATTTTCATGTTATTCTAATTTATTATTATTAACACACTGTATATTTAATCTAAAATTTGTACGTTATAATCTCAAAAGAACGACTTTTTTCGTAAATCGTTACATTTTTTCCTCGTTCCAACTCCATCCATGGACACACTGTATGTAGCATCTTAAAAGTTTATTTTATTTACTACTTTACACTAATATATGTTTAAGTACAATTCAATTCGTTCGTATTCGTACTTGCTAATATAGAAACAATATACAGACTACTTTCTTCGAAAATATAAGGGTAGTAATATTGCTACTAATAATTATAATCAGGCATTTATCTGTTAAAAATAAGGATCCATTCTATCCCTTTTAGGATTGCATTTAAAATAAAAGTTTCGTCCAAAATCTTTAATAACTGCATACGTAGATACAGGCTATTTTCTTTCGACATAAAGACACCAATATTACTGGAAATAATTAGTTATTTATTTGCTAGAAATAGGCGAATAACTCGTCTCTTTAAGCTCGAAAATTAATATAGAACCTATTAATGACCTATTTACGCTGAGTCTTAGGCTGATCAGAGGTTAAAACTATATTCTTCAACGAGTATGTGGCTGTTTAGTTCTAAATCGCATAGTAACAACATGCACGCAAAACAAGATAAAATGTCTCTTGAAAACACCAACTGTCAAATGTGATGTTCTGCGTTTTAAACTGGTGTCTTATTTGCTTAGTTAGAATAATTGAAACAAATAAACAGTACACTACTTAGTAACAGTATAATATTGAATATTAAGCTTATACAGTTCATAAATATGCTTTGCAAATAAGTGTATTAGCTTCTCAGTCCATCGAAATAGATACTTGTCTGTTGCGGCATCTTCAAACTTGAGACTTCTTTTATTGTCATCGCCATTGCAACGAAACACTAAATTGTACTGTCCAATTATCATAAATATATCCACCCTGTGCGTATTGAAACAATCAAGAGTGCTTAGAAATTCTTCTAATTCATCCCTGGAGAAATAAATTTTACCATAACCAGTAGCGGTGCCAGTAGTATCCAAAATTACGTGTTTGTGCTCCTCTTCGGACGTAGTAAAAACGACTGTTATAAAGTCACCAATCTCGTAAACTCGGTTAGGCTTAGTCTTAAGAACTATCGCTGGAACATCAGGACATCTAGAAGGAGATTTAAACACCTTATCCCAGCTGGAGGAGGTAGCCATTTGTAAGTTTGAGTTTCAAAAATATTCTAACCAAAGATTTATTTTCTTTGTAAAACTTAATGTCTCTTTCAGCTTGCGTATTTTTCAAATGCTCGTCTAATTTAACTGTCCAGTCAACCGCCTTTGTCATAAGCTCGAGGCCAAATGTCTAAATTTCTCAGGGGATTCTAGTAATATAGGATAAAATTAAAACATGTAGTACATTTTAACTTCTTTATTTAGGTAGGAAATCATAAATATATTCATACAAGATTTTTGAATTCTCAGCACTACAAGTACAATATTCTAAACCATGATAAGAAAAGTGGTTTTACTTAGAAATAATTTCGGTACATTAACACTATCCCTTGTAAATAATAAATTAACAATATATCGGGTATATTCTTAAGTTATTTTATCATGGAAAAAGTTTCAAGTAAAAAGGGCTTTATATGTCCCTTCACATAGATGACATCAACATCTCGTAGATCGTCGTTGGCTAATAAAGAAACCATCTTTCGGCTATCCGTAAAGGATTGTGATGGGGCAATGAAAATTTCTATATGATTTAAAGAACTGATGTGAGGGTACGTGGTATTCTTGAACAAGAGTAGTATTTTAAGAGATTTTGCAATTTTTATGGGATTTAAGTGTTAAATATTTGTTAAAACTAGTTATAGTTAAACTGATTGTAAGTATTATTATTTGTTACAGAATTAACCAAAAGCTTTCTCGTTGGTAAGAAGTTTTCCGAACACACTCCTCCTTCCTGAACGCACTTCTACTCGGTCTTATCAGGTCATCCGAAGTTATAATTAGCAGGCCAGAGCAGCGGTCTAGTCCCTAGTCATTTCTAAGTGAACAGTCGAAGAGTGTAGACGTGTCTTTTAGGGGCTCTGTAAAAATGGAGAAGTTTATTGTAACCAAAGATGTCCTTAAAAAGGTGAGAAGATTTAATCTTACCGGTCGTACCTTGGAATTTAAATTAAGGTCTGTGCCGCAAAAAGTTGATCCAGTCGGATGGGTGAGAGAAGCTATTAATCAAGTTATTCAAAAAGTAACTGAAGGACTACAGCCTTCGGATCGTGTGGGTTTTAGCTTCTGTTCCAAGGACTTTAACCGTGGTGAAGGGTGGCTTCGTTTTAGACCAGCGGGAGAAATAAATTATGAGGATGTTTGGAATGTTATCAGCAATGTATATCAGTCAAACTCGGCAGGTCTTAATACTGAGTCCTTTTGTCTTAAGGTGACAACTGTACGACTGCCGACAGGACAAGGAAGGGGAAAAGCGTATAATAGTTTTGATGAGGAATGCGGTATGAGGAGGGGAATCGTCACAATTAAGAATACAGACAATCTTTGTCTTCCACGTGCTTTGGTGGCTGCCATTGCGAACATTAAGAAAGACAGTAATTTTAACAAAGTTAGAAGAGATATTGGAAAAATACAAACAGAAAGAACCAAAATGTTAATGGAACAAGCCCAAGTTACTATTCCTGAAGAAGGTGCTGGAATCCCGGAGTTGCAGAAATTTCAGCAATATCTCAAGGAATATAAAATAGTGGTTTATAGTTATGGGTCGAAAGGAAGAGAGTTAATTTTTGAGGGATCAGTTGAAAGCAATCAAAAACTTAACCTTCTACATCATAAGGGCCATTTCAATGTTATTACTTCGCTGACTGCTGCTTTTGCATGTATTTATTTTTGTGAAGAATGTCATGCTCCTTTTGATCACAAAAATGAACACAGATGTGGTGGTACCTGCCCGGGGTGTTTACAGGCTCCAAAATGTCTGGAAGGTCAGGTTAAAGTTAAATGTGATAATTGTCGCCGATATCTTAGAGGTGAAAGTTGTTACAACAATCATCTAAAGGACGGATCCTGGCAGAAAAGTACTGTTTGTAAGGAAATTAGAAGTTGTAACAACTGTTTTAAAACCATAAGGGGTAACAGAAAGCATACGTGTGGGGAAATTTTTTGCAAAACGTGTAACACCCATGTTCCTGACAGTCACCAATGTTATATCCAGGTTGACAGTGGAAAACCGAAAACCAAAGATGTGCTGTTTGTTTTTTATGATCTCGAGACTAGACAGGAAGAAGAGTTAGAAAATGGTTCTCTTCTTCATCAGGTGAATTTGTGTGTTTTTAAACAATGTTGTGACATCTGTATAAATTCAGAAGACATTATCTGTAGAAAATGTGGTGTCAGATTGCAAAAAGTTAAAGGATCAACCCCAGTCGAATCGTTTACACAACATTTGCTCCAAATAAGAAAAAAATTTAAAGATGTGGTTGTCATAGCTCACAACGGACAAGCATTTGATCATCAATTTATTCTGAATTACCTGATGATAAAAACCGACTTGACACCCGAACTGATCATGAGGGGGACAAAAATCCTTATGATGCAAGTGGGTAACGTTAAATTTATTGATTCCTTAAACTATTTTCCCATGGCTCTATCTAAGTTACCCAAGGCCTTTGGACTTGACGCTGTGTTTAAGAAAGGTTATTTCCCTCATTTATTCAATACCAAAGCTAATGAAAATTATGTGGGTACTCTTCCCTCCATTAACTATTACTCTCCAGACACCATGAAAGAAGAGGATAGGACTACATTTATTCAGTGGTATGAAGAACACAAAGATGACGAGTTTGATATGCAGAGAGATCTGGTGGACTATTGTGTGTCAGACGTCGAAATTCTTGCACGAGCCTGTTTAAAATTTAGAGAGCAACTTTTAACAACAACCAATGTATGCCCCTTTACCGAAGCGACAACTATTGCCTCAGCATGTAACAAAGTATTTAGGAGGAATTTTCTTAAACCAAAATCCATCGGTGTCATTCCAAAGAACGGATACAGATGGAAAGATCGTCAGAGTAAAATTGCCATTGAGTGGTTACTTTGGGAGGAACAGCAGAAAAAAATTAACATTTTACATGCGGCTAAAGGAAAAGAAGTCGTTTTACATGGCGTAAAAGTCGACGGCTATTGTTCCGAGACCAATGAGGTATTCGAGTTTCAAGGCTGCTATTACCATGGCTGTATTACCTGTTACAAATATGGGCGAAACGAACCTCTTTTCGAAGATTCCTCCGAAACTCTTAATTTACGATATGAAGCAACTCAGTCCAAAGTTGCAAGGTTGCGCGAATTTGACTATGTAGTCACTGAAATGTGGGAATGTGAATTTAAAAAACAAATAGGGGAGAATCCAGAGATTAGAAATTATACCAAAGATCACCCGTACATAGCTTTGTTACCATTAAACCCAAGAGACGCTTTTTATGGTGGTCGTACCGGAAATGTTTGGGAATATTACGAGGCCAAGGAATCTGAAGAAATCAGATACGCTGATGTTTGCTCCCTCTATCCATATGTTTGTAAATATGGTAAATTCCCCATTGGACATCCTGAGATATTTGTGGGGGAGGATTGTGCAAAACTTGACCTGGAAAATATTAATGGCCTAATTAAATGTCAAGTTCTACCACCAATAGATTTATATCATCCCGTGCTTCCCCAAAAGATGAACAACAAGCTGATGTTTGTTTTGTGTAACACTTGTGGGAAAGAAATGAACACAGATAATTGCCATCACACTGATGAAGAACGAGCACTTGAAGGAACATGGGTGTTGGACGAGGTACTTTCAGCTGTTAGGAAAGGATATATAATAACAAAGATTTATGAAATTTGGAAATATGATGTGCAGAGGTTTAATAGCGCAACTGGGGCGGAGGGATTATTCACTGCCATGATGAATAAATTCATTAAAATTAAACAAGAAGCTTCTGGTTGGCCAAAAACATGCAAAACTGAGGAAGAAAAGAACAAATATGTAAATGAGTTTTTCGAAAGGGAAGATGTAAAGTTAGAGTACGCCAAAATACTGAATAACCCTGGACTCAGAAGCCTAGCTAAGCTCATTTTAAACTCATTCTGGGGGAAGTTCGGACAAAGGGAAAATCAACCAAAGACCAAAATTGTAAATAATCCTGCCGAGTTGTTTGCCATGTTTACCAATCCATCCATTTATTGTAATGGGGTTCTTCCTGTCAACGAAGAAACGGTAATCGTAAGTTACGAACACACAGATGAATCGTACGATCCTCTCACCACGGTTAATGTTGCTATTGCTGCATACGTAACTGCACAAGCAAGACTTAAATTATACTCTTATCTGGAGAAACTTGACAGTAGGGTTTTATATTATGATACAGACTCAGTTATTTACGTCTCAAAACCTGAGGATTTAAATTTACCAACCGGTCAATTTATTGGGGATTTAACTAATGAACTGGAGGGATATGGTTCTAATTCCTATATAACCAAATTTGTTTCTGGTGGACCCAAAAATTATGCCTACACCATTAATGCAACCAATAACGAAACAGAAGAAGTGGTCGTCAAGGTTAAAGGAATATCTTTAAATTACAAGACTTCGCAGTTAATAAACTTTAAAACAATTAAGGAAATGGTGCTGAAAAAGTCAGACCCCATACCAATAGTATCTAGGAATATTCGTCGGACCAAGGAGCATACTGTCACCACTTGTATTGAGACCAAACTCTATAGACACAATTCAACAAAAAGAAAATTTCTACCTGATGGCAGCTCTAAGCCGTACGGCTATAAGAAACAAAAAACAACCATATTGTAAAATTTTATAACCTCTTATCAAAGATTATATGTAAAAATTGTGTTTAACGGTTAAAAATACCGAGTATATAAGGGGTTTCGAGTATCGCATTCCAGTCTGTAGTTTGTGGTTAAAGCTGCTAATCAAAAGTTTAAGCACATTTATTTTCAAAAATGAGCTTAGTGAGTGGTGCGTATTGTAGTTCCGAAATAGATGTTATTTCAGGGGGAAATATAACCCCAAATACCCTACCAGATGAGAATTTGCCGTTTTTTACCCCAAAACATACTTAACAATAGCTGGACTGAAGAAGAAGAACTAAATTTGCATGATGGAATGGATGCCTTACTTGACTTGACTTGCTCAAATTTATTAGATGATCTAGAGCAAAATCGAGAAGGCTTGAAAAAAGAAGAAGAAGAGGCCTCTAAAATTAACATAATTCAGAACATTGTAGTCAAAGAAATGGAACCCGTTCAAAAGCCACAGGAATCGCTGCTGCGAAACCTACTTACACAGCCGTCGAGCATGCTTAAAAGTGAAAACAATTTTTATGGGAAAATAAAAAAAATAAAGAATATCGCCAGTCTACAAGTTTCGATACCATTTTACAAACAAATATTGAGAAAAAAATTAAAAGAACAGTTTCTCAAAACATTTTGAAGAACAATAATCCAAACTCTGATCAAATGCAGTGGGATAGTCAGGAAGAAGAAGAAATGGTCTATGAGGAAAACAAAGGTAGTACCTCCAAATGTGCCTGGCTGGAAGATTTTATTATCAGCCAAAGGGATGAAGTGATGAGTGTTTTTAAAATTCGTTGTCAGTTATTGACGAATTTAAAAGACGAAGAGAAAGAAATGGAAAAACACAGTCTACGAATTCAGTTACTGCAAAGAAAAACTGGTCTCATCTAAGAAAAAGGTGAAAAACTACAAAAAACAATTAGAACATTTAAATACATTTTGTGGTGCTTTTAATATATAAGGACACTGTAAAATGTTAGCATCTTGATGTCTCTAACAGGGTATTTTTAATAAACTAATAATTTTTAAAATTTATATTATCAATTTTAGGCGTTACTAAAAAATATATAGATATATTTAAAGTATGCGACAAATGTTTCAAAACATTTCATTATTTTGATATTAATCTCTTAAAATCACTGTATCAAGTTTTATTACACCATCTTGATGTCTCTAACAGGGTATTTTTAATAAACTAATAATTTTTAAAATTTATATTATCAATTTTAGGCGTTACTAAAAAAATATATAGATATGTTTAAAGTATGCGACAAATGTTTCAAAACATTTCATTATTTTGATATTAATCTCTTAAAATCACTGTATCAAGTTTTATTACATCATCTTGATGTCTCTAACAGGGTATTTTTAATAAACTAATAATTTTAAATTTATATTATCAATTTTAGGCGTTACTAAAAAATATATAGATATATTTAAAGTATGCGACAAATGTTTCAAAACATTTAATTATTTTGATATTAATCTCTTAAATTACTGTATCAGGTTTTATTACAATGGCTTAACGTTATAAACTGATTCATTTAATGTGTTGTAATGGTAAAAAGACAAGTGTTGTGTTAAAAAGTAGATTCGGATTTTAGAACAAATATGTAAGTAGTGCTCTTTTTTCTTACCTTTTTGCTAATGTGATAGGCTTCAAATGTTTTGCTATTAAGCTCTACCTTAATCCCACGCTGTTTTTCAGTTTAATGTAGTATTAACTTATGTATGAGTTAAGGTTTAAAATTGCACACACACACAAATATATTTTTTTAATAAAATAATATTAAAACTTCGTCTATTTTTTATTTTGTTGTATTTAAATAAAAATGACAAGAAAAGTTCTAAATTATCTGAAGTCGATAAGATTTTACGTAAAGTTAACATAAAGTCGTCCTAAGTGTTTCCTAAGTCTTCATAAAGTTTACATAAATTCTGCATAAGAAACGTAAGTTGATATAAAATTTCACATAAAACAAAAATATCTTATAAATATCAGCAAAAATAACAAAATATTAAATTTATCTTAAGTTTATCTTAAATACTAATATGATTTGATAGATAGTATTCAACTAAAATACCATAGTACTGTACCATTAAAAAATTTAAATATTTCAGTCAAATAACATCTACTTGGCATGTCCGAAGAAATTTTAAGAAATTTTCACAGCTATCTAGAAGTACTATAAAATGCCCCGTACTTTTTACCAAGATAGGGTGAAAAATAATACGTAATTCAATCTGAACGGGACGGAAGTACATCGCGTGATCTACCCAACGGGGACGAAACCGCTACGCGTGAGCAACCCAACGTTGTAAAATCAATTCACCTGAAGATCTTTCTAGCTCAGCGTATCTACTTTTATACACTAAAATAAGGTCTTAATGGGTACATCAATATTTTTTAAGATTATTTGGGCAGGCACCTGTTTATCTCTTAATTAAAACGCCTTAATAACAGTCGTCCTACGATAACCCCGTACTTTTTACCAAGATAGGGGTGAAAAATAATACGTAATTCAATCTGAACGGGACGGAAGTACATCGCGTGAGCTACCCAACGGGGACGAAACCGCTACGCGTCAGCAACCCAACGTTGTAAAATCAATTCACCTGAAGATCTTTCTAGCTCAGCGTATCTACTTTTATACACTAAAATAAGGTCTTAATGGGTACATCAATATTTTTTAAGATTATTTGGGCAGGCACCTGTTTATCTCTTAATTAAAACGCCTTAATAACAGTCGTCCTACGATAATCAGCCACCCACACAGACACGCTTCATATATTATTCTATATAATAAAAACTAATTATGTCTAAAGTAGCAACCGACACTAATACCGACTCATAAATTTCCAGTTGAACCACTCAAGACCTTTTTAACACCTGTTTATCTACCCCCGACCGTCGATAGTTCAGGTGGCTGTTTATGTATGCCAGGTCATAAATCTTTACACAATCCCTTTTGTCATACCAACCCGCAAACCTACGCCATGAATTAAGTAATTATTTTTCACAAATCTTTTTATTAGGGTAACATTTTTTATGTTAAACTGTATTTAATTTTGGGGAAATGTGACAGCTTAAATATAGATGTATCTAGAGGTAAAACAGCCTCCTTGTATGAAATGTATTCAGAATTCCAAAATATTATGTATGTGTATTGTATCTGTACAAAAGTGTTACAATAGATTTATTTTTTGGTAATACTAGTTTTAGCAATGTATTAGTATATTTAGACTATATTAAAAATATATATATACATATGTAATTTTGAAGTAAAAATAAAAAATTTATATAAAACTTATCTTTTATTTGGCTTCCTAGTTAACCACTTGCTGTTCTTCTGTACTGAACTACCGTTTAACAGATTATTTATCCATTTAGAGGGGCCAGTTAGTAGTTTAGCTTAATCGATAGAATTATTAGTCAATCGGCGACACAGAACCCTTAATGCATAAAAGCTGCTAACACCTTAGGAACTTTTTTTTTTTAATCCATCTGTATAGGGTCTAAATAAATTATTGTCCTTTTAAATGCCCATTTCAACCTAAAATAGGACTTGGGGTTATGGTGTTCTAGTTGCTAGATTTATGGGGGCCTCGTGAGTAAAGATGGAGGGAAAAAAGGGGGACGAGCTTATGCCCATATAAGGAGTGGGGAAGAAGTTAGATAAAAAAGGGAGGAGCTTATGTCCATATAAGGAGTGGCGAAGATAGGAGAGGGAAGGAGTGCATAGAGAAGAGGGAAAAGGGGGCGAAGCTTATAAGGAGTGGGAAAAGAATGGTGGGGAAAAGGGGCGGAGTTTATAGGGAAAAGGGGGCGGAGCTTATATGGGAAATGGGGTGGAGTCTATAAGGATTGTTTGAAGAATGGTTGGAAAAGGGGGCGGAGCTTATAAGGGGTGGGGAAGAATGGAGGGTAAGAGGGCGGAGCTTATAGGGATTGGTTGAAGAAAGGTTGGAAAAGGGGTGGAGCTTATAAGGATTGGTTGAAGAATGGTTGGAAAGGGGGCGGAGCTTATAAGGGGTGGGGAAGAATGGAGGGAAAAGGGGGCGGAGCTTATAGTGATTGGTTGAAGAAAGGTTGGAAAAGGGATGGAGCTTATAAGGATTGGTTGAAGAATGGTTGGAAAGGGGGCGGAGCTTATAAGGAGAGGGGGAAGGGGGCGGGGCAAAAAGGGAGAGGAGTGGGGGTGGACTAATACGACGGAATACCTACTTACAAAAAATTCGAAAACCTTTTTCGAAAAAAAGAATTGAAAAACACACTTAGATTAACCAGAACAAGCTTAGATTTTTCGTCCTTTGTTCTGAGTGGTCAAAATTTTCCGTCCAGGATTTTCTTCTTTTCCATTATGAAATAGTGTTCATTTGTAAGAATTCTAAACAATACGAGAATTATGTCGCACGCGAAGTTGCCCGCTTATTTTGGTCTATTATGCGTAAACCCCCCCCCCCCCCCCCCCTATACGAAATTCTAAATCCGCTCCTGGGTTTGAGAACCACTGAACTAGTAGATCTAAATTTAAACCCGGGGTTAAATTTTAAGAAATCTGAAAGCCACAAGACTTTACTGAACTGTATTACGATACAAACAATATACATATCAATATATTCTTTCCCTTTCCAATTCACTCATAAGGAAAATGACAAAACACAACTGTTGTGTTCTGTCATTTGCATGTATTAGAAACAGAAAAAACACACTGATGGAATTATACGCTGAATTTAAAAACTCACCCACATTATACAGGATGTTCGGAAAACCATAAGGAAATTTGGAGAGGTGATTCTACATGGAAAAATAATAGTTGTTGTAGTTTTATCATCTTGAATTTAATCTTTCATGTATTACATTGAAATTTTGCACACAAACGAAGTTTAGTGGACTCTATAATCTTGAAGTAAAAGTACTTCACTGCTTTGCCGCTAGAGGACACTTTACCAAAAACTCAAAATTTATTTTCATCACAACTTTTTTTATTTAAACAGATATTGCAAAAATTAAGATGTCATTTTAAAGGCAATAACAATCAACAGATCATGTACTCTTTATTTGTGTCGATAGACCTCACTGTTTAGTCGCAAATCGGCATTAAAATTTTTATTATTTTGAATCAAATTTTTAAACTACATCGACCAATTAAGTCGTAGTGCTTAAAATTCATTAAAATGTGACAGCTAAATAAGCTAAACAAGGCTGAACATGTAGCTGCTTCAAGATGGCGTCCCACTCCATTCCCCATTTTAGTATTTCTGTACGTATTAATGAGATGAGATGACAGGTAGATGGAACCAATACTTTGGCCACCGCGATCGCCAGATATCAGTCCAATGGACTTCTTTTCTGGGGACACCCACAAGCTTTGGTCTATGAAACGGCGAAAAAATATCGACAATCTACGACAAATGATTGTAAATAGATGTGAAGTTATTAAAAATGGTCGGTATTTTTTTTCGTGTCTGACGGTATTCTTTAAAGAGTGTAAGGAAATGTATTCAAATGAATGGGGAACATTTTGAAAATGTGTTATAATTTTATTTTTTTATATTAGTTTCTGTAAAAATTTGATTTAAAAAAATTAATAATTGTTATTATTAATTTACCAGATGACTTAGATATTATTATCCAATGACACATTTTGTTAACTTGAAGCACTAAGATTTTATTTGTCGATGTAGTTTGAAAATATTATTTAAAAAAATATTTAAAACTTTAATGCCAATTTGCGACTAAACGATGGGGTCTATCGTCTCAAATGAAGAATAGATTATTTGTTATGTTTTTCATTTCCTTTTAGCAATATCTGTGAAAATAAAAAAGGTATGAAAAAATAAATTTTGAGTTTAAGGTAAAGTGCCCTCTAGTGGCAAAGCAGTGAAATACTTTTACCTCAGGACAATAGAGTCCACTAAACTTGGTTTGTGTGCAAAATTTCAATTCAGTGCGTAAAAGATTAAATTCAGTATGAAAAAAAAAAGAATTAAAAAAACTAAACTTTAGCAATAACTCGGAAAATATTGAGATTATCAAAATTTCTTTTATGGAACTGCCACAATTATTTTTCCATAGTAGAATCACCTCTCAAAGTTTCCTAATGCATTCACACCCTGTAGATGGTGATTAATGGGTAAAGAAACTCACCTCGCAGAAACTTAACTTGCTGTCTTAATATCAGACTAATTCCATTTATAAGGATAGCTGATAGTCGCAGTGAAAATCTTTTGTTCGGATTTAAGGAATCACTTGTTACAAATAAAAGGATATGATCACTGAAAATTAAAAAAAAATCAATAGAAAATTTAAAATTTTTTAAATATTTTTATTTTCTTATTTTGTATTTTTAAAGATAATGGAAATACCAAAAGCTTATTCCTGTGACACATTTATGACCTTGATTTCGATGGTACCTATAATTATCTCATTAGCAGAAGTTTCATCTTCCTCGAGCTATGAAATCCTGAACTTTTAAATACCTGAAATTCGTAGGTCCGGGTATTAGCTTTTTTTTTCAATTTTTTCAACATTTCCTCAGTAAAAACAATAAGATTATGTAAAAATTTGCTACCATTTTAAAAAGTCGACCTAATGCAATAGAAAAGTACCCTTTATATCTAAACAGACAGCTCCATACTCTGCTATCACTAGGAAAAGACAAAACAAAAGCACCTAAGTACACTTGGCAAACGGATATGTGGCCAGTAAGCAAAAAATATACAGGACTTTGCTCTTAAGCTAGGTCTGCTCTTTAAACTTGTAACAAATTTGTACACCATTTTATCAAATGTATTGAAAAAATGTTGAAAAACTATCGCAGAACATCAAATACCTGGGCCTTAGGCTAGACAGTAACACCAAAATTAAAGTGTCCAAGTAATCGCTTTGTGTTTTTTGTTAGCAGCAGCCAAAATTTACAGTCGATCCTTTCCCTAAACAATGTCAAGGACCTTAATGTTAAAAAAGAATAAGAGACTTTTACATACCTATGCACCGGGGCGGGTTGGGGTTGGAGCAACCCCCCCATTGATCTCTTATAGTAGATACAATATATTTATTATAAACATTATACAACACGGTATTATATAGGTACATATTTATAAAAAAAAAATTTTTTGACTACCAACCCCCCCCCCCAACCAAAAGTCACAGTACGCCCGTGCCTATGCACATCGCGTCGCAACGAGTTTTCCCGATATAAAAATACAATTTTTTATGGGAATGCGTTCGCATTCCACCCGCGATACGAAACGATTCAAATTTCGCAGTAAACAAAGGCAAATGCGGACATTAAATGTCATTTAGCATGTGATCCGATGCGAAGGCATTCGATCGAATGCGAATGCACATGACATGATCCCAAGCAAACCAAACAAGTGTAACTGCCACTTCGCATCACAGAAACAAAAAGGGTGTTCGCATGGGAAGTTGTTCTTCGCATGCGATCGGATGCGATTACTGTATCATAGGATGTGATCGCATCTTATAGGATCCGATCGCATATGTGATCGCATAATTTTGAACGCCACGCAATGCGATGTGTGTTAAAATCTCTTAAGCAAAATTCGAATTTATAAATATGTTTAGTTCCAGTGATGGCCCAATTAGCGGGTATATTGAAATTTGGGTAAATACCCCAGGTATATACCTGGTATATACCCAATAATTACATTTCTTGTAATTTTATAGTATTTCAACAATTACTGTAGTTCCATTCGGTTGATTAAAAACTAATGTACAAAGATTTACCTTTAAATGAGCCATGAACGGAGAAAATATTTAATAAATGGAAATAAAAATGACAAATTAACAAAAATAAAAATTTTATTCTAAAATGGCTAAATAGTATATAATTTTTAACAAAATTAAGATTTTTATTAAAATTTTTGCCGGCTTGTCGCTGTAACAGCAGCGCTGTTTCATAAAGAAATAGTGATAATAAATAATACTAATAATAAATATGAGGAATAAACCAGGTATATATTAGGTACAGGGTCTTCCAACGAGGACTGAACAGGGGCTCATTTTTGAGCTTCCTTGTATTTAAAGAAAAATCTAAAATAGCCAATCGATGTACTATTGGGAGCAAAACATTTTCAACGACTTATTTTAGCTTTGTAAATCTCCTTAAGTTCAGTGGCGGTTGTTGTCAACCAGTAATTTTTGTATTCTCATTGTCAGTCGATGTGCCAAATTAGTTTAAAATATTTTAAAACATCATGCCCAACCATTTACTTACCGAGGCCGAGAAGGGGTTTGCTATAGCTAAATTGCAAGAAAGATGGTCGTACCAACGAACTGCAGATGAGTTGCACTGTCACAAAACAACAATTTTTTATTTGAAACAGAAGTCGCTGGAACATCAGAA
The DNA here is from genome assembly GCA_963971165.1 of Philopedon plagiatum. Lineage (NCBI taxonomy): Eukaryota > Metazoa > Arthropoda > Insecta > Coleoptera > Curculionidae > Philopedon > Philopedon plagiatum. The sequence continues at coordinate 19,076,229 of OZ020196.1, read as the reverse complement.
TCTCAGACGAGCTCCTGGTGCCGGTCGTCCACGAGCTTCTACTGCAGAACAGGACGATAACTTAGTACAGTTTATTAGACAGCGCCCATTTAGTACAGCCATACAAGCAAAAGCTGAAACCCATTTTACCGCTTCCAAGTGGACGGCCCGGAGAAGAATACGCCAAAGTGGGGTTGCAAGCTTCACAGCAGCAAAAAAAAACACGTCTTACAGAAGCGAATAAAATTAGAAGAATGGAATGGGCAAATGATTTAAATAGTAGAGACCAGGAATTCTGGGAAAATGTAATTTTTCCTGATGAAAAAGTTTTCCAATCTTCAAATAATGGTAAACTTAGAGTCTATAGACCAAGAGGGCATAGATTTAATGAGGAATATATACAGCCAACAGATAACAGTGGACGTTTTTCAGTTCATGTCTGGTGTTGGATTTCTGCTCGAGGCACTGGTAATTTACATATAATAGATGGTCGCCTTAATGCAGCAGGTTACGTGCGAATATTGCAAGATGTAATGTTACCGTCGCGTCGGTCCAAGAACGTTTTGGAGATAATTTTATTTTTCAACAGGTAACTATCTATTACCATCAATTGTTTCATAGTATTTGATGTATTGCAAATTTTTAGGACAATGCACCAGTATACACGGTTCATCTTACTATGGAATGGTTTACCGACCATAATATCAATGTTTTGCCTTGGGCGGCTCGAAGTCCCGACGTGAATCCAGTGGAAAACATATGGGGTTATATGGTCAAACAGATCTGCAGTTATGAGTTTAGGCCTCGAAACAGACAAGAGCTTTTAGACGCCATTACTAATGAATGGCAGAATTTAGAAAATTACGATTTTGGTAATTTAGTAGCGTCTATGCCTAGAAGATTGGATGCTCTTTTAGATGCTAATGGCGGATGCACAAAATACTAATATTCTTAATTTGTAGTTTTTTAGATCACTTAATTATGCAGCGTTAAAAGTTTTTTTTGTTAAGTTTCTTAATTATACTATAATACTAAATAAACTTTTCTCTCAATTCCTTGTAGAACCTTTTCAGTACGCCAATGTGTTATAACAAATATGTCAAAAATGATTTTAATAAGGTTTTACACAACTAAATTTCTTTTAAAATATATGGTTATGGTTAAACGTCGTTGAAAATATTTTGCACCCAATAGTACTTTTTCCTGCAGAATTCAAAAATGAAACCAAAAATTTATTTGAACCAGAAACAAGAGTTACGCTATGGATAACGTGTTTTTTAAATGGAATATAGCTTTTTTTATACGATTTTCGGAACGAGTGATTTTTTTTATGTCCGTTCTGATTAAAATATTTAATATTGTGACAGCTATTTTTATTAAATTTTAATGTTTTAACCAGTATAATTTAATTTCAACCTGTTTGAAACATACACTAGGTAATAAAGGTAAAATCACCTTGAAATCCTTCAAAGTCAAAAAATTTGACAAATTTACTATACTATTGCCGAAATGAAATATTCATTAGATGAGAGATTGCAGATTGTTATCTTGTTCTACAAATGCCAAGAAAATGCAAGAGAAGCAAGGAGAAGATTTATTGCAAATTTTCACAGAAATATATCCGTCAATACTATTCTAAGGATAAAGAACCTATTCGAGGAAAATAAATCATTACGTGACAGAAAAAGAATTCCAACTGTATACTAACTAAAAAAAACACTAATAATTTAAATGTTCAATGTGACCTCCGTTGTTCTCGAAACAAGAGCGATAACCTCTTTGTAGCCTTTCCAAACTTGCTGTTATAATGTGATTTTCCTGGTTAAGGCGATTTATTTCGTTCACAATTTTCTGCATGATCTCATCAATATCGTGGTTTCGCTGCTTGTATACCACGTTCTTTAAATGGCCCCAAAGAAATGAGTCTAATACCCGAGAATAATACGGCTAATACTGACATATCGGGACTATTGGGAGGAGGGGCTAGAACTGCAAGAAATCCGACGTTGCCATTTTCGGTTTTCTTTGTCTTGCACCGGTAAACTTTAATTTCCTTTGCAGGTAGATCAGCCACGTAGCCCAGTGGATGCCTGAGATGTGTTGGTTCGAACCCCGGCTCGGCCGCATCTTTTTTTTATTTTAACGGTGGATCGGAGGGCACCCTAAGGTCGGAACAGGGTTAGCACCTGGTTAGGGGCCCTGACCAGTCTCTTTCCTCGCAAGCGAAGAGGGATCGGTGCGAAAAAATCCACTATTTTAAAATCTTCGGGCTAGCGCACATGTGGCAACGTCGGATTTTTTGCAGTTCTAGCCGCTCCTACTATTGGGTGGCCAAGCATAGGTTCCATTTCTACCAATCCATTCTTCGTGGCGTCCGTTTAAATATTGAATAACTTCACGCACGGCATGCGGAGAAGCACCACCATGTTGCCAAATTAAATTTTGATATTCTTCCAATGGTAAATCTTCCAAAAAGTTCTCAATTTCGTTTTCTAAGAACTCGTAGTATCTCTGCCCATTTAAAGTGCCGTTAAAAAATATTGGTCCCAAAATTCTATTATTTTTTATGCCACACCAAACATGGATTGAAGTCCTTCCCTGAAATTTAATTGTCTGAAATTTTCTTGGATTTCCAACGGCCCAGTGATGATTATTATGTCTATTGAAAACCCCCCGATGTTGTGAATGTGGCTTCGTCAGTCCATAAGATGAATAAATTAGGGTCTTCGTTTTCTTGACGAATCACAATTTGGGAAACAAATTGGAAGCGAAGTTCTTTTTGTGCCGGTGTTAGATGTTGAAGTGGAAGGATATGATAAGGCTTAAATTTATGATTTCTTAAAGTCCTGTGAACAGTTCCTTGGGTAACTCTTCTGCATCTTACACCGCCGCCGTATTGAACGTCCCGAACTGCGTCCGAAATTGATTTGGTTGGATTCAGTCGAAAATAATTCACAATGGCACGGTCTCGATTTCTTTTCCTTTCTGGAATTGTTTTTCTGTCATGTAATGTTTTATTTTCCTCGAATAGGTTCTTTATCCTTAGAATAGTATTGACGGATATATTTCTGTGAAAATTTGCAATAAATCTTCTCCTTGCTTCTCTTGCATTTTCTTGGCATTTGTAGAACAAGATAACAATCTGCAATCTCTCATCTAATGAATATTTCATTTCGGCAATATTATAGTAAATTTGTCAAATTTTTTTACTTTGAAGGATTTCAAGATGATTTTACCTTTATTACCTAGTGTATGTTTCAAACAGGTTGAAGTTAAATTATACTGGATAAAACATTAAAATTTAATAAAAATAGCTGTCACAATATTAAATATTTTAATCAGAACGCGGACATAAAAAAATCACTCGTTCCGAAAATCGTATAAAAAAAGCTATGTTCCATTTAAAAAACACCTTATCCATAGCGTAACTCTTTTGTTTCTGGTTCAAATAAATTTTTGGTTTCATTTTTGAATTCTGCAGGAAAAGGTACATCGATTGGCTATTTTAGATTTTTCTTTAAATACAAGGAAGCTCAAAAATGAGCCCCTGTTCAGTCCTCGTTGGAAGACCCTGTACAAAGGTAAATCCAATGTACCTCAATGGGTACATACCTCCCGTCGGTATATACCCGACCCTGTCGGTATATACGGTATATGCCCAAATCCACCCATCACTGTTTAGTTCCCAGTTAGAACCAATGATAAGTTACTTTAGTCCAGATCAGTCCGTAAGTTTTCATACCAGTGTATGACAAAGTTTACCTAAATTTTAAAAGTCAGGACCTCTCTGACTTTTTTCTTGTGAGGTCCAGTCATCCTTATTAATGAGTCGAATGGCTATTTTGGATAGAATTGAGGATGTTAAGGGTCGAAGGTGATGCTGTTCCTCAAATGAGGGAACAGTATTCTAAGTCAGGTCTTATTTGGGACACATAGAAAATGTATAAATTGTGAGAAGTATTTTCTGGCTCAGAAGGGAAACCTAAGCTTTTTAGCAGCTGATATAGCTATTAAACTAACGTGTTTGGTGTTTGTGCCAGCTGAGATCATGTTCCAAAGCGATACCAACAAGATCGAACGTTTCTTTGTTCTGTAGTGTTTGGACATTCATAAGGATAGAATAGGGGTTGCTAGATATTTTGCGTGACAGGAAGCAAGACTGGATTTTGAGGGCGTTGAACTGAACAATGTTTTTGAAACTCCAATCTAAGATTAATTGAAGATCTTGCGAAAGGGTAGGTGCACAGATCTGGTTCTATTATCCAGCTCTTGATTCGAGACTTGGTTGAATAAATGTATATTGTAGTTTTGTAGTGAAGAGTACTCTCGTCAGCGTAACATTGGTAGATGAAAAGAGCAGGATTTCAACAAACGTGAAATTATTTTATTAACGACTTTAACATAATGTAAGTATTACGAAAAATTGGTACATTCCTACCTAAAAACAGAATTATCCATTATCAGAATCGTATAAAGTCAAATAGCGTACATGGGAGAAACCAAGGGCGTAGATATGGGGTGTAGGGAGTGACTACCCCTCCCCCACAACGGTACGAAAAAATTGCTAAGAATGTTTTTAGCTTAAGGAGTACTTTTATGAGCCTTCTTTAACATATTATACAGGGTGTCCGAAAAGTCTTAGTATGGGTTATGGGCTTAGTATTGCTATTAGTAAAGATAGAGACACCAACTTTTAGGTGTATCTTATTGGGTAATAAATCTACTTTTTTAAGTAATTTAACTTTTTCAGTCCCCTTGAGGAGTGGTACTATGAAGTTAAGGTCAAAAATTTTAAAAGCAACCATATGCGTGGCCTCATTTTAATGGTCTTTAAAAAAGAAACATTTTACCGCAAACCCGAGGTCCGTATCTTAATTTGTTTTTAAATGGCAAGCCTTTAAAAATTAAAAATCGTGCTAAAAATTAAATACCTTTATTTCACTTATTACTTTAAAACTTGTTCAAAATGACCACCATGAACTTCTTGGCAGTAATAAAGTCGATTTTGCAACTCATTTCTCACATTTTCAAGAATGGCAGGTGTTACCTCTAGGCAGAGTTCCAAAATCGACTTTATTACTGCCAGGAACTTCATGGTGGTCATTTTGAACAACCTTTAAAGCAATAATAAGAGAAATAAAGGTACTTACATCTTTTTGCAGCTCAATAACGAATTAAGATACGGACCTCGAGTTTGATTAGGTTTACGGTAAAATGTTTCTTTTTTAAATATCTTTAAAATGATGCAATGCACGGCATAGGTCTGCATTTAAAATTTTTGACATCAAGCGTCACCCCTCAAGGGGGTTGAAAAAGTTAAATTACGTAAAAAGTAGATTTATTAACCAACATGTGGTGTCTCCATCTTTACAAATAGCAAAGATAGCCCATACTAGACTTTTCGGACACCCTGTATATCTTCATTTTTCTTTGGTCTGTTTAAGTTCTTGTTACGTCAAAAATATGTAGTTTTTTTATTAGGTGTATGTTTGTTTGTTTTAATTCTATTTTGTGAGACATTATTTTACTTTTATGGTTAATCTCAAATAAAACATTTATAAAGGGTGGCTAAAATGTTTTTGGTGCTACCCTCTTATCTACGCCCTTGGGAGAAGCACCAAATTTGAAAATCGTTTAAAAGTAAAGCGCTTTTAAATTTTTTGAGATAGGTAGTTCATCAATTCATATTTAAGCATACCTCTAAATTATTCTCAAAAAATTTTCCTAATATCATTTTGCCATATTTTTAAAAAGGGTATGCTACTCTTAAACAATTTTGCCAATTTCTCCGCTATATCCCACAAAACATTAATGATTTTTTATATTCTAGTGATACAAATGGGATATTTATTAAATGTACATACTTTACACATACGGGGTGTACGAAAAGCCTTTACAGGCAAATATCTTTGCTATTAGTAAAGACAGATACACCAAATTTTAGGTGTATCTTATTGGTTAATAAAGCTACTTTTTTATGTAATTTAACTGCTTGAGGAGTGACGCTAAGGAGCTGAGGTCAAAAATGCATACGCATGCCGTGTGGTCATTTTAAAGGTCTTCAAAAGAGAAAAATTTTACCGCAAGATATATATTAAATAAAATATAAAATATATAGTATTAATTAAGATGCGGGCCTCGGCCCGTATCTTAATTCGTTTTTAAATGGCAAGCCTTCAAAAATTAAAAATCGTGAAAAAAGATTAAAAATTTAAATAGTCTTTATTATTGCCAAAAAGTTCATGCCGCTCATTTTGAAAAGCTTTTAAAGTAATAAGATAGGAAGTATGTACTTAACCTTTAATTTTTTTCAGGATTTTTAGTTTTTAAAGGCTCGCCATTAATTTAAAAACGAATTAAGATACGGACCTCGGGTATGCGGTAAAATGTTTCTTTTTTGAATACCTTTAAAATGAGGCACCATACAGCATAGGGATGCATTTAACATTTTTGACCTCAACTCCGTAGCGTCGCCCCTCAAGGGGGTTGAAAAAGTTAAATTACATAAAAAAATAGATTTATTAACCAATAAGATACACCTACAATTTGGTGTCTCTATCTTTACTAATAGAAAATATATTTGCCCATACTAAGACTTTCTGGACACCCTGTATACATTCTATATCGCATTTATATCCATGAAAAAAATATACGTTGGTTGTTATGTGGTATGGTATTTGACTTTTCATAATTTTGATAACTGTTAATTCTGTTTTTAGGTATGCACCAACTTTCCATAATACTTATATTTAGATAAATTTATTGATAAATTAATTTCGCACTTGTTTGAAGCTTCTTGGACCATCATGAAGACGCGCGACGCGGCTCGACCGCCAGACGCTGAAATTAATGACTGAGATTGGTTTTACAACACAAATGGACTAGAAACTTTCATGAAAAAATTCTGTTCCTGTAGTCTATAATGGGAAATAAAGAGAAAATTATGTATTTCATGTCTTCATTCGTTATGTATTTCTTTTTATGTAAAAAATACTTACCATACTTTAATAACATTGCACTTGATGACATCTTCCTTTTTAATGGTTTTCACGCCCAAAGTCGCGGCTATCCAGGGAAGACTCAGTTGCATTTTGTGTTGGGGTTGAAGCAAAAGCGTGTGGTAAAACATTTTCTGAAAAAAAAAACGTCAGGATTTGAACTTGTGGCTTGGCGAATCAAAATTAAGGAAATCAGTTGGAATGGAATCAAGGAAATTCGAAGGGGTAAGGGGAATAGCTATAAAGCCAGCTAAATGATGGAAAATGAGCTAGACCTAGCATGGAGCAAGTTAAACATCATTAAAGTCAATTTTAGGGAACATATTCGATTGACAACAATTGGATCGAACCAAATCAGAGTTTGAACTTTTAGCGAAATGCGTAATTACAGCAATACGGGTAGTAGATAGAGATACAATGACACCGAAGTATCGTAAAGTGATCCGGATCGATCCAATTTTTGCCAAGCGAATATGGCCTGGGAGTATGCGTATTGAAAAATCAATAAAACGGGGCCTATTTCACGGAGTCAATGTCCACGAGCACATCAGAGACGGATCGGTTAGTTTGTTTATTCTTGACTACGAAATGCGTGTGGGCGAGTGGTGCCATAGGTTGTTTATGGTCCTTAATCTGGAACCCCGAGACCGGGTCTGCAATCTCGAACCCCGAACCATAGGGAGGGAAGAATTAACTTTCATTTGTGTTTACGTTGTTGGTTTTGCCAGGCGGCCTATAGAGTGTTTCGGCTTTGTCTGTTTAGTTTTCTTGTGGTTGTGTGATTGTGGCTTTCTGAGTTCCATCTGTTCACTTATGGAAGTGTTCTGAAAAAACTTTATGCGTCTATCTTCAGAAGTCATAGCAGCATATTTTTACAGATATCTGCTACCCTGCAAATACCCTATTCTACTAAGTTCTTCTGCTGACTACAGAATATTCTTTCCTATGAGTCCCATTTTTAGTGTTTCGTGTTAACGACACTTATGGAATCACTTCGGTGTCCGTCCGTCCGTTCATCCGTCTGTCACAGTTCACAGGCGATTTTCTCTGAAACTATTCGACGTAAAAATTTGAAATTTAGCACCTGCATGTCGATGTGTGTGTTATTGTGCTGTAATAAATGTGTATGTGTATCGTATATGTATTATACAGTTGTACATACCGGGTGGTTCATAGAGCTAGTGCATGAAGGGCTCAATTATTGACTCCTCTGTATATCTTGGAGGCTGTTTATTAAAATTTCTGTTGGGTAGCATCAGCTAAATCAATTAGCTAAATTTTAGCAGTTTCCAAGTAAGCATTTAAAAAATATTGGATAAATAAAAATTTAAAAAATGTAAAAATATGTCGGAGGCATAGTTTTAGGTTGGCGTTTCCGAGGCGACTTTAAGAGTGAGCAGTAGCGATGCCTTCGCCATTTTATTTTTTGACAAATATTTCATTATATTTGGGCTATACTCAAAATAAGGCTCTATGGCGTCCTGGGGATTTTAATTGCTTACATTTTGGTGCAAGAAAATTTACGATATATAGGTACATTACAGTGATTTAAGAAGAAATTTTTTCTGACACTAAAATGCGGGCAATTGGATTCCTCAGGACGCTATAGAGGCTTATCTTTAGTAGGACAAAAATATGAAGAAATATTTGTCAAAAATTAAAAATGGCGAAAGCGACGTACTGTTTAGCTTTAAAGGTGTGTCAGGAGTAGTACAATGTAGAATTTTAGAAAATTAGCAGTTTTGGGTTAATTCTTGAACAAATGGCGGAAGCGCTCCGAAAATGTTCCCTAGTTATTCTAAGCACCCAAAGCGATATTTAAAAGCCGGCGCCTATGCCCCCACCCTCATCATCAAAAAAATCTGTAAAAAATTATGAACATTGATAATTAGGTGTAGATTGAGCCAAAATTATCAGGATTGAAAAATTCTAGCGCGATCAATTGTTACAAACAATTTAATTGTTTATTTCCTTATACCTAACTGCTGAACCATTGGTTTTAGAGTGTGTTAGGCTATGTCCTAATTGCACAAACATTTTGATCGCGCGAGCGTGCGAGCGACGCCATAAAAAATTAAACTAAATAAACTTATGCGGTTGTCCAAATTGGCCAATATTTGTGCAATTAGGACATAGCCTAGTGCCATAGAGTGGTTCGACAAAAAATATTTCCCACGATATAGGGAACGACTTTTGTCCTTACGTTTTTCAAAATTTGGAAATTATTCGGATTAATGGAACCACCGAATTTTTTGATGAAATCTTGCACATACCCTAATTTTGGGTCGTAGAACACGAATCCGAAGTCAATTTTTGGCGGTCTCGTATGGTTTTTCAAAAAAAAAGTTTAACTTTTAGGTTAGCTTTTTCAATGAATTTCAATTAGGAAGTTTCCTATGTCAGAAATATCGAGTAACTTCAACATCATGTAATAGTCTTTCACTTAACATGTCAAACAAAAAAAAATTATCTCGATATCTTCAAAATTGACGAACTTATTCAAGTTCTTATTTAATAACTTCGCGCGCGGCTTTTATCGGCCGTGACGTCAGAAGTCGGTCCAAAGGCAGAACTCTGTCGCCCCATGGTCTCCGGGCTAGCTGCCCGCTGCTGCTTTCGCGTGTTTACTTTCATGCATTGGATCCATAGAGAAAATATATCGATGGTTTAAAGCGCAAATATTGTATGTCCGATTCTATACATTTTTCAGAAATACGAAAAATAGATTTTCTCTCGCCTTCAAGTAAAATTAATGATAATTTCACAAATGATCGGTCATTTTTTAAGTAAGTTCAGTTATCTGTAATACAAATATATATTCAAATTATCAATAGTTATTATCATGTTTAATAAAAATCGTTACAATTGTAAATTTGCATGGACATACAATATTGTGAATTTCCTCGAATGGACATACAATATAATAAAAAACCGATAATTTTAAAGTTTTTATTAAAAAAACATTGTACAGGAAAATCAAATTAACGGAACTTAAATTCATACTAATAAAAAAATTTAACAAATCTCTTCATTATGTTCATCCTCAGCGGTTGTGTATGGAACAAGATCTTTGGTTTTCTTTGAACTTGGTAAACTTTCAAAATAACTTTTGTATGCATTGGGAATAATTTGCTTGCCAAGCAAATAAAGTAAATCTTTTTTTTTTCGCCTCTGAAATTGACAATCTTTTTCCATATTTTTGTGATAAGACCAGGGTTTCCCATGATATAATTTTCTTTATTTTTTTCGCTTGCAACACATCAAATTCTAAGAATTCATTATCAGCCAATGAATATTTATATTGAATGATAAATGGCTTAGATTTATCAAATCTTAGCCATTTAATGTGAAGCCATTTTACTTGTTCCTTTAAGGTATTGACTTTGGTGTTTTGCATTACAAGAGATGATAGTGCCTGTAAGTCATAGAAATCTGAAAAGGAAACCTTATGGACCTGATAGGGACAAGGTTTTTTTCTCGCCATTTCTATTAACAAACCCCATTCTTCGGTTGTGAAAATTTTGCGGTGTTTACGGGCTCGTTCAATGGTGGCGTGAATAGAATCTGCCTCTAAGTAGGAATGGCCAGATTCCATAATCTTTAGATCCACAATCTGTAAGTGTTCAATCTTGTTGACAGCATACAACATCGCAGCAGACAGAAATTGATTGCGGTTCTGTCCTCCGCAAGTATCAGAAAAACTAGAAACATGAGAAACAGTTTCTGGTAAGTTGTACAAATAATTTAATAGGCATGTGCCGATTTCTGAAGATCCTTTAGAGCCATGCGTCTCATCCCAAACGAAACAGTGGCCACTGTGGTCAAAAGAATCGAATATGGTAAAATTATAAACTGAGAGTTTTCGCTTATAGTAAATTTGACAATCAGCGGAAAAAGGGACGGTTAGAATAGCTTCTAGATCAAAAGAAATAGCTCGGTAGGTTGGGTCTTCTAATGATTTCTTTTTATCCGCATCTTTCATCTCCATTGCTTCTTTTTCCCTCTTTTTGTGTAGTTGCCAGCTTTCTTCCAAATCGGTTTTGTTTGTAGCGCTATAATACCGATTGCATGAGGAACACTGATCCTTTTTAGGGATATGGAACGACAGTTGTGGATCATAACTTTTAAATATTTTTCGGTAAACACTAATAGAAACCGGCGTGATTTTCTCATTTGTACAATAAGTTTCAACATACAAACGATACATAACATAAATATTTAAATCTGCAGCTAAATAAAGTTTCTTTGTATCACGACGACTGTAGTGAGATTCCATACGAGAAAAGCTGTCTATGTGTGTTTTGACATGATTTCTTGTTTCGATGGGTGAAATGTTGGCAGGAGTTTTTCTTTTTCGCCCATCAGTACCTATATAAGCGCCACCTGGTCCACGGTTTTTCAAAGCTAGGTCAATGATTTGAAAACTAATGCTAAAAGTCGCACACAAAAATTTTAAGCACACTCGCACATTTCTACCCTCTTCATCAGGTAGTGAATAGACGCGTGATTTAGTCTTTGAAATTTTGCTTTCAGGGTTTCGTTTTCTGTGGCGTTGAATGCTGTTTTCTATGGTCAAGGAACACAACTGTGCTTTTTGACGATCGGCATCAGCAAGTCCCCAATACTCTTGATGCAAAATTTGCTGTCTTTCAAATGATATCTTATCGGAACATTTGAATCTGCTGATCATGTGTAAACTGTAGTACAGCGCACACCTATATTATGTCCGGACATACGATATTTAAATATGTATTAATTGATCGAAGAACACACAAATATTGTATGTCCGGACGTACTATATTTGTGCTTCGACAAATTATGAATTGGGTTAGAATACTGACATACTATAGGTGGGCATAAACATAACTTACCAACCCGTGGTTTTACAATATAAGTAAAAATGGCGTATCTTATTACTCGTTCATTCTGGACTTACAATACTTGCGCACACTTTAGATCTTACCTACTAGGTTCAAACTATACATTGATCCCAAAAATGACAAAAAGTGGACATACAATATTTGTGCTTTAAACCATCGATATATTGGATCCTGTCCGGTAAGAATAACACTACAGATTAAACGGGCGCCTATTCCGCTGGGGCGGCTTTTGACGTCATCGAGCCTCAGCCAACGTGAGCGTAGCATCTCAGACTTTGAAGGACGCATAACTTTTTTATTTCTACAGATAATTAAAAACAAAAAATACATATGTTTTTTACATTTTTAGGACTATTTATTAAGAGGAAATGAAAAAAATGGAAACTTCCTAATTGTAGCGTGGCAATTTCTGCGAAGAAGTAAACAAGAAAAAAATAAAATGACATTTTTTACCGCGTACAGCATGTTTTATGCATCCTTGGTGTGCGAGTGGCCTAAAAGATAAGGATCGAGTGTACAGGATGTAGCAGTACTGGTAATTATTCGGATTAATGGAAACACTGAATTTTTTGATGAAATTGCAAATTGCACTTAAAAAAAATATTTTTGCTTTCAGGTTAGGTTTTTCTATGGATTTCTTTAAATTTCGGCACTTTCACTTAAACATATCTATACAAGTCATTAAGTACACACTATTATTCTGAACCATATTTAGGCAAATATATATAAAAACACATTAAAAAAACAGAGAAAATATCAAAAAACTAAAAGAAAATAAACACGCAACCCGTGGTACACATACCCGAAATTTCTGATGCCAAATGCCAAATTACAAATGGTTTTTCCCACAAATTTTAACAGTTGGACAAAATCTGAGCAAAAAGTTGTATACACCCAAGCCAACCTGAGCAAAAAGGTGTTCAGGTTTGCTCAGTTTTCATTGATGTATATATATTACAGTAAAACTCGTCTATAAGGGCCACCATAAAATTAAGAATAATTGGCCTTTATAGAAGGGTGGCCAGTATTGCCAACAGTTATTATTTGTCCAAAAATGTAAACATTTACTCAGAGGGGTTTCTAAAGCCTAATAACATTTACATATCACAGGTTAATTATAACTAAAATAAAAGTTCATTTGGAGATTTGTTTTTTATTTAATTAGGTGCATATTCACGTACATATAGCGAACAAACGTTTTTATAAAATATATATGTACCTACCAAAAACATTATCTAAATCTAAGTACATATGTGCATAAGTGTTAATAGTATAGGCACATATATGTAGTTACAACATTTATTTTTGGATACAAGATGTATTGTATAACAAATTTAATTTTATGCATGCATTTTATGTGTTTTTAAGAATTTTTAAAATACATTTCAATTTTTGTTTGCTTTAGGTTTTTTAATTTTGTTTTAAAAACTTCAGCTTCGCATTTTAGTAAAGTTTGAGAGACATCTATAGCTAGTTCACCATTGTTATTACACAGTAAATAATTTTGAACATCTCTCTAAAAATATAATGTGAAGATAATCACCCTATAACCACTAATGCTATTTGAACCAGGTAAAAAATAATATTGTTGGTTATTTCCACCCTTAAAGTTTGCAGACTGTAATCATAAAATAATAAAATACAAATTAGGCCAAAGAAATTTCGGCCAATATGAAAAGGTTGATTTACCTAGAAATATAGGATATAAAAATTGAGGTACGTCTGGCCGTGGCTGTTTTATAAGTGTGTCCATTATCTAAGGGTGTCCGTTAACACAAGATTTACTATTATATACAGTGAGGGCATAAAGTCTGGAAACACCTAGTTTTTTACGAAACTAATACATTTTCGGAAGAAACGCCGAAACACATCGATTTTGTTCTCATTTTCTACACATTCTTAAAATATTTGATTATATACAGGGTGTGCCATAAAAGTTGGGCATTTGTCAAATTTGATTTTTTAAATAGAACACCCTGTATATTATTCCATTTTTGAATTGTGCGTTAGAAAATCAACATCTTTTGTATAAACCACCCTTCCTCTAAAATCAATTGTTTGCGAGATATTGCAACTTGAAAATTGTTAGCCCGCAAAATTAAATAAAGTCAAATAATAATTAACACATTTTTATTTTAACAACAACAATCCAACTGAGACAATTTTAACGCAGCAAATGCTGAAATTGTTGACGGTTAACTTCCCGGTAATATCCTAGCCTATCCATAAACTCCTCTTTTACGTTACGGATGAAGGGTGGTGAAATTTGCCGAATTTCATCCCTTATAGGATTTTTTAAAGCTTCTATGTTAGGTCTGTTAAAGTAAACTTTACTTTTAAATAACCCCACAGGAAATAATCAAGAGGGGTCAAATCCGGTGACCTCGCAGGCCATTCTATGGGGCCACGACGTCCTATCCACCTGTTAGGAAATATCTCGTTGAGATATTGCCTAACAGCTAGCGCATAGTGAGGTGGGGCCCCATCTTGTTGAAACCACATTGTTAAGGCTGGTGTATCAGGCTCATCACCTGGATACCGCTGAGCTAAGGCAGGAATTAACTCTACTTGCAAAAAGTCTAGATACATATTTGGCCGGTCAAATTTTCGTCAAAAAAATAGGGACCAACAATCTGGTCTTGAAATATTCCTGCCCAAACGTTGACTTTTTCGGGATGTTGCGTATGAGCCACTTGAGCCCAATGGGGATTCTCTTTAGACCAATACCTACAGTTTTGCCGGTTGACAGTACCATTGAGAAAAAAGGTAGCTTCATCCGAAAATAAAACATTTGCACAAAACAAGGGATCCATGTTGCACCGTTCTTGCATATTTTCACAAAACTGGAGTCGGCGGTCATAGTCATCTTCGTTTAATTCATGTATTAGTCTTATTTTGTATGGATGATATTTCTCTTTATGCAGAATATTTTTCACTGACGACTGACACGTTTAAATCTAATGCCACTTGATGGGTTGACAAATGTGGATTCTCGTTGTAACTGAGTAAAACATCTAATTTAATATTATCATCTAATTTGGGCCTACCTGTCCTGGGCAGATCTTTTACAGTCCCATGTTCATGAAATTTTTTGATAATTTTGCTGACCGTCGATTTTGTAATTGCTTGTCGCTCTGGATGTGTGTTATTAAAAAGTTCGCAAACTTCGTCAAGATGCCTACGACGATCTCCCCAGCCAAACATCATAAGGATTTCAATCCTTTGGGTCTCGGAAAGCATATTTTAAGATACAAATTACTATCTTATTTAAATGTGTTTGATTTTTGACACAACTGTCATAATGGGACATGCTGGTTTCCAGGGTAGTGCAATAATTCAAGGTGTAAAGGTGGATTTATAAACTCAGTTGAGGTTCAGTGGAGGTTGAGGTTCGCAGTTCGTGCAGTTGAAGTTCGCAGTTGAGCTTTTTGGGCCATTTATAAATTCAGTTCGCCGCTTTCATTTCATTGGTCCGGGGTAAAGTGACATTAATGACAACTGACATCATAAACAGATTTAATAAAAATAAAAAGCACACAATCCACAATCGCGATATTTGGAAAAAAATATGGAAACACACAGACAATCCAAACGGCCAAACAATTGTTTTGCAAAGAAAATAAAAGGGTTTGTTGTTTTGTTTACAAAATGATCGGCAGAAGTCGGGTGGCTTCGCCATTACGAATATTAATTCTGCGTTTTGATTGGTGGGAGCCCAACTGCACCAACTGCAAACATAAAATTTGGTTATCTCGAACTTTACGCCAGCGTAATGGAAACTTCTGAACTGAGCTGAACTTAGTTTATAAACGCAAGTACGCGTTTGCGTTTATTTATCTTGAACCTCAACTTCAACTGAACCTCAACTGAACCTCAACTGAGTTTATAAATCCACAGTAAGAATTACCAATTTTCAAGTTGCAATATCTCGCAAACAATTGACTTTAGAGGAAGGGTGGTTTATACAAAAGATGTTAATTTTCTAACGCACAATTCAAAAATGGAATAATATACAGGGTGTTCTATTTAAAAAATCAAATTTGACAAATGCCCAACTTTTATGGCACACCCTGTATATAATCAAATATTGTTAGAATATGTAGAAAATGAGAACAAAGTCGACGTGTTTCGGCGTTTCTTCCGAAAATGTATAGTTTCGTCAAAAACTAGGTGTTTCCAGACTTTATGCCCTCACTGTATATATATATATATATATATATATATATATATATATATATATATATATATATATATATATATATATATATATATATATATATATATATATATATCAATGAAAACTGAGCAAACCTGAACACCATTATGCTCAGGTTTGCTTGGGTGTATTCAACTCTTTGCTCAGATTTTGTCCAACTGTTAAAATCTGTGGGAAAGATTTGTAAATTTGGCAACAGCGCGTCTTTCCATCAGAAATTTCCAGAATGTGTACCACGGGCTGCGTGTTTATTTTCTTTTAGTTTTTTGATATTTTCTGTTTTTTTTTTAATGCGTTTAAATAATTTGCCTAAATATGGTTCAGAATAATAGTGTGTAATGACTTGTATAGATGTGTTTAGTTTAAGTGAAAGTGCCGAAATTTAAAGAAATTCATTGAAAAAGCTAACCTAAAAGTTAATTTTTTTTTGAAAAACCATACGAGACCGCCAAAAACTGACTTCGGATTCGTGTTCTACGACCCAAAATTAGTGTCTGTGCAAAATTTCATCAAAAAATTCGGTGGTTCCATTAATCCGAATAATTAGGTAGTACCCAAAATTTTTAATTTAGCTCAGTCGAAACGCGTCCCTCAGCTCCGCGCATAGGCGATGTGATACGGCGTTGGTGCCGTCGGCGGCGGATAGCGCGGCAGATGGGCGGAGATCGAGCGGCCGAGGTTTGCTTCAAAAAAATTCACTGCATATGGGTTTTGTAACATAAATTGTTCTTAAGATAGAGCAGCCAAAAACAGAAATGAATTTTTTGCTCGCCTTAGTCGCCTTGTAGGTATATATCTCACCGCGAGTGTAGCCGCTTTTGAGCCAGAGTAAAGCCCTAATCGGTATACAAAATCTCATTTTTTTTAGGCAAGTAGTTTTTAAGTTTTCGCGCAACAGACAGATCGACCGACAGAAACGGGAAACTACATTTTTTTCGTAATCTAGGGACCCTAAAACGAGATCGACGAAAATGTCGAGAGGTGACGTTTAAATCTCGAAAAGTGTTTTTTTCATAAATACAATTCTTTCTGTAGCGAGGCAAGTAAAATTTTTGGTCTTGGTGGGACTTGGTGCACCCTGGACTGGCCCTCCTTTAATTTTATGTACTTACATTAGAGAAAGTATCAGGCATTTGAAAAAATGCAGTCTACATATTTGTACCAGTATTGTTTATCTACCTTATGTAGTGTTGTTTATCAATCCATACCTAATACATAAATGAACGTTTTCATTTTTCTAGTTTAATTTTTTTGAAATCATATTAAAATTGGCTGGCATGCATAAAATAGATCCATAATGTTTTAGCGTGTGGAATTTATTCAAGTACAAAGCTAAATATTACATTAGACATATTTATTTCAGGTACTTACCGCTAAAAATTATATTATAATTTTTGTTAAACTTAAACTTGCCGCAAAACCGACACGTACTACACAATTAAATTCACAGAAAAAAAATTGAAACGGCTTGGCTTCGTCCGCTTTTGTTTTAAAATGGCGGGAAATTCTTGTATTTGTATTCTTCTTCTTTTATCACGACTAGCAATTTGTCCAGTAATTCAGGCAACCAACCTAAAATAAACTCCGCCCTAGTCACCTACACTGTAATTAATGTATGAGTTTCAGTAAAAATTTATTTGTAATTTTAAAGCTAAAAAACTGACTCAAAACGTTACAACACTTTCAATTTTAGTATTAATTTACCGATGAAGCATTACCTGTGTGTTGTATCAATTATTTATGTTGGTAATAATAGCTAGACTGACAACCGAACTGTCATCTGCATTGCATAATTTAATGCTAGACATGACTACTTGCATTTGGTCTCTTTTTAATGTAAGCAAAAAGACAGAAATTAACAATCCCGTATGTCACGAATTATCGGAAAAGTTCCAGATGATTCTTTAAATCGGGTCGTGCGAATTTTGTGGAAAATCTCTAATTTTTAACTATTTTTCTGTAAATATATCGGAAATTTTTATGTAAATCCTTTGTAAGTGCAAAATTAAGTGTCTGACAGCCAAAATGCCTTTTAGCCGTAGTGCTTTTGTAAGTAAACCTTATTCTTGTTACCCATACGAAAAATAACCCTTACTTAGGGCTATTTTTAACACATTTCCTGCACTAACCGCTTAGATTTTAGTAGTCTGGTGTGAGCAGTGGTTTTTTCTATCGTTTGGTGTTATTTTCTTACTCTTAATTTTCCAGCTAAAAGGGGAAAAACACAATATATGGTTGTGAAGTTTTAGGTTATAAATAGAACTCGCTGCGTGATTTTGGGTCAATATTTATATTTTGTCTAGTTAGTAGGTATTTAAGAATATAGAGATAGCGAATATTCAGTTTTCATTGTATGGGAAATATATTTTAGTTAATACTTTAATCTATGACAATAAAAGAGCAGGGATATTTTAAAGGGTAGATTGAAGTTTCAATAACACACAGCAGCAATTCAGTTTGTTACTGGATATTATAACCATAAAGGCATACAAATTATTTTCAAGAAGAGTACTGCTTGTATGTTTATATATTATTAAGGGATTAGGTTTTAAAAAAAAATAGTTCGGGTGATCAGGTACGATACAATAATAATAGTGTTACTGTAAAAATTATTTAAACTGCTTTGAATAAATTAAATTATATAAGTAAGCTTTAGTTGTACCAAAGCTAAGACATTGCTAACAATTGCGTCTGTGTTTTTAAGAATTGCTAATGATACTATGAGCTTATAAGCTGGTTTAATATTGTTCCCAATTACAGAATATCTATTATTCATTAGAGGAATATTTTTCAAGCATATTTAGTTATTTAATAATGTTTTAGTGAGCTCAGTTCTCTCTAAATATAGTTTTTTTTTCAATCACATTGTATCCAGGGGGAGGATATGTGGATTTTCTTTTACTTAAATACAATTCTGGATAATTTGGGTCACTGCCAAACTAGATAAATTTACAATTCATCATAATGATTGTGTATATACAAAAAATAAATAAGTGGCAGATTTGTCACTCTTTGGGAAATGCCCACCTACAAAACATGTGGTTATTTTTAGCTTATAAGTTATCATAATGGCTAAATTTAAGTACTTACTGGAAAATGTAAGTGTTGAGCCAGCAGATTTTTATGCATATTAAAATATAACATTTTAAAATATTAAACTTTTTTGATTTTTGAAATCACAACATTTAAAACATCATTTACAAACCTGTTTGTAGTAATGCATATAATTTTTATTTTAAGTAATGCAATATAGTTCTTACTCTTAATTACCCTTAACTTTCTTAAACATTCTTAATAATGAAAAAATTTGAAATTTGTTAACATCTTGATTATGCTGGTAGAGCCACCACATCTTTTCATAATTTTTAGCTATTTCATTGTTGAGTTTTTCTTACATTGTTTTTAATTTATTTGTTCCTAATTTTAAAAAAATCTGTACCTCTGATTGCATGAGTCACATTTTAAAGTATGAAGTAATAAAAAAGCAGTGCAGATAATAATTTTTTGTTCATTTTTAGAATTTTTTGTTATTTACCTATGCTTACTTAAGTTTTTGGGGAATGAAAGTCCTAAATAAAAAAAATGTAAATTTTCTTCTTGCGTAAGAACCAAGCAAAGTAGACAGTTCAAACTTTTAGGTTTAAATGGAAAAGCAAAGCATATCTAAAAGTTTGAGTTGTCAATGACTGCATTGCATACTATTTTTAACACATAAAATATAGGGTTTGAGATGAGTTTTATTTTGGTTGTGATCACCTAAAGCTATTTTTGATGTAGATTTGTTGTAATTGTTGCACAGGTGTGAAGTGTGCTTTGTTTTGGTTTGCAGGAAACTGTCTAACACCCTCGCTGCTTAGGCTATCTGCTACGCATCGGTGCTAGTGAGTATATCCTTCTCTTTTGTTCATTTTATCTATCTTATTTTATTCATGAATCACCACATCTAATAATTATGGTAAATTTAAGTTTAAACATACTTTTTTTGTACTTTTAAAAGCAGTAGTCAGAGCTCATTACTCATTACTACTTTAACATTGTTGTTGTTGGGTTATTTGCTATAAAAACCAATGACTTTCTGGTAGAGTTGGGGATGGTTAATTGACCGCGGTCAATTGACCAGTCAATTTGCCGTCAATTGACCACTAGCTATTTGACTGGTCAAATGCGGTCAAAATATCTTAAGTTTTTGCAGCATTTTATTTGGGTTGTATTAATTATTTTGCTATTAACATTATTTATGCATTGGTGATCAGTCCAGTTTAACTACACCCTACACCCGTTTTTGTGGGTGTGGGCGGGGGTGGGTTGTCACAGACTTTATGAAGTTTTTTGACAATTTCAGCTCTCACGCCGAAATTAACGAACAAAACGAACTAGCACAAACATTGACTTGACTTTTTGCATTTATTTTAAGTTGGCGTTACTGAATTCACGTAAAAATTGACGGAAAATTAGAACACGTCCTATTTCGTGAATAACTTCACGAAGTTCTTCACGAATTTATTGGACATCAAAGTTTTAGTCTCGGTTTTAGTATTACATTTGTCAATTTACTTCACGAAACGACTTCATGAATTAATTCGCGAAGAAATTGTTGGTGTAATACCCGCTTAAAACCAATGGTTCAGCAGTTATAAGGAAATAAACAATTAAATTGTTTACAACAATTGATTGCGCTAGAATTTTTTTATTCTGATAATCTTGGCTCAATCTAGACCTAATTCTCAATGTTCATGATTTTTTCCTTTTGATCCTTTTGGTGATAAGGGTGGGGACAGCAATTTTTAAAGTTTTCCCCGGAAATGTTAAAAAAATGCTTTAAAAAATACATCATATATATTGTTGAATTTGTGCTTTGAAATTAACCACCAGAATCAAAATTCAACTTTTTATATTCACGTCTGTAATTGGGCCAGCACACTCTATCTCTGTGCTAAATTTCAAATTTTTACGTTGGATAGTTCCAGAGAAAATCGCCTGTGACAGACGGACGGACGGACACGGAAGTGATTCCATATAATACACAGGGTGGATCAGAATCATGATACGTACATATATGACCATATATTTTAAAAATAAAACATCATGTGTATGTTTGGATTCTAAAGTCAATTCTAGACATACAGGGTGGATCAGAAAAGTGCTACGTGTACAAAACATTTATTTTTCAACTAAAACACCCTGTGTATTTTTACATTTTTATCCTTTATCCTATACCTATCTTCAACTGTTTTCGAAATACATATTAACACTTTTACCTTTTAATAAAATAAAAAGTAAAAACTTAGGAATGCAAACAATAAAGTATGGAAAAAAATATTTTATAAGATGTTGAAAATGTCCCAACCCTTCTGCAGTAGACCAATCGGTTTAAAAATTCCTGTTGTACATTGTGTACCACTTGTGGAGAAATTTCTTATATGACTCATTGAATGGACTCATTAAGCATATCTACTGAGTCTGGTTTAGATTTCTAAACTAAATCTTTGACGTGACCCCACAAACAAAATTCCGCAGCTTAAGATCGGGCGATCTGGGTGGCCACATGTTTTTTTCATGTTTACATTGGAAAGTCATGAGTTTTTATAGCAATCGAGCAACAACAGTGTTAAAAATATATGCTGCCCTTAAATGATTGTCACTCTCAGGTATTGCTTTTAAAATACAGAATTATAAAAATACATTACTGAATACTGTAAAAACTTATAGAAAAAAATATAGTGTACAGCTACACGGAATGACAATTTTTTACTCATAAACCTTCTGCAATACTTACCTAGAGTAAATCTGTTATTTTGGTTTTGAATGACATTCCAAATTGCAGTAAACATACTTTGATTAATGAGTTTTTTATTTCCTCAAATACATGATTTCATTCCACCTACTCATTGTGCACTGTTGTGCTCAAATTAACGCTTTTTTATTTTGTTTTCATTTTCATATTTTGTTTTGTTTTCGTTTTACTAACGTACATTTTATAAGTAGGTTGTTGGTAAAGGTGAGTTCTCCAAGTTATAACTAAAATTTCTTTACAGTCTAAGAACTACTTCCCTAAGGAAGTCCATTGAAAAATGTGTCACCTCGAAGTTATCCGATTTGACTGATTGGTTTTACCAAAAACCAAAGGCTGCGCTAGCGAGATTATTTCTGAGCTTATTTCTTAAGCAAGCACATTATCAGAATCAGAACCCACACAAACCACATGCGGCATATTTATAAGTCTCATAAGTATAGGGTTGGCGTATTTTTAAATCACTGCAACTATGATTGTATAGGCATTGGCATTTGTCAAAAAAATATGATCCACGGGGCTTATTGAATATCAGTTGTGGTATTCATGATACTATCTACGAAAAATTTTCGAAAATCAATTTTTCAAAAATATTTTGCCTACCCAAAATGTTTAATAAGCCCCCTTTTTCCTACCATTTAATTGGAGTAATAGATATTAATGAAATTATGTTTTTCGTTTTAAACTTATATGGGTCTTGAAAAAAATTATTTATACATCTCGGTAGAGCATGCTATTTTTCCTGAGATGCAGTTTGCACCCAGAGCGCGAGCCCGAGGGCTACAAAGCACTGATCTCCCTTGATGTATAATGTACTATTCTAGTCGAGACTTTCAAGACAAAATTGATATTATTATGTCTGATAGGTCAATGCTTCATATTAATAAATTAGAGACAAAAGTGGAAAGTCGATAAAAAAATTCACAAGACATTTTTATGTGGGGTATTCCAAAAAATATTATCAAAATGTTTCTGCTGGCCCTCTTTACTTTTCAATATAAGTGAGAAAACTCCCTGGAATTTAGTCGGCATAACAGATTAAAATAATGTTCATAAATGTGTATAACGCCATGTCAATAGCAAATGACATTAAACTGCTACAATTATAGAAACAACTTTTGGAACAATTCGAATTGAACATTGTTCAGACGATCAAATAAAAATTAGTAACAAACTTCGTAACGAACAGGCCATGAAAAATAAGGATGTTTTGAAACATCTAATACATGTTACCTACTTGTTTTCTGGGAGAGCATGAATCAAGCTTCAGGGGCCATAATGAAGCAAGTGGATCCGCCAATTGGGGAAATTATATCAACCTCTTAGTATTTTTAGGAAAATACGATGACACCATAGAAACGAGTTTAATGAATCAACGGATCGCTTCCCCCTTTATAATTATCGCCGCACGCCACTCTTAAAACTCTTAAAAAATAAAAACCAGGACAGTAGTGACAACCAAAAAACGTTATAAATTACAGAGTTTGGTTTTATCCAAATTATCCATTTTGTTAAGACCTGTATTAAATGGAAACCAAATCGATCAATGCAACTTTTTCTTGTGCAGCTAAATACCACTCAATGAGACTTTCATTTGAAGTATAACAAAGTGGGTGGTGCCATTTGAAAATTTAAATTTGCGGTGTGGGGCACCCCTTGACTAAAGTATGGTGGTTCTAGTTCCCCTACCTAAGTAACATTCATGCCAAATCGCGTTTTTGAAAAACTTTTGTAGTTTTCGAGATATTCGCCTTAAAACTTTTCAAATTGACACCCTATATATGTCTAAGGAGTGTCATTGGGGGGTTTACTATCTGGGACAATTCTGGACAAAATTGTAAAAACCGAGACAAACCAGGACATTTTGTTTAACCAGGACAGTAGGTGAAAACCCAAATCCCGTCCTGGTCACAACAGGACGGTTGGTCACCCTCCTGTATGTCTTTTTTGTGTGTTTAGTGGAGCGTTACTGGTTCGTTTTATAGAAAATAACAGCAACAACAATGTTACAAAAAAAAATAGGAATGGGAGCTCATTACTCCTCTTAAAAGTCTATCGGTTTCATTTTCGCATTCGGCATGATCCAAGGCCAATTTTAAGCCAAACCTTCAGATGATTTTTATCGTACGCTTTAATATGGTCATCTTCCTAAAACAGCAATCGGGTTTTCGATGTGTTTATTATTTCCTTCGATCTGAATTAATAAATAAAAAATGAAACAAATCGTAATTACACGTTTGTAGCACCTCAACTTGTTGTACTGACCTACACTTAAAATGTGACCTTCGGGCACTTCCTAGTCGCGTCGTCACCGGAGCGAAGTTTGACACAGAATTTAATTAATATGTTAAATAAGTACCAGATCGCGTATATACACATACTACAGTGTGTCTGAAATTGATGGATACATATGTATTATAAGCCTGGTTGGACCAATAGATAACTTTTTCATTTGAAGAAGTACAAAAAGATTTGTACAAGAACCATCAGGAAACGTAACTGACAAAACAATTGAACATCAAATAAGCGAATTTTGAACTAACCTTAGTTTTTTCAGAGGGCTCGCCATCTGTTTTTTAAATTTTACTCGCTACAACCTTCTACCTACACCGATGTCCGACTATTTTCCTATAAATTTAAAAAATTTGTCGATGTTTCCATAGAAACCCTATACGACTTTCATTAACTCCTATATGAAGCGTATGGAAAATTACATGAGTCGTTTTATTTTTTAAAATTATGGGTAAACAAAATCGAATATCGGTGTAGGTAACAGCATAAAAAGAGCTCTTATCGAGTAGAATTTAAAAAGAAAAAAATAATATGGCCTGTGAAAAAACTTAAGATTATTTCAAAACTCGCTTATTTGATGTTAAATTATTTTTTCAGTTACATTTCTTGATGGTTCTTGTACAAATCTACGATTTTTCTAATTTAAACATTTTTCTGTTCCTTCAAATAAAAAAGTTATCTATTGGTTGAAATATAATCAATAACCCTGTACATACACCCAAGAATTTTGGTTAGTCTAATAGACGATCAATATTTTGAGGAGTTTTATTTTAACACATTATTGGAAATATAACAAAGATAGTAATAAAATATTTGTACAGAAAGATTTATGAAAATACCTAAATAAATAAGAGTAAACAACTTCCAAAAGAATAATACACCAACCAACTGAAAACAGTTAATAATTAGAAATGCAAAAAACAAGATATATTTGGTATCTTCTTAGCGCACCCTCTTAATCTAGTACCGGTGGGATTCCTTTTGACTTTGACAGGACCCGACTTTCTATATACACCTTTTAGAGCCTATTTAATTTTTTAAATGACAAAAATTTTAAAAAAGTCCAACCGAGCACGGGCTCGAACCCACTACTTTTCGGTCTATAAGCATTTCATTTTCAAACATACTTTATTGTTTCATATTAAATTCATATTACTTATCTACAACACTTTCTTACAACTACTATATATAATTCAATTATATATATATATATATATATATATATATATATATATATATATATATATATATATATATATATATATATATATATATATATACAAGATATTTGACACTAAGTACATAATTATGTACAAATACAAGATTGCCAAGGGGAAGCAGATAGGCCATGACTGGGGCTGATGGTTGGCCCTGGGTAAGAAGATGTATTGTTTAAATAACGGTTACGGCCATCCGAGAGTGATCTCTTGGAGTCATGAACATTTGTTCTCTTATGAGAAAGTAATTACAATTTAATGAATTAAGCTTAAAATTTAATTTATATGCCACTGAAAAGGTCTATAAGCAGATACTCTGCCACTGAACTATGTTGCTGTTGCAAGAAAACCCGGTGCCGTTATATTTGATGACATGACTATGACACCTTGGCGCGGCTGCGCATTAAAGATATCGTACATGAAGTGTCAACATGACATTTGACAACGTCGCGGGTAACATCTACGGATTTAGCCGCTCCTACTTTCTATTACACTAGCGGAAACAATTAAAGGATCAAAAAAAAAATCTCAATTTTGTGCGATTTTTCAAATGGTTGGATCTTTGGTAAAAATGGTCATATTTGAGTGAAAATAAAATCAATGTGAAGCTTGAGGTGTCCAGTTTAAGGATCTTGTGATAAAAAAAATTTCCAAGCAACAATTAGCGCAAAATGCTAATGAATATCATGGAAAGAAAATTTTTCGAAATTTTTTGCAAACGTATTTTGCGTGTACGGACGTAAAAAAATTTTTTCAACCTAACCACTATATGGATTGGATAGGTTGTTCATTTAACTTCACTTTCTTTTTGTGTTAGCCTCGATACGACCATTCCTCGCTGAGTTATCAGACTTTGAATGCAAATGCGTCATTTTCTCGTCTCTCAGCAATATCTCAGGAACCAATGGTCCCGTAGAAAATGGAAGGGGGTTTCGGAAACTTGGATCCATTCTCTACAATGCTCTGGCAAGTTTTTTCAGAAAAAAAATTTTTTTTCATCCTTAACATGCCTTTAAACAATTGTGAAAAACAGGACTTTTTCAGGTCTTTTAGAAAATCACGTGCCACATTGAGAATATTGGGAACATGACTAATGTTAAGTGTGCATCTTACAGGCCATTGTACCCCTAAAAGCCCTACAGAGTTTGAACCTGATCCATCAAGCCGTTTTATTGTTTCATTCGATTGAATTTTTGAAAAAATTGAAGGATCGCGTTCTTTTGCCTTGAGAGCTCATAATCTGTAAAAAAATGGAAAACAAATTTCTCCTAATTTGTTTCCACATTTGTATTGCGGAAAGCGTTTGGAGTCATGAAAAGAAAGTGTTTTTTTCTAAAAACGTAAAAAAAAAATTGTTTTGAAAAATGGGAAAAAATTTGTTTTTCGAAAAATCAAAAACAAATTTCTCTGTTCGTGGCTTCAAACGCTTCCCGCAATAAGTGTGTGAAAAACAATCAGGAACAAATTTTTTTCCAGTTTTTTACAGATTATGAGCTTCCAAAGGCAAAAAACGTGATCGTTCAGTCTTTTAGAAAATCACGTGCAAAATTGTTTCTGAAAAATGGAAAAAAATTTCTTTTTGAAAAATATCCCTTTTTGAAGCGATCTTCACAAATTTTGCAAAACCACCGGCATTAGATTTACCCAAAGCGTACCAGGTGGAGGTAACACGGTCGGATTTACGCTCCTTTGTGTGTGTGTGTGTTCCCTTAAGAGAAATGAACCCGGTGGTTTGTCATTTCGCCCTTATGTCATGACTCCAAACTCATTCTTTAAAGAGTGTGTGTTTATGTGTGTGTATGTTTTAATCCGTTCAATAACGGGTTTTGCCGCCCCTGCTCTCTAACAGCCCTCAATCGTTCGGCCATATTGATGCATCGGGTTATTTCGGGTTGCGGAATGGTGTTCCAATTTCACTTAAGTACGCACTCTAATTTGGCCATGTTATGGAAATTGTTATACTCCCTCTGCAATCAATAGAGAATATTGGGAAATTGAATAATGTGAGGTGTGCATTTTACAGGCCATTGTACCCATAGAAGCCCTACAAGATTTCAATTGGATCCATCAAGCCATTTTTGTGTTTCATTCGATCGAATTTTTGAAAAAACTGAACGATCACGTCTTTTGCCTTTGGAAGCTCATAATCCGTAAAAAACTGGGAAAAAAATTTGTTCCTGATTGTTTTTGACACACTTATTGCGGGAAGCGTTTGAAGTCACGAACAGAGAAATTTGTTTTTTGATTTTTCGAAAAACAATTTTTTTCCAATTTTTCAAAACAATTTTTTTTTACGTTTATAGAAAAAAAAACTTTCTTTTCATGACTCCAAACGCTTTCCGCAATAAAAATGTGGAAACAAATTAGGAGAAATTTGTTTTCCATTTTTTTACAGATTATGAGCTCTCAAGGCAAAAGAACGCGATCCTTCAATTTTTTCAAAAATTCAATCTAATGAAACAATAAAACGGCTTGATGGATCAGGTTGAAACTCTGTAGGGCTTTTAGGGGTACAATGGCCTGTAAGATGCACACTTATTAGTCATGTTCCCAATATTCTCAATGTGGCACGTGATTTTCTCAAAGACCTGAAAAAGTCCTGTTTTTCACAATTGTTTAAAGGCATGTTAAGGATGAAAAAATTTTTTTTTTTGAAAAAACATGCCAGAACATTGTAGAGAATGGATCGAAGGTTCCGAAACCCCCCTTGCATTTTCTGCGGGACCATTGGTTCCTGAGATATTGCTGAGAGAAGAGAAAATGACGCATTTGCATTCAAAGTCTGATAACTCAGCGAGGAATGGTCGTATCGAGGCTAACACAAAAAGAAAGTGAAGTTAAATGAACAACCTATCCAATCTATATAGTGGTTAGGTTGAAAAAATTTTTTTACGTCCGTACACGCAAAATACGTTTGCAAAAAATTTCGAAAAATTTTCTTTCCATGATATTCATTAGCATTTTGCGCTAATTGTTGCTTGGAAATTTTTTTTATCACAAGATCCTTGAACTAGACATTTCAAGCTTCAAATTGATTTTATTTTCACTCAAATATGACCATTTTTACCAAAGATCCAGCCATTTGAAAAATCGCACAAAATTGAGATTTTTTTTTGATCCTTTAATTGTTTCCGCTAGTGTATGTTGGGAAGAAAGTTTATTGGAAATATATTTTCGTACTCTACGGTCTTATTTATCCCAGAGCTGTTGGGTTAAAACCTTAATCATTAAGGTTTGGCCACTGGAGACTTCAATGGAGTTATCTATGTTCATTATACAAAAGAGATTCACTTGTTCTTTATACAAAAGGGATACCAGTTTCGCGGTATTCTTCGGATCGTCTTGTTGAAAAGTCCATCCGTTTCTTAACAAACGTAAATATTCAGCTGAAGGCAACAAATTGTCGCGCTGTATTTCGGGGAATTATGATGATTTATTATACCATCAATGAAAAATAAGCCGCCGCCATACACAAACCATGAGATTTCTTTCTCCGTGCTTTGCCCGCTGATATTAAATTTTCGGATTTCGGGTAACGAGGAGAAACGGGTAAGAAAGAAAACTTAAGAGGAACAGCCCAAGTTGTAACAGCTGAGAAGATACAGGATATAAGACTATGGGCATCTAATAAGAAGAGATACTAAATTATGTCTGCAGAAGAGAGTAATGGCAATGGAAGTGTATGGAAGGAGAGGTTATTTTCTAATCTACCCAACCCAGACATTGTTAGTTGGACTACTGTTAACAGACTTGTTGAATATACTCAAGAACTGCTTGTTTTTATGAAACAGAGTAGTGAATACTTATGTACAGTCTGTGCATTAGTACTGCCTTAATGTTTTCATTGCCATTTATTACCCAAAGAAAAAGAAACTAGAACCCTTAAAAAAAATTCTGACTATGCTGGATTTACCCTATTCATACGCTTGTGTCAATAGGTTTTTGTACCGAGTGGATGACTGAATTTCCATATGAAATGAGTATGAGTGAAATTTACCGTATGTAGGAATTATCTTTAAAATAGGATTTCTTAAAAACACAAAAATTATTCAGAATGGAACCTTAATAAAAATGTACGCAACACCTTTCAGTAGACAACCTTAGTTCGGTCGTAATAAAGCAGTCGCCGCGCCGGCGCTACCGTATTTGGAAGAACAAGTGATTACTGCCGGCCGGCGGCATGGTCGCCGCGCTGTCACGATTTATGTACTGCACCTAATAAATTTATTCAGTGATTATTTTAATTAAGACTTTTTTGTTGCACATGGCCAATATACACTACCGAACTGAAGTAGAGCAACAAGACGGTTTAATATTTGTGTGGTTTCTGGGTTGTTAGGCCGTCGTCGGTTGTCTCTTACTCTTGACGTTTCGTCAACACGAGTGGTTGGCATCTGCAGAAAGTGCGCCCAGTTTAACTGCTCGCAAACTACTGTAGTAGTAGTAGTAGTATTCGAAAGTCGAATTATCTTGAAAACTATGACTTTTTCGTATATTAAACCAATAGTGAAAAAGTTACACGTAAAATTCAAAAATCCATTCAGATACAAGGTGTCCCATTTAAAAAAATCTAACTTTATGACACCCTACTTTTAAACGCACCCTGTATAATTGAAAATATTTTTAAAATGGGCAGAATATGAAACCATACCTTAACACAAAAGCTTAGTATCGACAAATCTTATCTTCAAGGCATACAATTACTCCGCGCAATCGTTGACTCACCTGGTACATTCTACTCTAAACTGGCTTGGGATTGCCGACAATCTCTTAATCAACTGGCAAAAAACAATAATATAGTTCTAATGTGGGTGCCGGGTGACAAAGGTATGGAAGGCAATTAAATTGCCGATTAACTTGCTAAAGAAGAGGCACAAACTCCTTTCTATGAACCTGAACCCTTCTGCGGCATCACTAGATGTCACCTTATGGAAGACCTCAGGCAATGAGAGAAAGAACAGAAAATAACCCACTGGAGGAACGCTTCAGGACAAAGACAGGCAAAGAGAATGATGAGTATCGGCCTGACTACACAAAAAAGCTCCTGGAGCTTCAAAAGAATGAACTCAAAACTGGTTACCTGCCTTCTCACTGGACACGGCCCTTGGAGGTATCTCCTCAAAAAGATTGGAAAGACTGATGGTGAACACTGTAGTTTCTGCATCGAAGCGGATGAAACTGCCGAACGCCTGATCTGTAAATGCAGAGTAATAACTCGCCAAAGGCTGCAATATCTTGAGGGAGCATTTCTGACCTCCAGTGATATATTAAAGTGCGCCCCCAGAAACATTCTAAATTTTGGGAATTAATGGGTGATTAATGTAGGGTATTCACAAAAGATTTAATTCGATCGCAGTGATGTAGGGCTATCAGAGCCGAACGACCCCATTCAATACAATACAATACAATACCGACGCACAGTGCAGCGATCATATGGGGAGTTGGGACAAAAATCAACTTCGGAAACAAATTAATATTATCATATAATTTATTTACCACAGATTTGTCGGCTATTAGTCTTTGTTTAAAACAAAATAGATTTAGTTTCTATTGTAAGGTTACAAAAAAAAAATGATTTGAACTTATGCGTCTAGAATAACATATTAACTGTAGAAATGATACCTAATATAAATAATATTAACTGTTAAGGTTAATGTTAATAGTTAATGAAACGAATAGATAGGAACCTAATTCAAGGAAAAACAAGTATATTATGTAGTTAGAATATGTATCGTATTCTGCCCCTGAGTCACTTTCACTTGCTTCGCTATCTTCAAGAGTAGTCGTGATATTATATGCTGACAAAGGATCAGTGTCTTCGGAAAACGCAATGTATTCATTAATGACGATGTCATTATTAGCTAAACTTTTTCTTTTTTATTAATAAACAATACAAAATCGTAGAAATATGTTAAATATGTAGTTGTAGTTTTACCATTGGAGATATATTCTTGAAAGTGGATGGGTTTGAATGTACACCAAAGTACATCCCATGAAATTTCGTGCGCATGTCTAGCCCTTTTGGTTTGCGCGTGGTACGCACTATGGTTGACTGCGCAGATGTCAAAAACGAAAAATAAAGGAGCCGAAAAAAAAGTTAAAAAGCTAAATACGTAGTGGTACCTTACTATTGGAGATATACTCTTAGATGTGAATGGGTTCGAATGTAGATATCAAAGTACATCTGAAATTCCGTGCGCATGTCTAGCACGCTCGGTTTGCGCGTGGTTGGAAAAGAAAGTGCCCCACAAAAGCAAAAAATAAAAGTGCCCGCGCACTTTGCCACGCGCACATGGCTTGCGCAGCCTGATACTGTATGGCACAAGAGGCCGACTACCGGTCGAGGTATGCCCCGCCCGGACGGTGAAATTGTGTGCCATTTTGACCTTTTTCACGTATGTTGCAATACTACTTCATAAAAAAATATATATTCAAAATTACGACACGTCGCCGCGCCGCGCGCCGTCTTGATTTTTAAACAATAATATTTATATTAAAATATAGTATTGGCATCATAATTAATTAGTAGTTGTACCAAGTTTCGATCATCCATCACATCGATGAACTAAAATAAAATTAACAATAACACCGCGTCATGAGAGGAACTATTTGCTTTGCGGTTTGCGGTCGCCCGAGTCGCCCCGCTTTTCGGTGCTACTGAGAGCAGACCAAAAGGTGCCAGCCTTAGTAATAAGAGAAATAAAGGTTCTTAAATTTTTATTTTTAATGGATTTTTAATTTTTATGGGCTTGCCATTTGAAAACGAATTAAGATACGGACCTCGGGTTTGCGGTAAAATGTTTCTTTTTTTAAGACCATTAAAATGAGGCCACACGGCATATGGTTGCTTTTAAAAATTGTGACCTTAACTCCATAGCGTCACACCTCAAGGGGGGTGAAAAAGTTAAATTACATGAAGAAGTAGATTTATTAACCAATAAGATACAACTAAAATTTGGTGTCTATCTTTATTAATAGCAAATATATTTGCCCATACTAAGACTTTTCGGACACCCTGTAAGTTATATTACTTTAACCGAAGTCTTTTCGTATTTCGCATTTTCAAATTACCAATGTGGATAAATAAATATTTGTATTTTATTTTCAAGTCGGATCCTAATTTTATTTCTAACTAGGGTAGAGACATCCCTGGAATAATCCATATTTACAATGCTGTATTTATTACCCTATTTTAATTTTTTTTGCTCGTTTTTTTTTTTTGAAAAACGTGGCTCTGCTAGCTTGAGTTCAAGCTAGCTGAGTAACCAACCAAATTATTTTCCTAAGTGTTTTTATACTGGAATTTTTGTTTAGTGGTTTTAGTGGTTATTTCGAGGGTTATTTAGTGTGGCTCTGCTAGCTTAAACTCGAGCCAGCAGAGCCACACGTTTAAAAGGGAAGCAAAAAAAATAAAAAAAGGGTAATAAGCTCACTCACTTTCCATGTGGAATACATATTTATTAAAATTTAAACATAAGACTTATGAAAACTGGTTAAAAAATGAAAAACAATTCATTTTAAGCTTAATTAAATAAAATAACAGCTTGTAACAAGCTATATGGGCGCCACACCGTGCAGCGATCTTATGGGGAATTGGAACAAAAATCAGAACTCGAAAACAAATTAATATCATAGAATGTATTTACCACAAATTTGTCGGCTATTAGTCTATATTTAAAACAACGTATTTATTTTATGTTGTAAGGCTACAAAGAGAAATGGATTTGAACTTATGCGTCCATAATAACTTATTAACAGTAGAAATGACACTTAAAATAAATAATATATCAACTGCAATAGTTAATAAATATAATATATTGGAACCTAATTCAAGGAAAAACAAGTATATTGTGCCCCTGAGTCACTTTCACTTGCTTCGCTATCTTCAAGAGTAGTCGTGATATTATATATGCTGACAAAGGATCCGTGTCTTCTGTCAACGCAATGTATTCTTGAATGGTACTGTCATTAGCTAAACGTGTTTCTTTTTTATTGATTTTTCCATGAAAAGCTTGTAAGGGATCTGATGTAATGATCAAGCGATTCAATTAAACCAATATTTAATTTTAGTCGGGAAAGTTTTCCGGTATGTATTAATCTTTCTTTGCGAATTCCTTTGGACCTAGCTTCCAAAAACTCTTCTGACATTTCGCCAATTGGCATATATAATTGAGAGATAATCTTGTAACCCTTAACAAGTATTTTATGGACACTAATAGGCATATTACACCACGAATACTCTTTGAGATACAAGTCTAGATTTTCTAGCATTAAAGCGTTAAATTTATTTACAATAAACTTTTCTTTACAGTTTGAAAGTCTGTAAAACTTACTAAGTAGTTCCTCGTCGAGGCTTGTAATTTTGGCATTTACCTCATGTTGCTCAAAACAATTCATAATAACAGAAGCCATTAACTTGTCAGGGACACAAACTTTTGGGACCAGAAAACCACCTTATTTTTTTTTTAAATAATATTTCGAACGCGATCACTTTATCCACTTTGATTTCAAGCTGGCACAAACGACTTTCATAATATTTACTAGTTTTGGTTCGTGGGGGTTTAGGACACTATACGAGTTCATAATTAATTGTTTTACTACACTAAATATGGCTTCACCTGTTCTCGTCACCCAGACTTCGAAACAGTCACCATACGTAAGAGGTCGACCTGAGCCTGAAAAAATTTAGTTTTTTAAAAGTTTGCACAGATTTGCGAAAGTATATTTACCGAAATCTACGGAAAATTTGCTATAAAATAGCAAAAAATTGCAGATATACTTTTTTTAAGCTCACTGAAGTTTGAACAAAATCACTAGGAATTTATGTTTGCACTGGCATTTTATAGCCGATAACTAAGCAACAACACTGTTAAGACAAGAAAATAGTTGTAATGGGCCCTGATTGGTGGGAAAATATTCCAAACCGTTTTGATCATTTTCGCCTATTTAGTAAATTTTGCCATTTTAACACTATATAACCATCATACATCAAAACGCTTGTATCTAGACTTTTATACAATTAAGTTAAAATTAACAAATCGATCATCAACAAGGCTAATAATTCCAAGAAACCTGCTTCAAATTAAGAAATAAAAAATAAATATGACCATAAAGAGATGCTCCTTCTCTCTAGATCAATCATCCGCATGTTCGCTACCAAATTAGAAACGTATGAGTAAATAGAAAACAAGATATACTGGTGGGCTGGTTTACAATCGAGTAGGAGGACTTCGCCTATAAGGAACCTACTTTCTCGAATTTACGTGAAAATTCAGAGATGTACGGTAGAATGACTTGTTATTATTTTGCGAAGTTCAGGGCTTAGTCAATTATTTCCTACAGAAAAACTTACTTAAAAATGTTTTATGACAACAACTGAGGAGCAACCCAGCAAAACGCAATAAATCCAAAATATCCGATTTTGAGTAAAATGGGAAAAACTAATTAAAGTAAGAACTATTAAAATTACTATTTTTATCCGAATGACCTAAAAATTTTTTTTAAAGAAATATTTTTATTTTTAATCTGCATTTGAAATATTCATAACAATTTATACTTTTTTAATGAATTTATGGCATTTTGCACAATCGAGATGTGGATTTATTTTGTTTTGCTCAGTCAATCAAACCCAATCAAACTCAATGCCTTTCTGTTGAAGTGTAAGCTGATATTATTGCGTTTTTATTCGATGCTCAATTGCTGAATTTGCTGATAAGATATATGAATGATCCATAAAAATCCCCAAAACTTTCATCATTTTTTCCCATCATTAAAAATAAAAAAAGTTCTAAGGCCTGTTCTCTTTTATTTGGATATCCCTGTACTTATAAAATATATGTTTTTAAAGAAATGTTACAGCATAGGATTTAAAAAAATTTACAAATGTTGTCAGCAGACACAAATTACCTGCCTCCTGTTTTTTCAGGTCGAAAATCTTCAGTCCGCACTGCAAACTGTAAAGCATCGGTATACCTACCTACAACTCATATATTTTGTAGTTGTAGTTTTAGATACATTTCTAATTTGTATCTAAAATTGAAAAATCACTTTACATAACCATAAAAGGAAATCTTCGACATCACTTAGCGTTCGTTCCTTAGGTGTGCACACATATGTACATAGTTGAAGGCGAAGGTCACGTTATGGTAATATTCTGAATAAACATTGATTTTCCAAGAAAAATAATGTAACAAGTATTATATTGTTGCACGTGCGTGGCTTCCGTGACAAACGAACCACGACGAAAATGTTTTAATTAATAGTTGAAATTACTGACATTTCTTAATTTTTATTATATGATCTCCTACGCTTTTAAACTTAAAAACCAAGGACTTTTCTATAGGTACATAATGCTTTTATTTCACCAAACTTGAATTTTATAACTTAAAAACTAACATCTTAATAGGTGCATATAATCAAGCGCGGATCCAGGGGGGGGGGTCATGGGTGTCATGACCTCCCAAAATCATCAATAATACATATATAACTATTAAAATATAATTATAAATAAAGTTAAAAATAGATTACCGTTCCCTGAATGACCCCCCCCCCCCAAAAAAAACGAAGTTCTGGATCCGCGACTGCATATAATCCAAATAAACTGCCATAGTCCTGTTCCTGGTA
Organism: Philopedon plagiatum; assembly: GCA_963971165.1. Classification (NCBI taxonomy): domain Eukaryota; kingdom Metazoa; phylum Arthropoda; class Insecta; order Coleoptera; family Curculionidae; genus Philopedon; species Philopedon plagiatum. The sequence continues at coordinate 19,040,233 of OZ020196.1, read as the reverse complement.
GTGAAAAATTGTCCTTCGTGACGTCATTAAGTCTGAAATCAACAGACCATCTGGTAAGACCATCTTTCTTCTTGACTAAGACCACTGGAGATGACTAGGTCTTTGTTCTGTACTCTGGTATATCCATATGGGGTAGACAAGAGGCCAAATGGACCAAAAAGTGAAAGATACGAAAAAAGGTCATTCTTTATAAAAGGTTTTGCTTGCTTTAAAAATAAGATCCACGATGCTAAAAATTTGTTTTTTGTTCAGGGTATGCAATAAATACGAAAACGTAAAATTTGGCTAAGAGTAAAGGTTCCTTTTTTAAATTTTAATGCAAAACGTTAAATAAAAAAGGTGTTTTAAATTTTAAAAGAATTCTTGTTCCAGATTTTCAAGTAAAAATTTGAAATTTCTAAGTTCTAAGTCACATTGTCACCTTTTTTTTTTTATTACTCCTCTGATAACTGTAACGTATTTGTCAAAATAATAAAGATGTTGTCTTTAGAGCAAAGAATATTTTAAATTAAATTAAAATTACAGAAATAGCGAGAATTTTATCGCTACGTTTGAGAAGTTTTAAGAAAAGTTTCCAAATGAACATTAAGCAGAAGTTCAGCATGTTTTGATGAAAATCCTATTGTCTAAGAAAACGAGCACGAAGTTTACAATTGTGTAAAAATGCCGTATTCAAAATGTGTTTAAGAAAAATAATAGTATTGTTTTATTAGGAGTAAAAGCGATACTTTTATGACGAGAATTCTTTTAAAATTTAAAACATGGTTTTTATTTATCGTTTTGTATTAAAATTTAAAAAAGACAACTTTATTGTTAACGAAATTTTAGGTTTTTGTATATTTCCAACCTTTTTGTATTTGGCCAAATGAATTCGTCTTGGACTGCTGTTTTTGAAGCTGCATCGCCAGTATTTATTCTGTGGTGGGCAACATTTGTTCTTTCTTGGTCATTGTTGGATAGAGAAAAAACAGTTTGATCCTTTTGCAAAAAAATCTTCCAATCTAGCCACCTGAACTTCATTAAGTAAGGGTGTTGATGAAGTAACCAGGTCTTACCAGTACATTGGGTCAATTAGCAGGTTGCTTTCTATTCACTGTAAAAAAAAATTGGGACTTCTTAGGATTACTTTTTATTATTGCAAAATATTTATAATATCTCCTTATTCTAACTAACGAAATTCAGTTTTAGTGAAAGAACCCATTACATGGGAATAGTTGAGAGGAACACCGTATAATAAATTTTCGATTTCTCTTGCCGATTTAATGTCTCTTTTTAGAAGCCACTGGTTACACAATAATTTTAATCGTCTACATGGTTAACGGAACTCGCGTCGGGTATACAAATCTTGTTTCGGTGTAAAGGACTTTGACTAAACCTGAATTTCATAATTGTATATCATCTTATGTCAGGATATCTTGTATGTACTTTACGCTTAAAACATAATCCTATGGAACACCTCCATAATTTTTTCATCAACATAATATATTATATCTGTTTCAGTGATAACTTTGATACTACTTTTATTAGAGTCCACCCACGCGAACTACGTCCACTTATAAATAGCATTTAGCATTGCCACAATGAAAAAACTATACTTATTTTTTTCTTATTATTACATCTAAATAATAAAAGCTTGTTTTTAAAAGATATTTTTTACAAGATTTTATTTAATTGTAACTTTTATTTTAAACACAATTATTGACATGTGACACAACCTCAGAATGGAAATTTATTGAGCAATAACAGAAATAGGTTTCCGTTTAAAAAGTTGTGTAACCCCACTTTATTTTTTTAAAAATCAGAACGGAAATAAAATAATCGATACGAGTACATGTTCCTGACACAAGTTGATTTGATATTATCAAACATAACATGCTGAAATAAGTGTGTTTTAGCGTCCGCAATAGTATCAGGAAAATAAAATAGTGACAAAGCGGACGAAAAAGCCCGTAGATAAGTTATGCTCTTGTATGAAAGTACGGGGAGTCCAAGATCTAATAGACAAACCCGGGTCAGGTAGACAGTAAGCTTTCACCCTTGTTGGGGGTCATCAGACTGACGTAACCATCAAGCAGCTTCCCCCATAGCAAACTCACATATTCAATAGTTCTTTTTGACCAGAGGCATTACAGAATACGCGCGGGCGCCATCTATGGGAAATCACTGTAATGCAAGAACAGATCTCACTAGAGTACTAGAGTAAAGCTGCTACTGGGACTGGGTCGCACACAGTCCCACCGGGAGCCGTGCAATTCCTTCTGAAAAGCCAAATAATATGTAAGAAAAGTGTTTTAGGGTTCGTAATAGTATCAGGAAAAGCGGAAGAAAAAGGCAGTAAGTTATGCTCTTGCATGAAAATTTGGATGGTCCAAAATCTAATGGACAACCCCATTAGCATAACTTACTGTTTTTTTCGTCGGCTTTACCACTATTTTCTTTTCCTGATACTATTATGGACGCTAAAACACTTGTTATATTATATTATTTGCTTTTTAGATGGAGTTGCACGGCTCCTGGGCCCATATTCTTGTTTTAGGGAGGGCGCTCCTCGGTAGACCGTTGCTAAGGTATAAACGCTGTGACTGGCTGTACCTTAGCGACGTTCTATATCGTTTCCTGTCTTTTTTTATTGACATTTTTTACGCTAGTAGAGTTCGTAATTTGTTTTCGAAAAATGTAGTTTTGAAAGATTCTTGTTTGAAAAAAAATATTTTTGGAAACATTTTGTAGATACGTTTCGGCATAAAGCATGTTTTAATAAAGGTGCTTTTCGACAAAATTTACTTAATTTAACATCGAAAAAATGTTTTTTGAAGAATCATTACAGACGACAGGACCAATAATTATTATTGTTTGATTAATATGAAAGTGTAAGTATTCTGGGCTTTTTTTATTTATGCCTTCTGCTCTTTTGGATTGATATACTTACGTAAATACAATTTTTCTAAAACCAATTTTGCAAATTTTTTTGAAGCACTTTTCAAATATAGATTTTTTCAGAAATTTTTTTTTTCCAAATTAAATTTTTTCGAAAAATCCTTTTCGGATATTAATTTTTTCAAGCAACGGCAACCGGAAAAATAAGTTACGAGAAAGTAACGTACCAAACCTGAGGAAACCTGATCAAACTCAAAAAAGGTTCGTTTACGTTTGTTCAGGATCGTTTTTTAAACCAAAAATACATAAATTTATAGCACAAAAGAATTATAAATATTTATGTTTTTATTTAAATGATTATTTACCAATACTTAAATATTAAACGAATTATATCATTAAAAAATATATAAAATTGAAATAAAAGCTTGGATATTAACAACAAACGATTTAAAGAAATTTTTGGAATTACTCTGATATTATTTTGTATAATAAAAAAATATTTATTTATTTTTCTCTAAGGACCTAAAAAGGAAATTGTATGTATGTATTTGAGTATGAATGTATATATGTATGTGTATGTGTGTGTGTGTGTGTGTATGTATATGTATATATATATATATATATATATATATATATATATATATATATATATATATATATATATATATATTATATTTAAATTAAATAATTTATATAATAAAATAATATAATGTTAAATATAAGATTTGCCCCCAACAAGCACGTCTTCGGGGGTTTTAACAAGTTTATTTATAATATACATATATGAAATCATATTTAAATTGTAATTAATTTAAATAAACTTTATTATTATTATTATTATTTTTCGTCTTTTTGAATTTAACATTTTCCAAGCTTGTGGAGTTCATAGCCTAATACTGTTTTCAAAAGAAATATATTTTCGGAAATTGTATACCCATTTTTGAACAATTATTTTTTTAAAGACATTTTTAAAAAGATTTCGAAATATGTGTATTGGAGAATTTCTTAAATACATTTTTTAAAAAGCCATCTTTTGATAAAGCTGTTAAGATATTTATGAAAACGGTACTTTGGAAATAGGTTTTCGAGAACTTATTCTCGAAAAATTTCGTAAATCCGTTTTTGAAAAAGTTGTTTTTCCAAAAAAAAAATGCTCTCATAAAATATGTTTTTCGCAAAAAAAACCTATTTGGTTATTGGCTTTCTTTACTAAGGAATGTTTTTAGAAACCAAGCATGTAAATCAAAAATGCCAAAATGGGCTTGCATTTTTTATATAACGTATTCGCATTATAGATCTGTTATTCATATTTTTGTGGTATAATTTATATATTATAGACCTTACCAATGTTTTTTTTATAATGTTTTGTAGAACGTGCAGATGGTTAATATTTAAGTTACAATATTTATTCTTTAAAATCGCTATTGAAATCCTTTTTGTGCAAGGCTCTAGGGGGGGGGGGGGGGGGGCTTACCCATAAATCCGCGCCTGTTGTAGAAAGGACATACTAAAATTTCCCTTTTCTTTGTGAATTTGCGAAAAAACTCATTCAAACTCAAACACATTCATAGTATAAAAGTTAATTTTATTCTTAAACTTTTGGTTTTCAATTTAGGCCGGTTTAGCGTTGGAGAATCTTGCGGTTAAATTTTATTTATTTTGATTTAAAATGTATATACGACATGAACAGGTGACGTTGCATAAATTTTATAAAAATTAAAAATAAGTATTACTGCATTATTTTTACCGGTGTGTTTACTAACAGGTGTTAAAAAGTGGAACCTAATTAACATAGTCGTAAAGTTTTAGATTTATTTGTACGGTTTTTGGAAAGCGGCACGTCAGAATGTGTTCGTACTTGCTTATGGTGGGTTGTCATAAACACTATATTAGTGTAGTAATTAAGTAATTACCAATTGTCAAGTACAGCGATGTACAATTGCATTAATTTTGAAAATTCAGTATATAACCGTGAGAATGGGCCAAAGTTTATTTCTTTATGTTTCAAATCGTGGGAAAGCCATACCTGGCGAGGTCCTTAATTCATCATCATCGTCATGTAGTTAAGGAGTAAACAATGAGCATAGGTCTATACAGCTCGAAATCTTGATGGAATTGGGCCGGTTCAATTTCATTTTAGTCAATTCTATTATGACATTTAAAAAAATTAATATTACAATATTAATTTTATATCCCATTTTAAATTACATCATTTCCCATTTTATCAACGCATATGGATAAAACGACAAATTTTCAGAATTAAAAAAAAAATAATTGTTACCAAAAACAAAATAATCCATCAACAAAAAAATCATCAAATCTTTTAATACAATAATTAATTCATCAGTTGTTACAAAACTGAAAATTTTCGTTTTTAAAATGTATTATATTGTGAGTTAAACCTTTTCAACCGATTGCATAAAACTTTTATTCCAGTGTTGAATTCTAATTCAGTGTTAAAAACAAAAGGTTTAACATAGCAATCCATTTTTTTTCTACAACTGCTCTGAAAATACCTAAAAATTACCTACTAACTACAACTAAAAATCAATAATTTTAAACAACGTACAAGTGGTTCCGACTATAATAATATGGAGACTGCGGTCATAATTATTGCAGTTAATATTTTTAGAAAATTAACAACTGAAAATCCATTTTTGTACTTAAAAAAAGGTTATTGTAAACAAACCTTTCAAAAAAAATAAGTGTTAGTCCAGCTAGCGTGATAAGTGTTTCATAATACAGCTTCTTATTATAATTTTTTTCTGTGTGCATCATTATACAAACCCTTCATTTTTGTCAGATTTGTTCTACTCTGATTTTACAAACTGTACGAAAGAGACAACAGTTTTTATAACTTTGTTTCAAAGTTTATATAACAAGGGTTATATTAAATAACTAAATTATACAGTGTGTCCATGGATGAAGTTGGAAAGAGGAAGAAAACCTTTATTATCGATTTTACGAAAAAAGTCGTTCTTTATAAAAAGTTCTGCTTGTTCAAAAAATGAGTTTACCATACAAAAATTTTAGATCAAATATACAGGGTGTAAATTAGGAAAACATGAAAACATGAAAAAAGAGAGAAGTACCATTATTTATTATTTTAGACAGAATTTTTATAAAAAAAAGTTCTTTATAACCTAAAATAAAGACTAAATACAAAATTTGAAATATAAATTCTAGGATTTAAATTTATTTTACATAGCTTCTTTGGTGAACATTTTTGAAAATATCGTCACGAAATCAGAATACTGATAGATAAAATAAGATGCTGACGTAACATTGACGTTAACTAAATCGACTAACTTGATTTTTTTGTCAAATGCAATGTAATTTCTAAAACCGCTATTATTATTTAAATTAAATTAAAATCTTAACATTTTTATTCTAAATTTTGTATTTAGTCTTTGTTTTGGGGTATAAACAACTTTGTTTTATAAAAATTTTGTCTAAAATAATAAATAATGGTACTTCTCTCTTGAAGCGTTTTCATGTCCTAATTTATTATCACCCTGTATATTTAATCTAAAATTTTTTATATGATAAACTCATTTTTTGGACAAACAGAACTTTTTATAAAGAATGACTTTTTCGTAAAATCGATAAACAATTTTTTTTCCTCTTTCCAACTCCATCCATGGAAACAGTGTATATATATGTTTGTATTTTCCATTTTGTGGGCTTTTATTTGATACCCCAGATACTGAACATGAAAGTAAAACAAAGTTGTCACTCGTTTACCCCTAGAAAAGCAACCCCTAAAATTTCGAATTCATTTTTTTGGATTTTAAATTTGCTTTTATTCTATAGCTATGCTAAACAGCTCTTAACGTTTAACGGTCTTGGAGAAAAAGGACTGTGACAGGCAGACACCGAGTTGATTTCCTGTGTTCGGTTTATTTAAATTTTGGTGCAAAATAGTAAAAATTTACTACAAACAGAAAAGGCCGTTAAAAAGTCAAACGCTTCAGTCATATTAATTGAACTATTATTTTCTATAAAAAACATGCTTACTAAAAATATTTTTCTAATTAATATGTAACTAATAATACACACTATACAGGTTGCTGAGTTAGTGAATATATCTTAAAAATTACAGCTGTTTTTAAAAACAATTATGATAATTCTTGTTACAGGACTTAACAAAAAAAAATTGTTCCTAAATATTAATCCAAGCTTCCACATAATGTAAAAATAAAATTTGAAAAAAAAATATATGGAGGAATGCCACGTGGTTAAATTGTTTTTACTTTTTTACATAGCTTCCTTTTTCACCCTGTATAACAAAATGGGGTTCTTATTAGGTTAAAGCGATCCTCGTAGCTAACCTTCAATAAATTAGGTCTTTAAAAACCAAAATATTGTTTAAATCAGTTAAGCCGATTTCGATCCACAGAGCTATAAAAGTTACCGAAAAAATGCCATTGTGCAAACTTTTTGACGAGCAGACGAGCAGTTTACTTAAACTATTATAACTTGACAAGCTGGACAGATCTGGATACAAATTATGTCCCTATAAAAAGGAGATTATCTAAAAGTACATACATGTTTCCGGAGGACAAGACAGGGAAAATAGTTAGAAGTCAAGCTAATACAACAAGTACGGTCAATAAAAACATCCATTTTATTAAGGTCCAGAAACATGTGCAAATAAAACCTTTCAAACAACAATATTTTACTAAAAGAAGAACCACTTACCTGCACTAATAAAGTAAGGCCACTTATTGAGGGATTTGAATATTAATTAGTCTTTACAATATTACCAAATATCAAAACCCACTCTTAACACAATATTTATACTGCTTTTTCGTACTTCAAATCCACACTCTTTGCCGGTCACAAATCGACTGAAATTTGACCAAAGTGCCAAAGTTTTATTGGTTCAAGAAAATGTGGTTCTTTTTGACCTGACCCGACAGATCCCTGAGAAAAATATTTTGAATTATGACCTATTGCCGGAACCACTGTGCGGTGTGCGAAAGCGTTTACATACGCCCGCCGTCGCCGTGCGAAAACATCAGGAAAGTATTAATTGAGAAAGCATGTTCGCATATTTATTTAAATAAAAATAAAATGTTCTTACTCTCCTACTATTTGTAGCAATAAATATTTTCCTTTTTAGTTTGCAGGATCTGTCCCTTTGTTTCTTTTCCATAATTATAATTCGTCCAAAAACACACAATTATACTTGAAAACAAACACAAGACAGGTTATGTACAAATTTTTACGCTTAAACGCCAATGTTAAGCGATTTCTTTTCAAGGCAGGCCTTGGCCAGCTTTAATTGAATCCTCAGGTTAGCCTGACAAAAACTTAACACAGTGTGAGCTAATCAGCTAATCCCGAGTTAAGTTTTCTTTCTGCAACCTGCTGTAAGTATCCTATTTTAGGCACATGTCCCCTACTGTTTTCGAGTGTACAAATAATTTGTCTATGAAAGGGCCACATGAAATCTACTAATAGAACTTGGGGAGTAATCAAAGTTTTACTCCCTCTAAAAAGTATCACTTTTTATTTTTTTACACATTTTAATTTTTTTTACTTTTTGAATTCCATTTGTGTGTGTGGTACGTTTTTCTTACAACCCTAAAAATAAAGTTCGATGTGTCATGTCGGTTTTATATTCTGTTTTAACTAAAAATTGGCGACGAATTTCTGATACATGAAATGAAACCGTGCCAAGAAAAAGGAAAATTAAAATTATTTTGGGCAATAAAGTATTTTTGGAATTTTATTTTGGCTTTTGTAATCGTACTCATTGCGTTTATTGGAAATAAAGTATATCGCAAAGTGCGGAACAGCGTGCATCCACAAGAAGATAAAAATTTTCTTATATATAACAAGTGCATTGAAAATTGTCGGGAATTTTTGGGAAAATCCGCATGAATGCGGTCTGAGCCCGCAGAAGCAGGAGTGCACGTAGTGCAACGAATGCTCTGCTGCGAAGACACCCCAAAGTTAAGTGAATTCATTACATTTTCTCTTGACCATTTTTAAAGACAAATGCAAACCTTTTAAATTATATGTACTGCGAATGAGGATTATTTAAGACTGTCGTTTAGGCTGACATTGACATTTCTTAATATAAACATAAAGCAATGGATAAAAACAACCGCCCTAAATATTTGATTTGCAAAATAGAAAAAATATATCAGATTTATTTGGATTATATGCATATTGCCCATTGTGTTTAATTACTTAGAAAACGTCATTTCCTTTTTGGTACTGTTAATCATTAAGTAGAAGTGTCCACTTGCATTTAACATACATACATTTACAAGGAATTGTCATTTCTTAGTCTAAAAAGGCAAGAATGTAAAACAATAAAACCTGAGCAAACCTAATCTGTGACAATATCTTCTACCTTTTAAAAGTTCTCTTAAATGAAAATGTAAAAATAAATCTGATTCACTGTTTTTATTTTGATTCGCTTGACTTTAACGCGACCGACCTGATAGCTATGTCCAAAACCAGTTTTGTGTAAATATTATAGACAATGCATAGAAAAATATAAATAATACATCTGTATTATATTTGAGAATATTGAATAATAGTTATTGCCCGAGGCCTCGTTTACGTGATCGCTTCTTAATCTTACATACAGGCAATGGCGGATTTACGGGAGGGGTAAAGGGGGTAATTAACTAATTACCCCTCCCATGAATTCCAAAATTATAAAAACATGCTGTCGAAAATATTTTAGTTTTCTTATTTTGTAATGCATTATACTTTATTTTTTCAAAATTTCAGAACGTAGAAATATCTGGATACCTACAAAACAAACAATTAAATAACATACAGGGTGTCAAAAAAGTCTAAACTGCTGGCCACTCGAATTTACACATAGAGATTTTTAGGCAAAATTTAAAGTTCAATATTTTCAACAGGAATGCAAATTTTTGAACGCGTCTTGCAGATTTTAAGAGCTAGTTTTTTTCGGATTAAGCTGCATGACGTATATTTATCGTAGGACCATAGGTTTATTATATACGGGGTGATCAATGAAGTCATGCAAAAAATCAAAAAGTTTGTATGAGGGAAATTTCTGCAAAAAATTTTTTTCGTCGTTGCAATATGGTTCGTTACTAAGGTAACATCAATATCTCTAAACGATTTTGTCACTTTTTGGATTAAGGCCCTTAGGTCTTGTACACACTACTAAACATAAAATTTGGGTAGCAAAATTTTTAAAATGCTATAACTTGACATTGGATTGACGGTTCTTGATGATTTTTACGGATTTGGAATCCTTATTTCACGTAGATTTTCTATAATCTAAGCATTTTAGTTGGGGGGTTGAAATATACAGGTTGAAATTTACACATTATACCGGGTGGATAATAGACAAAAACGTAGCGACAAGAACAAGTTTATTACATTATATTCTACAATATACAAGATTGGTTAACAACGGCCAAAGTCAATTCTTACAAAATTTCTAATTCTAAACCTAATTTAAAGGTTCCTGCAATCCCTAAAAAACCCTTCAAATATCAATGGAAAATTAAAAATTTTGCTACCCAAATTTCATGATTAGTAGCGTGTACAAGACCTAAGGGCCTTAATCCAAAAAGTGACAAAAACGTCTAGAGATATTGATGTTACCTTAGTAACGAACCATATTGCAACGACCAAAAAATTTTTTTGCGGAAATTTCACTCATACAAACTTTTTGATTTTTTGCATGACTTCATTGGTCACCCCGTATATAATAAACCTATGGTCCTACGATAAATATACGTCATGCAGCTTAATCCGAAAAAAACTAGCTCTTAAAATCTGCAAGACGCGTTCAAAAATTTGCATTCCTGTTGAAAATATTGAACTTTAAATTTTGCCTAAAAATCTCTATGTGTAAGTTCGAGTGGCCAGCAGTTTAGAATATTGCAAATATTTCAAAAATCATTGAAAATGTATTTTTGAAAACTGGCACGTCTACAGAGTTAAAAACGGCACACCTTAGAAGGATAAAACCGTTTCTATCGCTATATAGGGTTAGTCAGAAAGAATACTATTTTTTTTTTAATTTTAAATGAAAAGTCCTCTATATTTATGAAGACTTAAATAGTCCCTTAAAATACAAATTTCGTGATATAGGGTTTAATTGATTTATTTGTCAAAAGAATAGATTTATGTAAATAATTTATATTCATTAATTTTTTTAAAATAGAAAGGTGAGAAATCACCTTTGGAATCAGCTAGATATTGTCAGATGACAAACAGAAAGTTATCAAATCTTCTTTCGTAAGCGTTCAAAAACTAGAAATTAGGATGGTAGCTTTAACTGAAGGAGAAAAAAATTGAGATTTTAATGATGGTTGGATATGGTGCCCGCAGGAGAACGCAACAGATGCGAGTTAGTCATACAGAACTATCCTAATCAGCTTGCAATAACTCAATCATATTATGTAAGCAAACTGGTGAAGAAATTCAACAAAATTGGAAGTGTGAAAAACAAACAGGTCAGGCAGACCAAAAATAGCTGCTTGTGGTAATAAGGCTCTGGATATTTTAATTCGCCTACAAGATAATCCAAATCGATCACTTCGACAGTTTGGCTTAGACCACAATGTGTGTCGCCAGTCAGTTGAAAATTTATTTGAAAGGGAAAAGATTCGCCCTTTTTCCACTCATATTGGTTTAGAAGTGGGTCAGTTTTTACACCAAATGTTTCTAAATCAGTGGATAGGAAGGAGAGGCGAAATTGAGTGGCCTGTCAGATCCCCAGATCTTATCGCTTTGGACTTTTGTTTGTGAGATGATTTAAAGAATAAGATTTACAAAAATAGGCCGGTTAATATTGAAGATTTAAAGGCTCGTATTAGAAATCAAATACTTGAAATTCGATGGGATACTTTTCACAACGTCTTGCGGGAGACAGGCTAGGCACTGTTGCTTAGCTAACAGTAGCAGACATTTTGAACATCTCATAAATTAGTTTTCGTTCAATTTTTAGGTATTTCTTATTTTCCTTGTGTTCTTGTTTATTTATTTAAATTTAGTGTCCATATATCATTTTGAGAAATAAATCAGCTGAACCCTATATCATTGAATATGCCTTTTAAGGGACTATTTGAATCTTTAAAAATATACAGGACGTTCCATTTAAAATAAAAAATTAGTATTTTTTCTGACTAACCCTGTATAGTGACCGAAATGGTTTATTAAGGTGTGCCGTTTTGAACTATATAGACGTCCCAATTTTCAAAAATATGTATTCCGTAGTTTTTGAAATACTTGCAATATGCCAGACTTTTTTGACACCCTGTATATCTATTACTTCACGATTTAATGAAAATACGCTTGATAAAAAAAACAGACGTAGTTACTGTAAAACAATTATTAACTGCTTAATAATTTTAATACTGCATAGATTAAAAAATCTTATTCATTCCAGAATTTACCCCTCCCACGACAGAAAGCTAAATCCGCCCTTGCATACAGGCAAGTTCAGAACATAATGATTAGATTTTTTTCCTTTTTTACATATGTATGTATTAAAGTAGTACGAATTTCTACTCATTAATTCTGACAAAAGAAGCTATTGCATTTCTCCTAATATCGTTTTTATGGTAGAAACATTCTGACGAAAAAGTATTCTCTCCTAATTTTTTCTAGTATCGATTTTATAAGAAAAATATTTTAACGAAAACTTTCCTTCATTTCTCCTAGGACTCTGACGAAAACGTCCCATTTCTTTTAGTATTGTTTTTCCACAATAGAAACATTCTGACAAAAACGTTTTTCCATTTCTTCTAGTATCGTTTTTATAGAAAAAATATTTTAACGGAAACGTTCTTCAATTTTTCCTAGTAACGTTGTTCCATAACAGAAACATTCTGACGAAAACGTTCTTCCATTTATTCTAGTATTGTTTTTCGATAATAGAAACATTCTGACAGAAAGGTTTTCCCAGGTTTTCTTGTATATTTTTATAGGAAAAATATTTTAAAGAAAACGTTCTTCCATTTCTCCTGGTATTGTTTTTCCATAATAGAAACATTCTGCCAAAAACGTTTTTCCATTCCTTCTAGTATCGCTTTTATAGGAAAAATATTTTAACGGAAACGTTCTTCCATTTTGCCTAGTAACGTTGTTCCATAACAGAAACATTCTGACGAAAACATTCTTCCATTTCTTCTAGTATTGTTTTTCCATAATAGAAACATTTTGACAGAAACGTTTTCCCATGTCTTCTTGTATCTTTTTACAGGAAAAATATTTTAAAGATAACGTTCTTCCATTTCTCCTACTATTGATTTTCCATAATAGAAACATTCTGCCAAAAACGTTTTTCCATTTCTTCTAGTATCGCTTTTATAGAAAAAATATTTTAACGAAAACGTTCTTCCATTTTTCCTAGTAACGTTGTTCCATAACAGAAACATTCTGACGAAAACATTCTTCTATTTATTCTAGTATTGTTTTTCCATAATAGAAACATTCTGATGGAAATGATTTCCTATGTCTTCTTGTATGATTTTATAGGAAAAATATTTTAAAGAAAACGTTCTTCCATTTCTCCTAGTATCATTGTTCCATAATAGAAACATTTGGCGAAAACATTCTTCTTCAAGTTTCTCATGTAATAAAAACTTTACAAAAACATTAAGTTCAATTTTACAGATATTTAGTACAGTTTCCAAACTTCATAAATTTCTTAGTTGGTACCTATGTTAAAATATACAAATTTTAATTTTTTGCAATGCACCTACCAACGTCAAGCCTACATATAAAAATCGGAGAAAAGGTGTGTCATCCTAAATAATCCTCAATAGAAATAATATGGGTGTGTGTACGCGCGACTGCTCGGTTTTGGGTAATTGACAATTAATTCTTTATTGTTAAAATATCCATGAAAGGGTCACTCACCTCGTAAACGGGATCAATTTTCTACTATGGGTACTTATTAACTGTTGAACTAGAATCATATATCATTTAGCCTTGGAAGTATTATTTCGTACTCGTACTGAAATGAGTAGAGAAACTTTTGGAATCAAGACCTAAAATTCATACGTTAAATTGCGAATTAGCAAACTGAAACTTCATCTAGAACTGAATAAACCAAGTGATAGTTTTGATAAACAGTTTTTTGGGCCATCTTACGGTTCCATCTCCTAGCTTCTCAATATTCAAAGGGAAATCCTATGTAGAAATCTTTCCCAGCAAGTATATGGTACCTATATATTATGTTTAATACCATAAATCTTTCTAAATAAACTAATATTACTAAGGGCGTGTACCGTTGTCACATTCGGTTACGGTTTTGTGTCCCGTAAGTATCGGTAATCTGAAAAGTTGGTAAGATTGGAAACGCGGTTCTTGAAAAATATCTGTCATTAATGTTACCGAAGGAACCGATGCCTTCCCCGCTGGTTTTCCGGTTTGTTATGCCATTTTGTTGATTATGTTTTACTTTTTTGTTTAAATTTAAATTTACTTTTTCACAAATGTTAAAAATCATCTGTTTTAAAATGTTGGAAGCAGGAGGGGAGGTATGTTTTTAGGTTGAGTCGATATCCGTAAAAATAAACAGAAATCTGACAGAAACGACCGATCTGCGTTCCGTAGTAAAACCGTTTCTTTCAGAAACCAGTGTTACCAATGGTTTACCGCATTATACCGAGTGGTTAACCAGGTTTGACAACCGTACACGGCCTAAATCCGATTTTTCCTTGGGTTTTGGACCCTTTTTGTTAAAGTAAACTAAGCCGATTACACCTTACACCCATCTTACCTTTTCTCACCTATCGCTAGATTCTATGATTAAATCGGCAGGATAGATTATAGAAGAAATCGATGGATTTGCAGATATATCAGTACACCTGGCAACCCTGCCTGTGTAGTAATACAGGGTAGTTATTCGGATTTTTTAATGAAATTTTGCATGGACCCTAATTTTGGGTCGTGGAACACGAATCTGAAATCAGTTTTCAGACGGTGGTCTCATAATATGGTTTTTCAAAAAAAAAAATGTTCGCATTTAGGTTAGGGTTTTCTATGGATTTATTTAAATTTCGATAGGTTCACTTAAACACATCTATACAAGTCATAACACACTATTATTAAAAAAGAAAGAAAACATTAAAAAACTAAATAAAAATAGTCGAGCCACCCGTAATACACCTGCCTTCAGGTTTCCCATCTGAAGTTGAAAAATATGTATATTTGCCCATGCTCGAGATTTTGAGTAGTACATACATATGAAATTAGCAAATATATATATGAAACTTACCACTCTAACTGACGCTCACCCGCGTGAATGCGTGTTATATGAGTGTGATGACATGACGTATGTATATGACTTGTACCTATAATAATAGGTGAAACTGTCAAAATGTAGAGAAATCCACGATACACTTACAACGTAACGGTATGCTACGTGTTAGGGACTGGCTTAAGAAGTTAGGCACTAACTTAAATGAAACGCCCGTGCAATAATAATTAGTATAATCATAGAATAATGTCAATCTGAGAGCTTAACAAAGAAACGAATGATCTCATCTCCATTTCGCCAAAACGAAGTACTTCAATATAGGTTTTTGTTATGCTTAGTCGGCAATACTCCACACACACTGGGTTGACTTTGCAATCTTGTCGGTCTGCAGTGGGTGGAATGCCTAACATACGCTATGAGGTCACTTCGAAGGAAAATCCTAAATAATATTGACTAGACGCTTGCACCCCTTATACATTAGTACAGGCCAGTTTATTGTCGGGTAGTGTGTTGGGTTGACGTTTATTAAAATATTATTGTCATATTTCATTTGCTCAGGTAAGCGCCTAGTCAATTAAAGATTTTCCCTCGAAGTGAAGTCATAACGTAGCAAACCTTGTAAGTGTATCTTGGAGAAATCCATAGAAAAACCTAACCGCAAACAATTTTTTTTAAAAAACGTTATGAGACCGCCGAAAACTGATTTCAGATTCGGGTTCTACGACCCAAAATTAGAGTACATGCAAAATTTCATGAAAAAATTCGGTGTGTCCATTAATTCAAATAATTACCAAATCTACAGTTTCTGTTCCATTCTTGATGTACGAAACACTAGAAAACTGGAAATCAACCCCTTTTTGAATATGTAACGGCTGAACGTCCACGTTTAGATTTCGCTAGAATCTCACCATAATCGATGCAAACACCGATTAAACTACGACATGCGTCTAAACCTCCACCGGTATTTGCCTTTCTGTCTAACGTATATTGTAACCCGTATACTTGTTCTATATCTAAACGCACATGTCGATCATGACTCGGCGCGAACGTATCGTCTACGTGATGAGAACAATCGAGAATAGCCTGGAATCGCCCCGACTTGTTCCGGCGTGGGCCATGGAAGTATAAAACAGTTTAGCGGCGAACGCAGCTGCTTAGATTTGAATTTGGTAAACGCGAGTGAGTGTATCGAAGTGCGGTGAAAAGCGCGCGGAGAATAAACAGAAGATTAGAAAGTCGTGAATTAAAGTTTTCTACGTCTGTTTTAAGACGTTTTTTCGCGGATTGATTTGATAAAAATATAGAAATTTTTTGGTGAAGACTTTATAGATAGTGATTCGAAATGTCGGTGGTAGAGACTATCAGAGATATACCGGTGATTGTACAACATCGAAAGCATTATAATATTGAACCTAGGATGGTTGAAAATGACCATGATTATACAGATGTAAGTTGGGAGTTATTTAATTAATTCTTAATTTTAGTTTTCTTAATTTTTAGCGTTCCGTGCTAAAATTAGCAAAACGGAACACTTATGGAATCACTTCGGTGTCCGTCCGTCCGTCTGTCACAGGCGATTTTCTCTGAAACTTCGACGTAAAAATTTGAAATTTAGCACAGAGATAGAGTGTGGTGGCCCAGTTATAGACACATGAAGTATAAAAAGTTGTTTTGATTCTGGGGTTTGATTTCAGGGGTAAATTCGGAAATGGAAAAAAAATCAAGGGTATTAGGAGGGTGTCAAAGAAAGCTTATTGAACCACGAATTCAACAATATACATATATGATTTATTTTTTTTATACATCTTTCAAGAAAAACGCTTAAAAATTGCTATCCCTCACCCTCATCACCAAAAGGATCGGTCATAAAAGTCTGAAAAAAATCATGAACATTGAGAATTAGGTGTAGATTGAGCCAAAATTATCAGGATTGAAAAATTCTAGCGCGATCAATTGTTATGAACAATTTAATTGTTTATTTCCTTATAACTGTTGAACCATTGATTTTAGAGGAAAAGTTTTTGACAAAAAATATTTCTCACGATATAAGGAACAACTTTTGTTCTCATATGTTTTTCAAAATTTTTAATTTGACTACCCCACTCAGCTCCGCGCATACGCGATGTGATACGGCATTGGTGCCCTCGGCGGCGAGTAGCGCGGCAGATGGGCGGAGATCGGGTGGCCGCGGTTTGCTTAGGTTAAGTGGGGAGCTGATGGCACGGAACACTAATTGTACAAGTATAGCTTGCACTTGACCGGATTTTTTTATCAAATGCACCCTCAAAATAGCGATCAAACATCGCTCATTATAAAACGGGGATGGGGACCCAAATATAAGAAATAAAATAAGTGTTGGCAACGCTGCAAAATTTTTGCGGATTTGGTCATTGATTATTATCAAACAAAATTATAAAGAAAGGTTGTAGGCCCTAATATCCGAAATTTATACTAAAGCATTAAACAAAAATATTAAGATACGAACACAGTCGACGCATAATATTGTATAACCTAAAAAGGATATTTACACATGAGCATTCACTGAATGACGGGGGCAAAAAACTACTACACGATGAGGTTATTTTACAATGGTTTTTGGGTTTTACTGTTATATCTATTGTAGTTCATCGATTTAAATACATTTAGCCACCCCATCAAAGTTTCAAAATAAAATTAAATTCGAAGATTAAAAAATGCTACAAAAGTATAAACATTCCCTGTTAGTACTAAAACGGCCGAAGGGGCGCATGGCGGTGTTGCCGTATCCGTAATTTGATTCACCCACAGCCGTCTTCAACTCTCGAGCCGTGAATATGAATGGCAACGTCGCAAACAGCGTCACACGTGGGCTGATTTTATTTCGTTAATATGTATGATATAATATAGAATAGCATAAATATAGGAAAAAATTGCGAATGTAAATTATATAAAAACAAAATATCACGTGCTTCGGAGCCCTTTTTTAATTCTATAAACACCCAAGCAATTTACAAAATGCAAGAAACAACACAATATACAAGAATATTTTAGATGATTTGAATTGTAAAATCTAGTAAAATTGTGAACATATTAAGTATGTATGTACTTTTTCTTCTTTAAACTAGGAAATAAATAATTTAAAACGTGGTAACAAATTTTAAATAGGTTAATATAAAAGTTCTACTAACCCTAATACTGGACTAAACCAGAAAATTGGTTTAGTCCAGTATTACATGGGTAAGTTACTCAAATTTATTTGAGATTGTGCGACAGTTATATTGCAGAATAGGCATTTACATTTCAGAAAGTATGAATTGTATTTTAGAAAGCATTAACTGAATTTTAAAATAGTTTTATTTCAAAAGGCATCAATTTCTTTTTAGAATAGCCACTTATATTTCAGAAAGTGTCAATTAATTATATTTAAGAATAGTTATTTGTATTTTATAATTCATCATGTGTTATTCAGAAAATACCATATGCAATTCAGAAAGTGTCATTTGTACTAATAAAACCATTAACTGATAATAATTCAAATTTATTTTAAGATTACTTCATATACAGGGTGTTACAAAAATATGTTCAGAAATTTTAAGGGCAGATTCTACATCTAAAAAGATGAAAATAAGTTTATATAAACATGGATCCTTAAACGCTTCTTTTTCGAGTTACAGGGTGTTTAATATTTTCACTCCTCAAGTATTGCGAAGGGTTAGGAGAAATATCCGAAGACGATTTAGAGCAGGTATTGAAGCAAGGAGAAGCCATTTCCGGCATCTACTATAAACTTAAATCAAAAAGCACTGTTTCCTGAACAAAAAATAATTTAAAAAAAATTCATTTTCACTATTTGTTTTTATTGCAAGAAATAAATTAATTTTTATCTCGAAAACGAAAAAATTCTGAGTTATTCTAATATTTCAGCGATTTACTTGGTTTTCAAATGTTTTCATCTTGGAACGTATTGCTAAAATGGATTTAGTTCTGTAATTGTGGAAAATACTTACTAAAATTTTCCTTGTCTTTGTAAACCTGCAAAAAAAAATCTGAGACAAATTCATAGTATTAAACTTAGTTTTCTTATTCTGTGTGTCAGTTGAAAACTTTTGGTTGTCAAGTTAGACCGGACTAGCGATGGAGAATCTGACTGTATAGTTTCAAAAAACTGGTTTAATCGACAGAAGGAACTAAATGTATTTTCGCAAAAATTATTTGAAAAACACAATGCAATAACAACAGAAAATCATAATTTTTAGCGGCACATGAAAATTATAATGACTTTTGATAGGACAAAAACTCGTCAAATTCTAACTGATCAACGAGATTTTTAACCAGTCTTAAAACTGTTTAATGCATTCCGGTGATAATTTTTAACGACCGACACTTCAAAAACAATGACATAAAACTGAACTGACGTTATTAGTATCCTTATTAGGCTGTTTATAAATTTATTAGTAAAAAAGTGTTACAGAATAAGTAAACACAAACTTATGGACATGGATACCAATCTAATGATTTATTTATTAGCTTTAAAGGTATTTTCTATTTTTAACTATTTAGTCATTAGAGTCATCACCGTTCATTACCTGCGTTTTCATTCGGGTCCTTTTTATGAAATAATTGGACCCGTCAAGCATTGCTAAGATTCCAAGAACCATAATGTTGTTCTTGATGTTCTATTTAATTTGCTTTAGGATAACTAATTGTTATGTACTCGTATGTACATATATTTTTAATTAACCAAAAAAAGTTATAAATTACAGGCATTCTCGCAGGCATTTGTTCGATTGATATTAAACTAGCAAGAGGATTACTCACTGTAAAAAGGACACTTCTTTGTTATTAACTGTGACCTGTTTCTTTTAAAAACATTTTAATTACTTCTTACAAAAATATTACTTAAGTCTTTACGCGGAACTTCCTTTAGGCAATGAAATTATAATAATTTATTTTTGTCCACCCTGTATTACCGAAATTGCAAAATTAACAACCTGAACTCTTATATGCAAAGTGGGTAATACAATTTTTTGCCATTAAAGATTGCTTAAGTTATGACAAAAATAGGACAAGAATAGCTAAACTTTTATTTCTGTTAATTGGCCATCCTGTACTTGAGGACTCGGAAGAGGTCAGAGGCCTTATCAAGACATACAGGATTTTTACAATATTATTTTTTAAAACTGGAAATATTAAATTAAAGCGTTGATTAAATATACAGAGCATTTTTTTTAAAGCGAACCATAGGGTGTCATTTCATTTTATAAGTCAAAATTCGAAAAAATTAATTTATTCGTATGGTCACGAGTGATTTCATTTGTTTGTCCTATACCGCCACAGTTCTAAATTTCACCTGTGTTCATTTCATTCCCTCACTCATAGTTTTTTTCTTGTAATTAAATAAATAAAAAAAAATTGGCAATAATTCTTCTTTTTTACAGTCTGGCTTCCCATTTGACAACAGTCGCCGTTCGCGCGACCCACTGGAAGATATAGCCCAGCGTCATCCGGAACTAGCGCAACATTTACAGGGCTTTCCCAGGAGGTCTCAGAGAGGGGGAGACCAGGACGAAGACGAATTTTTAAGGAGGAGGTTTGAGAGGCCTTTCGCTGGAGGACGATTCGAGAGGTTCGGATTTCCTTTTGAGAGGTAAGTTTTTGAAAAAAATTCTAGGACAGATTTAGTATATCTACCTAAATGTTTTTCTACAATGGGATATTTCACTGAATTTGAATTTTAGTGCCATATACACCAAAAGAATTTTTTCTGTGATCTTCATTTTTGATTTAAGTATGTCTTGAGTGAATAAAAACAAATTAAGTCTTGTAATAAAATATCTCCAAAGTTTATTTTAAGTCACAATATTATGTTTACTTGTTATTCAACTCTAAAAGTACCTTACGAAATCGAGCTACCCTAAGTACCGAAACGACAACTATATTCTTTCCATTTTTTTTTATTTATTTATTTAGCACACTACAGAATCAAAAATTCCAAATGGTACAAATTTCGTATATCACTAGTACTAAAATTATGCGCACAATAATATAATGAACAGACAAAAACAAATTATTTAAATTTTAAAGTTCTCTTCAGCGCTGTCAGACCAGTAAGATATCACGGTCAGAAAAAAATCTGTTATAAATGTACACTAAATGGTGTGAAAATGAATTTAAACCATAGTTTGTCCTCTGATACCGCTCATAAAATAAAATAAAACCTGTCTCGAAGTTCTCCTTGAAATTAAAAATAAGATTAAACTTAATAAACTACTACAACTTATGTACCCATTAATTAGCTTATAAAGAAATAGTAAGTGAGTATTTCTTCGACGAGTTTCCAAGCTTTGAAAACCACACAGCAAAAGTCTAGTTTCGTGGGGCACATTATGGTAAGGAAAGTGAAACTTAAATACTGTAGGTATGTAACAAATTTGTTGCGAAAGAAAAAGAAAAAAAAAAGAATATGTTCAAATTTGTATCATTAAAATTTATTTGGATTTTAATAAGATGTTATTTCTCGATTAAAAAATTATGAAACACTTTAGGATTCTTTTTGTTGTCATAAAGCACAGAACATGATTAAAGATGTGTAAAATATTGAGTTAAACAGCCCATGATAATTATAAACTTTATTTATGAACTTTCGGTGATAATATCAACAAAAGTTACATGGTATTTGTTTTTTAGGGACGACTTCGAAAGAGAACCCCAAAGATACTACGAAGCATACCCAGAACATTTCGAAAACTTCCAAAATCAACCACAGTCACCTTCACAGCAACAATCACCACAACAACAACAACCAAGTTCCTCACAAAACACACAAACCTTCCAACAACATCCACCACAATACAGCCAGGAATTTCAGCCTCAGTATAGTCAGCAGTACCAACCTCCATATAATCAACAGTCTCAGGAAAGCGAGCAGAGTCAGCAGCCGCTATATCATAGTCAGGTCAGTCAGGGAACGCAGACCGACATCGGGACAGCACCAGAGACAGAGACCAGTGCACAAGAGCAGAAGAGTGAAGGGGGACAAACAAAAGGTAGGTAAACAAACAATTTACATCAATGTTATTATCTATTAAAAACTTCCCGGGGTGTTAGCATTTTATTTACAGCTTCGCAGGAATAAAAATAAAATAAATATACAGGGTGTTATGAAATTCACTTCATATATTGGAATGGGTGACTCCTGGGGATGTCTAGAGACATACCCACTACTTTGTTTCCCTCAAATGGCACACTTTTATTTTTTTAAAATGCCCAAATACCGGCCCTTATTCGACGCTTCTGAAGGGCCTGACGTCATAGGCTCTAATATTATCAAGAAAAAACATGATCCAGCCGGGCCATTGCCAAACTAAAATATTATCGTGACATCTCATTTTTTTTTATCAGTTTTAGCGAAAACCGAAAATAATCCAAAGTATTTTTCATTCCACAGACGCGTTTTAGGAAAAATGTGTATTTTAATTGGTGGCAATTTCTTGACTTAATATGGAAAAGCGTGGACCACTCGTGAAATCGGTTGAAATTGTAACCAGGACACATTTCAAATACGCCCGATATAAACAACATGCTAGCCTCGTGAGCGGCAATTTACGACAATGGACGACAGACCAACCTGCCGCAGCGTTCACGTGCTTTTGTTTATATCGGGCGTATTTGAAATGTGAATAAAGTTTAGTTCGTATCTATTAATGATTGTTGATGTATCCCTGTATATACTTGCACCATTGACAACCCTTCCATTGCATCTCCAGGTAAAGACCTTTGCTTTGCAGGGAATTTGCACTATATTTTGAAAATGAGCGTTCTACATCTCTCTCTCTCTCTCTACATGACGTTATATTTGCACACACAAACGTTTTTTGAATATTAGTTGCACGCCCCTCACGTAGACATTCACTAATGGAACGCAATTTCATAATATAATCCGGATTTTTCCGAAACTATATGGTTTTGTGCGTCAGTTATCTCATCGGCAATAGTCTCGCACGTGATTCGCTTTTGATGTTATTTTCGATTCAGTTTTTGACATGAGGAAAGCATTTGTCGTCTAGTAGGTAATGACCAATCAGGGCCATATTTTTCCAGAATACTCGAAAGTGTGTCTAATATCACACAATTCCACACACTGTGGAATTCCACCAACACTAACCATAAACCACCTAATTCGCAAAGCTTGGATTGGTTTTAAATTTAAGTCCTTATAGTTGAACAGTTAAGTTTTGACAGCTTTTGGTTATGAAGTTGGTTGTGTCATTTAAATTTATAAAATGTCATAAAATTTTGCATTTTATTCTATTATTTATCCGATTTACTTGTATTATTTGGAAAATAAATTATTATTTATTCCTAAGCACAGAACATTACTTTTTAAGAGTTTTTTTAGTTATGTTGCAGTAACTGTTTACAACTCCGTGCCTCATACCATTAAGTAGATCACAATATATAGCTTTAAGAAAAAGTACAGAAACTTTCTTCTGCAGCAATTTATTCTTTAACAGTATGACATTCCTCTCTTGCTGCCTATTTTTCGCATTTTCGTATAGTATGAATATGTTGTTGCTTGTAGCGAATTTTGTACTGGAATCATGATGATCCGCTATTAACTATAATGTATACCAGCTACATACAGGGTGTTATGAAATTCATTGCATTGACTCCTGGGGTAGTCTACAGACATACCCAATACCTTTTCCCCTCAGATAACACATTTTTTTAAATTTAAAAAATACCCTAAACCATCCCCGTATCCGACGCTTCTAAAGGCATGACGTCATGGGCTAAAGGGGAAACAAAGGACCCAGCGGCGTAGCCAAACTTAAAATAAATATTTCCTTGACATCTCATTTTTTTAGGGGGTTTAGTGAAATAATCCAAAGTATTTTTACTTCCAAAGACTTATTTTACTAAAAATGTGTATTTGAATTTATTAGCAATTTATTTACTTAATATTGGAAAATATGGGCCATACCCTCATGAAATTAACATAACATAATTAAACATTGTAAGCAGAAGAAACAGGCTATGTTCTACCGTTATCATAAAGAATAATTATGACTTACCTATAACGTTATTAATGAGATGAGCATTATTCAATTATTCCTACTAGCTTAAACTTTCTGCCTTTAAAAAAGGTTATAAATCAAAACGCAAACACCATCCGCCGCCGCCGAGCCTCTCATAATTTACTAACACTTCCAGTTCGGTGGGTCGCTCCAGAGTTTCACATAATTTGCCATTATACTAATTGGCAACAATTACACTGTCATTATAAAATTATAACCAGTATAGCAGGAAATTTTGTCAAAAAAAAAACCGTATTCTGTTAAATACAAAATGTGTGCAAAGATGTCCAAAACCGACACTGAACCTTGTTCGAACTTTGACGAAGACGAGCGATTAGCGATTGTTGTCAGACGCGTTCTGATTAGTCAGATTATGGCGGCGAAATTGTACGAGTAATTTAGCGTTTCTATTTAATAATATAAATAAATATCTAACGAGCGGTCTTATTACTAAATATCGATTTAACTAGATAATACAAGTGTTTTTATTTTGTTTATTTTTACCTTTTTCTTGACAAAATAGCAAATGATATAAAAAATGGAAGATTTTCTGCCTTTAAATTCGCCGCCTCGCCGTGCCTCTATCGTCAGAGGTCCAATACATGCTGAGCTGCTTTCCAAGCAGTGACGACAGAAGTGAAGTTAGGAACATCATTATTGATGAGATGAGATAAATAATGCCTTGTGAATTTTTGCTTTCTGTTTATTAATTAGTGAAAGAAAATAGTTTTCAGCCCTTTATTAGTATTAACAAAATATTGTATTTTCGGTTAGGGATTTGCATTATAATTTATAACTTAGTAAAACACAACCTTTCTGGGTGTTTAGTTTGGTGTTAGTTTTCGTTTCAGTTAGTTTTCGTTTCAACAGCTGTTCTCTGGATTGTTTTATTTGTGTTATAGTATTTTAACTCTGAAATTGAGAATTTTGGAAGACTTAGTAGGATTTCTTTCTTTAGGTGACAAAAATATTATTTCTTCAAACTTGTTACATAGAATTATTGCTGGGAGACTTGGCAACACAACAACCTAGCTCACTTTTTTTATATGGCCATGTGTTTATTACTAGTAGTGCGCAGTGGTTAATTTTTTTAAGGGGCAACATCTAGCTTATTATCGCGAAGCGGCATTTATTTATCAGAATTCATACCAGGATTTACGGATTTCAATACATGCAGTGCGTTTCATAACACCCTGTATAATGTGTACAGCTAACAGTACTAAGTTATGTGTATTAGCTTGTACTTAAGTGTATTATTTCATTACTTGCTCGTGTTGTTTACTGAGCCAAATGTATATTATATATATATATATATATATATTAGGTAAACTTCGTGAGTTTCCTTAAAATTAAATTTCTTAGTTTATTCATAAAATGGAATATTTTATATATATATATATATATATGTATCTTATATTTGAATAAACATTATTATTATTATTATTATTATTATATCTAAAACATATAGTTTTTTTGTCGTTACAGCACGTCCTATCCAACAAAGTAACACTTGCGACCTAGGTCAGAGCAGTCCCGACGAAGCGGTGAATGACAGGAACCAAAGATCTATGTCACTTCCCCCAGAAAATAAAAGATACACGTCTTCGATAAATATACCGATGGGGGGCCATCAAGGGCAAGAAAATGGGGCTAAACCCCAAAGTCAGAGTGGCAGTAGTGGTAGCACCGAGAGGGTTATACCTATACATGTAGAAGGTAAATTATTTGTTTAAAAAACAATTATGTCGGTTTAAACAACGATTTTTAATCCTTTCAATAGAAGCGCTGTTAGCATTCATTGGACTATTCTGACTTGAGTTTATTTGTTTCAGGTCGCGATGATCCGGTAATGCCTAAGAATTTCACTTCCACCTCCTCTCAGGCCCAGTCGCAACCTCAGCCAGAACGGATTTTCACAGATGCCCCAAGGCCACAACCAGAGAGAATCTTTGGCCAACGGCCCGAGCAGTTCACACAATTTATTAACAGAGACCCACATAGGTTTCCCAATGATTGGCATCATTCATTTGATAGGGACTTTCCTGAAGAAGACTTTGGATTTGGAAGATCTGGAAGCCCGAGTAGGTTTGGAGGAGTGAAACAACCTCAACAACAGACCCATGGATCGCCGCCGCAATATCAACAATACCGACAAGAAGCTACTCCTCCTCAGGGACATGTGCCTTCACAAGCAACGCAGAAACCCCAACATCAAGAGCAGAAGCCTGCTCAAAACGAAACGCCACAGCCGCCTAAGCCACAGTCCCCAAAACAACCTTTGGGGCCTATAGAGCAAATTCAAGCTATTCAGAAAGATGTATCAAATCTCATTAGACAAGTTGAAGTATTCATTGGCATGCCTAAGGACAAAAACTATTTGTACCTTGATGAGATGTTAACGAGGAATCTGTTGAAGTTGGATAATGTAGATACTCAGGGACAGGACTCAATTAGACAGGCCAGGAAAGAAGCTATTAAGTGCATTGAGAAAACCATCAGTCATTTAGAGGCTAAGGCAGCTGCAAATGCCGCTGGCCGTGGTCAACAAATGGAGGTTGAGCATGCTCAACCAAGCCAGGAAATAAGTGAAAAAATGGAAACTGAACAATCTGTACAAGAGCCTAATGCTATGGAGATATCGTCCGTTCCAGAAAAAAAGGAGGCTACACCCGGCCCTCAAGAGGAGGCTAATAAAAGTGGTGAAAGTACACAGCAGTCCAAAAGTGGGGAGATGGTGGAAAATACTCAAGAACAAGCTAAGGCCGAAGAAAAACAGCCCGAAGTAACAAGTGAAGAAAAGAAAGAAGCAGAAAACGAAAATAAGGAAGTAAAGCAAGAAGCTGAAGCGAGCACAGACAATAAAGCTACAGAATCTCAGAAAACAGATGATGTCAAGAATAGTGAAGTTCCAGCCCAAGAAGGGAATAGTGTAGAGAGCGAAGTTAAAGGAGAAAAGAAAGAAAAAAAGAAAATTAAGAAGAAGGTTACTACGGAAGATAAGGAAAAAAAACAGTAGAATTATTAGAGCAATCGCGATTATAAATTATTTTGTTGTATAGTCAATTATTGTTTTTGTTACCATTACACAGAAAGATGATGGAAATAATTTAAACTATATTAAAAAGTATGATTTAAAAATTCCTATCAGCTCTCGTAAGAACTATATCACATTTTTAAAAGATCAAAGCTTGTTTCTAGAATTTAAGAAAAATCACTTAAAATATCTTGCTTTTACAAACAGAAAGTATTATTCAATCTAGTGTCATTTTTTGAGATTAACACAAGCACATAGATCTTAATAATACTACGTTGTTGTAGAATCCCGCACATCCATTTCCAGTTAACCGTGAGTTATTTTAGCTGCAGCTATACGGGATTGGATGCACTGGCCCTTAGTGAGACTGACTAACTTCAATAACAAATACACTTATATTTTTGAGTTATAGTTAGTGAAATAATGTTTAAACCGGATTTCTTTTGTATTTTCTAATTGTTAACAGTTGTTTTGTAAATATACAGAGTGATTTCATTCAATTACTTACATGCTGGTGCCTAGTAAGTGCTACTTAAAAACAGTCCATTTTTTATTTGTAAAATTCGTAGTTTTCGTCTGAATTTTATGAATAAGAAATAGATTCTAGCGCGACTGTGATTAAATTTTCTCCTTTTCTTTAGTTCTTTAGAGCTAGTACTTTTATCTTTCGGCTAAGGTTGACGATAAGTTAACTGGAGCTGTCGAACAGATAAAAGTGTGAGCGTGTAGCGTTTTATTGAATTGATTTAACGTAAGCGAACTCTTTATCTTACGATGTTTAGTTGATATTTTTGTTGTTTTTGTACAATGTTTCAAATTGTACGTGTATTTGTGTACAAATAAATATATGTATTTAATGTTCTTTTTCTTTTCTTTGTAATGGATGGTGCCGTCCCCTGGCTCGGCCGGTCTGCTGGAGGGCGCATTACTCGGGGGCGGATCTGAAATTTTGTCTACGGCACCTCAAGTGACACTAAAGCATAGACCAAAAAAGAAAACTGTCAAGTTGGCGTGCGTAATTTTTTTATTGCTTAGGGTTCTAAGAAATGTACAGGGTGTCCAATTTTCGACACTTGCAGGGTATCTCGGTTATCTTTAAAGATAGAGAGCTGCGGTTTTGGCAATACCGTGAAACGTATGATGCTACAAACAGAATTTTCAAAGCCCCCTTCGTTTCTGGGCTAGCGCGATTTTGAAAATGTCATTTTCAAGCACCCTCGACCTCAGTTGCCTTTTAACTTATCGGTAAGGTAAAAACTGATTATTATATAGTTTTTTGCGTAGAATCCAGTAGCGTAGTCATTTTTTTTCTAGAAGGAACGAATTTGAAGATAAAAACCGAAGGTGCATTTTTTTAAATGGGCCACCCTGTATATGTTTTCATTCGATTGATTTTTTCCAAACAAATTTAGATAAAACATGAGGTGAACAAGGGAAGGGAGTTTTCTTGTGAGGACTAGATCATTGACGAGTCGAATGGCTCTCTTTTGGATAGAATCAAGAATGTTGCGTCGAGGGTGATGCTGCTCCCCAGATGTGGGAGCAGTACTCTAGGTTAGGTCTTATTTGGGAAACATAGAAAGCGTATAAGGATAGGGGAGAAGTATTTTCTGACTCGAAAGAGAAAATCAAGCTTTTTAGCTGCCGATGTGGCTACTGAAGTAATGTTTGTGCCAGCTGAGATCATGATCGAAAGCGATGCCAACACAAGATCGAATATTTCATTGTTCTGTTGTAGGGCTTGGCCATTCATGCGGATGGGGTAGTAAGTGTTGCCGTTTTTTTGCGTGACAGAGGAAGCAGGACTGTTTTGGAGGCGTTCAACTGAATAGTTAGCACCAGAAAATGGCTTATATCCCCCAATTTACCTGAATACCTAGTATAGGGTGGTCTAAATAAAATTTGTGTAACTTTAATTACCTGTATATTTTATATTATTGAATTCGCCTTAGTTTCCCTAAACGGCCGGTAGTCTCGCCCGCCATTTAGGTATCTATATTGAGTGATTTATCTGTGTCTTTTAAAAACAGACTAAGGTATATACCACGCAGGGTATTAAATTATATGGTATATTCACTGGTCACGATTTTGTTGCTAATGACAAGTTTAGCTGGATGTTCAGAAAGTTGTGACCAAACCAAATTTTTTCTATAATAATATGCCTTATATTTTAGAAAATGAGAAAAAAGCTTGCGCAAACCTGATCAAACTCAAAAAAGGTGAATATGTGCTGGTTTGTTCTCTCTTTCTTGTCGTTTCTACATCTTTCTGTCTTTCTTCATTATCATTTTTAAGCTGTTGGAAATTTGTACAATTTGCCTAAAACCAATTTTATTAAAAGCACTTTTCAAAAATACATTTTTTCAGAGGACATCTTTTTCGGAATTAAATTTTTTCGGATTTTAATTTTTTCAAGCAACGGCTTTTTGAAAAAGTAATTTATGAAAAAGTAACGTACCAAACCCAAGGACACCTGATGAAACCCAAAAATGGTTCGTTTGGGTTTGTTCAGGATCTTTTTTCGTCTTTTTTCCATTAACACTTTCCAAGCTATACTAGAGTTCATAATTTAATTTTCTAAATATTGTTTTCAAAAAAATATATTTTCAAAAAATGTACATGTTTTAAAAATTTTATTAGTTTGGAGATATTTTTGAAAAAATGAAAATATTTTCAAAATATTTCATAAATCCGTTTTCGAAAAAGCATCTTTGAAAAAGCGGTCAGGACATTAAAAAAATATAGGTTCGAAATATGTTTTAGAGAGAATATTTTTTGAAAAATTTCGTTAATACATTTTCGACAAAGCTGTTTTTCGAAAAAATTTACTTTCCAAAGAGATGTTTTTTAAAAAAAAATTATTGGGTTATTTATTTCGTTTAGAAGTCAAAATTATCCGGCGCAAATTTTAATAAGATCGCAGCGAGATGTGTAAGGAATGTTTGCAGAAACAATCTAAGAACATGTAAATCAAAAATGCCAAAAAAAAAGCTTGCATTTTTTATATTACCTATTAGTATCCATATTGTTTTGATATAATGAATAACCAGAACCAAAAAGAATAAATAATCCTTCTACTTTATTTTGTCATTTTACGGTCTTGTGTTTTGCACTAGCGAAAGGTAAAGCTTTTGCATTTACCGACATATGTTAAATATATCGACCGAAGAAAATTCCCAATTTTCTATATATTTATATATAGGAAAAACTCCCTATATTATCGTACAGTGGTGCACTTGTACTGTCGCAGAAATTCGACATTATTTTACTTATTATGTTAGCAACCAAAAGTTTTGGAGCAACATACGTAAAAGTAGTTTGGCGCGAGTCACCACATCTTACCCATCCATTTCGAACGTTTGGATATAAGGTCTCTTGTTGATTCTGGTCAAAGTGTGATCTGTTCGTCAGCCACTCTGGGTGTGAGCCTGCCTGATGAAGGGTAAGGGCCCAAAAATCGCGATAGCAAGAGGGCACCCGTACCAGAATCAAAAAGAATAATCCTTCGCAGGGTAGATCATAAAAGTGCTGTGTCAACTTTAATTTTTTTAATGAAACATATGGTATATTTTTACATTTCTATATTCTACATTCAATTCTAGACATTTTTCATTAATCATGCCCTATACTTAGCTTCAGCCGTTTAGGAAATATTAACAATTTTAAAACAAAATAAACAAACAACAAAGAATGAAAAGAAACTATTTTATAAGATGTTGAAAATGTTCTCCACCAACTGTTCTGCAGTAGATCAATCGATGTAGAAATTCCTGCTGTACATTTATTACTACTTGTGGAGATGTTTCTCTTATTACTCGTCGAATAGACTCCTTCAGTGCATCTACCGAGATGGGTTTAGATTTATAAACTAAATTTTTGACATAGCCCCATAAAAAAAGTCCAGTGGATTAAGATCAGGTGATCTGGGTGGCCACTCTATGGACCCCCGTCTACCTATCCACCGCCGCGGAAAAATTGTATTTAAGTACTCCCTTACATGAACAGCATAATGCGGGGGAGCACCATCCTGTTGAAACCATAAGGTTAAACTTGGTAAATCAGGATCATTATCATCTGGAAATAGAGTGGCAAGAGCTGGAATAAGATCATTTTGAAGGAAATTTAGATATCTTTCTCCAGTGAGACTCTCATCAAAGAAAAATGGTCCGATTATCCTATTTTCAACAATGCCCGCCCAAACATTAACCTTTTCATTATACTGGGTGTGATTTTCTATGTACCAATGAGGATTTTCCTGTGCCCAGTATCTGTAGTTTTGTCTATTAACCTGACCATTTAAACAAAACGTAGCTTCATCTGAAAAACAAATTTTTTGGACAAATCTTGCGTTATTATCTGTTAGCTCAATCATTATTTCACAAAATTGGTCTCGCCTATCAGGATCATCGTCAAATAACTCTTGTACAAATACTGGTTTGTATGGATGAAACTTCTCTTTTTGTAAAAATTTAGATACGGTGGTTTGGTGAATATCGTAGTCCCGTCCAAGTTGTGTGCTTGAGCTATGAGAATCTTCCTGTAGTGATAATATGTTTATTTTTTTCTCCTCAGATATACCAGGACGACCACTTTTAGCACTATCTTTAATAGTACGGGAAGTTCTCCACTTACTTGCTACCCTAGACACTGTTGATTGGGCAATAGGCGGGCGATTTGAGTATTTTTCATTAAACATATCACGGACTTCCCTATGACTTCTACTTTTATCTCCACAACCCAACATAATCAAAATTTCAATGCGCTCATCTTCGGTTAGACGCATTTTGATGAAATATCAGCAGAGCAAAATTGAAATTTGATTAACATTCACTGACATTTTTTGACGTCTCAAACGTAAATAAGAAATTGTCACAGTTACAAGATTGTGACTTAAGTTTAGAACGTTGATGTCGAGAAACATACCAATGGTGCATACCAGCATTAAAGTGTTAATATTTCCTAAACGGCTGAAGCTAAGTATAGGGCATGATTAATGAAAAATGTCTAGAATTGAATGTAGAATATAGAAATGTAAAAATATACCATATGTTTCATTAAAAAAATTAAAGTTGACATATGTAGCACTTTTATGATCTACCCTGTACAAATTTTTTTTCGAAAAAAAAAAATGCATTTCAAAAAAATTAATTTGACGGGTCCGAGCGATTTTTGATTAAATGGGCGGTTTTCTATATAAAAGGGTGATCCGTTTCTTTATCATAACCGGGTATATATATATATATATATATATATATATATATATATATATATATATATATATATATATATATATATATATATATATACGTATATATATATATATATATATATATATATATATATATATATATATATATATATATATATATATATATATATATATATATATATATTAATTTTTTCCTTTTCTTAAACCATCTATTATAACTGTATTTTTTTGCTTTCTTGGGTAGAGGTTTATTATGAATAATTAAGACAACTTTTTTGACGTTTCGCCCATTGGTTTTGGGCTTTTTCAAAACTGTTGTTGTTTTTTTTTATTTAGCTTTTTTCTAAAAACATATAAAATGGAGTTACATTACTTTTTTCTTTTAAAATACAGTGTTTATACAATGAAGACATAATTAAAAACAATGAATGACAATACACGTGAATTAAAAATTGTTTGGCTAAAATTAATTATAAATTACAAACATAAATATATAAAATATACGCACCTCGAGACATTATGATGTTTAAAAATGTACTAACCAGGATTAGTATTGAGGTATTTTATCTCTACCAGTAATTTTTTTCTCTTTTTTCATGATTTATTTCTTATTTCTTTATTTTGTGATAAATTGCAGATTTTTTGGTGAAATGTATGTTATATACCGAGTGTTCTAATTTATGTGTTTAATGTATTAGGTTGTAGTAAATTTTACTGAGATTGTTAATGTCTTGTTTGTCGTTTACTGCGTTTGGTTCTTTTTTTATGTGGATCATTTCTTTAACAAGGAGTTTTTGGTAATTGTTGTCTTGGGTTAAAATTTTTGTGTTGTTGAAATCGAAGTTATGTTTTTCATTTTTTTCGTGTTTGTGTAAAGCAGTTGACGCATTTTTTGTATATTTGTGCCCGTTTAGTCTGCTGTTAAGATGTTGAGTAGTCATACCAATATATTGTTTAGGACAGTTTAAACAGGGTATAGCGTATACTACATTAGATTTAATTTTTATTGGATCTTTACTTTTAAGGGGAGAGAATAAAGATGATAAAAGATTTTGGGCTTTATGGCAAACAATAATATTGTGTTTATTTAAAATGTATTTAATTTTTTCTGATAATTCGTTCGTATAGGGTAGAGCTACATGTCTTTTTGGTTCGTTGTCATTGGTTAGTTTCTTTTTAGTAATGTTGTTATATAATTTAAAGGTTCTTTGTTTTATAATTCTATTTACTTGTCCTTCTGGATAGTGATTTTCTTTTAGTATTTTTCTAACCTTTTCTAAGGCTTTTGGACGATATTCTGGCGAGGTTAAAGTTAATGCTCTGTCTGTTAAGCCTATAATTACGCTATTCCTTTGAGATTTGGAATGGCTAGAATTGTAGTTTAAATATCGTCCCGACCATGTTTTTTTTGTATACCATATAGTTTTGAGGTCTTCATTGTTTATATTTCTAATTATCGTCATGTCAAGGAAGTTTATTTGGTTTTGATTTTCTATTTCTGATGTAAATTGAAGTTTTTGGTGGAAATTGTTGAAAGCCTGTATTACATCGTTTATTTGGTTTTCGGGGATAGCTGTAAGGCAGTCGTCTACGTATCGTTTGAAGAAGATCATAGGTATATTCAGGCTTTCAATGACACTTTCCTCCAAATACTCCATAACAAGCTGCGCCACTGTTGATGATATAGGGGAGCCCATTGCACAACCATCAAGTTGTTTGTAGAAATAATCCCTATATTGAAAATAATTATTGGAAACTGTTAGATTTATTGCTTCTATGAACATGTCTAGGGTGAGATTAGTATGTTCTTTTAAGGAGTCCCATTTTTCTTTAATTATGTTAGTTAAGAGGTCATTTGGAATATTAGTGTATAGTGATGTAACATCGAGAGAGATTAATTTATAATTTTTTGGTATTTTTAATGTACTGATGAATTCCTTAAAAGTAAATGAATCTTTTATGTAGTATTCGTTTTTTCCCGTTATTTTTGAAAGGCAGTTGCTAAGATATTTTGATAATTTGTAAAAGGGTGATTGGATTGAAGATACTATTGGTCTTAGTGGGACACCCGGTTTATGAAGCTTTGGAAGTCCGTAAATTTTTGGTGGTACTGCGTTATGAATTGTGAGTTTTTTGGCTTCTGTGTCTGTTATTTGGTTTTTATTGAGAAGTTTTTTTATGAATGTATTATTTTTAGATTGATTAATATTGGTCGGGTCGCTACGTATTTTTTTATATGTTGCGTTATCATTTAGTAGGTCGTCCATTTTTGCATTGTAGTCATCTGTGTTCATGATTACTGTTTTGTTGCTTTTATCAGGTTTTAAAATTGTAATATCAGGGTTATCTTTAATGAAATATTTTGTTTTTTTAAACTGTTTATTTATTTTTTTCTGGAAATTGCTGTGTTTTTTGTTTTTGTGTCTTATTTTAATGTTGTGGTTTGTGATTACGTTTACAATTTCTGAGCGAATAGTGTCTTTAGTTTCGTTTGGTTTATCATGAATAGCTGACTCTATGCTTGCTATATATTCTGTTACGGGCAAGTTATTTTCATGAAAGACGGGCAGAGAGAATTTATTTCCTAGTGCTAGTACTTCTGCGATATCATTTGGAATTGTTTTATTAGATATATTTTCTAACCAGTTTGACACTTTAATTTTGTTTTCAGGTTCTGGTCTATTTGATATTAGATTGGAAATCTTTTTTTGGTTTCTGTCTTTAATATAATTAAAATTTTTTTCATATTTCGTTTCTTCGTAATTTTTAAATTTACTCAAGACATTGTGAGGTAATAATAGTTTGATTTCGTTGGTAATTTCGAAAATTTGTTTATTTAAATTACTGATAGTTTTTGTAGTTTCAGTTATGGTGAGATTTAAGATTTTGTTTTTTGTATTATTTATTATGTTATTGAATTTGTTCTCGAGGTACGTACCTGTAAACTTAATATGTGATGTTTTTAAGTTCAAAAAAACTGGGTGTACATTTAAATGTTTGCATCTAAGTAGAAAAATCCGTTGGTTCTTTTGTTTTGCTAATTTGTTGTATGCTGTGGATAAGGATTTCAGCTTCTCGGCGCAATAAACAAATTTTCGAAATTACCAACGAAATCAAACTATTATTACCTCACAATGTCTTGAGTAAATTTAAAAATTACGAAGAAACGAAATATGAAAAAAATTTTAATTATATTAAAGACAGAAACCAAAAAAAGATTTCCAATCTAATATCAAATAGACCAGAACCTGAAAACAAAATTAAAGTGTCAAACTGGTTAGAAAATATATCTAATAAAACAATTCCAAATGATATCGCAGAAGTACTAGCACTAGGAAATAAATTCTCTCTGCCCGTCTTTCATGAAAATAACTTGCCCGTAACAGAATATATAGCAAGCATAGAGTCAGCTATTCATGATAAACCAAACGAAACTAAAGACACTATTCGCTCAGAAATTGTAAACGTAATCACAAACCACAACATTAAAATAAGACACAAAAACAAAAAACACAGCAATTTCCAGAAAAAAATAAATAAACAGTTTAAAAAAACAAAATATTTCATTAAAGATAACCCTGATATTACAATTTTAAAACCTGATAAAAGCAACAAAACAGTAATCATGAACACAGATGACTACAA
The DNA here is from genome assembly GCA_963971165.1 of Philopedon plagiatum. NCBI lineage: Eukaryota > Metazoa > Arthropoda > Insecta > Coleoptera > Curculionidae > Philopedon > Philopedon plagiatum. Next base: position 19,004,192 of record OZ020196.1, on the reverse strand, counting down.
TGCAAAAATGGACGACCTACTAAATGATAACGCAACATATAAAAAAATACGTAGCGACCCGACCAATATTAATCAATCTAAAAATAATACATTCATAAAAAAACTTCTCAATAAAAACCAAATAACAGACACAGAAGCCAAAAAACTCACAATTCATAACGCAGTACCACCAAAAATTTACGGACTTCCAAAGCTTCATAAACCGGGTGTCCCACTAAGACCAATAGTATCTTCAATCCAATCACCCTTTTACAAATTATCAAAATATCTTAGCAACTGCCTTTCAAAAATAACGGGAAAAAACGAATACTACATAAAAGATTCATTTACTTTTAAGGAATTCATCAGTACATTAAAAATACCAAAAAATTATAAATTAATCTCTCTCGATGTTACATCACTATACACTAATATTCCAAATGACCTCTTAACTAACATAATTAAAGAAAAATGGGACTCCTTAAAAGAACATACTAATCTCACCCTAGACATGTTCATAGAAGCAATAAATCTAACAGTTTCCAATAATTATTTTCAATATAGGGATTATTTCTACAAACAACTTGATGGTTGTGCAATGGGCTCCCCTATATCATCAACAGTGGCGCAGCTTGTTATGGAGTATTTGGAGGAAAGTGTCATTGAAAGCCTGAATATACCTATGATCTTCTTCAAACGATACGTAGACGACTGCCTTACAGCTATCCCCGAAAACCAAATAAACGATGTAATACAGGCTTTCAACAATTTCCACCAAAAACTTCAATTTACATCAGAAATAGAAAATCAAAACCAAATAAACTTCCTTGACATGACGATAATTAGAAATATAAACAATGAAGACCTCAAAACTATATGGTATACAAAAAAAACATGGTCGGGACGATATTTAAACTACAATTCTAGCCATTCCAAATCTCAAAGGAATAGCGTAATTATAGGCTTAACAGACAGAGCATTAACTTTAACCTCGCCAGAATATCGTCCAAAAGCCTTAGAAAAGGTTAGAAAAATACTAAAAGAAAATCACTATCCAGAAGGACAAGTAAATAGAATTATAAAACAAAGAACCTTTAAATTATATAACAACATTACTAAAAAGAAACTAACCAATGACAACGAACCAAAAAGACATGTAGCTCTACCCTATACGAACGAATTATCAGAAAAAATTAAATACATTTTAAATAAACACAATATTATTGTTTGCCATAAAGCCCAAAATCTTTTATCATCTTTATTCTCTCCCCTTAAAAGTAAAGATCCAATAAAAATTAAATCTAATGTAGTATACGCTATACCCTGTTTAAACTGTCCTAAACAATATATTGGTATGACTACTCAACATCTTAACAGCAGACTAAACGGGCACAAATATACAAAAAATGCGTCAACTGCTTTACACAAACACGAAAAAAATGAAAAACATAACTTCGATTTCAACAACACAAAAATTTTAACCCAAGACAACAATTACCAAAAACTCCTTGTTAAAGAAATGATCCACATAAAAAAAGAACCAAACGCAGTAAACGACAAACAAGACATTAACAATCTCAGTAAAATTTACTACAACCTAATACATTAAACACATAAATTAGAACACTCGGTATATAACATACATTTCACCAAAAAATCTGCAATTTATCACAAAATAAAGAAATAAGAAATAAATCATGAAAAAAGAGAAAAAAATTACTGGTAGAGATAAAATACCTCAATACTAATCCTGGTTAGTACATTTTTAAACATCATAATGTCTCGAGGTGCGTATATTTTATATATTTATGTTTGTAATTTATAATTAATTTTAGCCAAACAATTTTTAATTCACGTGAGTAGAGGGATATGATGCTCCCCGAGTCTCCGCATGCGCAGTAGGGTCGACCTTGAACGCCCAGGTGTGCTATTGTTATTTGGCCTTGATATGCGCAGGTGTTATTCCAAGGTCAAGGTCAAGAACTTGGCCTTGAACGCGAGCAGATGTTTCTTTGTTTGGTGATGACCAGGTGTACGATGCTTATTTCAAGGTTACATTTGCGGTGCATATTTTCAATGAATGCGAGCAGCTGTTTCTTTGTTTGGTGATGACCAGGTGTACGACGCTTATTTCAAGGTTACATTTGCTTGGCCTTGAACGCGAGCAGATGTTTCTTTGTTTGGTGATGACCAGGTGGACGACGCTTATTTCAAGGTTACATTTGTTTTGTATTTTTCGAGGTCGTCGGATGTATTCCTCCCACCATAAATAAATACTTGACCTTGGATTACTTCCTAATAAATATGGCTCATTTCGAAAATAGCTTTCATTGTCACTCATACATCGTATGCGTTAACTGTTGCTTTGGCATATAAAGTATTGTGTTTGTGGTGTGTTCTACAAGTGTTTATTCAAGGTACTTGACAGTAATTGTTTTTATTGTATTTTAAATCATGAGCATTTCAAAGCAGACCATAGCCGAAATTAATAATATGATAAACCAAGATATTCAATTTCTGGAACGTAGAAAATTCTCTACATTAACGGTGGGCAAAATTTATATGATAAAAAAAATTAATTCTTTGACTTCACGTTTTGGAAAAGCCATTATCGTCACATTGTTTGATCCAACACATCAAGCAACATTTGAAACATTTTTACCATCACGCGTAGCTGAAATTCTGACAGAGGATACTATTGAAATGATGAATAACTCCGGTGATCAGTACACCTTAACTTATTTGGGGCAAAGCTCACATGTATTCTCTGGAGGTAATACTAGAGCGTTGTTAAATTTTGGTTGTTTGTAATATATTGTTGATTAGGCTATTTTAATGTTGATTTAAAATGTAATAAAATAGTTCTTGTTAAGTATATATCGAAAAACACACAGTCACACACAATCACATATCCATTATTTTCTATTTAAGATGTGTGACTGCCCTACTGTCATTGAAAATCGAGATATGTACATTAATTGGTTATCATGTAAATTAAGAGAGCTGGCTGAAGAAATAGTACACTTTGCAAATTATGGTAAATCCGATGTGGGTTTTAGTGAAAGTCAGTATAGGAAGTATATGAAAGACGCCGTAAATTTCACGGCTGGAGCACATACTTGCGAGAAATACCTATATGGAACCATTGATCTGGACGAATTTTGCGCTGGAATGATAAATGAAGAATTGGGAAGCTACCTATTCGAAGTGCCCCATTTACCCGATGAATTAGCTACAAAATATGGTTTGGCTCCCGCAGATGATACCACTATTCTTGATGACCTTGGAAATAAAGCAGTCACCAATGAAGTTGATAGTAAAGCATTGGCTACTGTTAGCGATGACGAAATGGAGTGTGTTCAAGAAGATGAAGAAAATCTTTAATTCATTGTATAATATAATAACATGAGATGTTAAATAAATGATTATGTACCTAAATTGTTGTTTAATTTTTTATAAATAGGCAACCTTCACAAAAATCACATCAGTTTAAGCTAAAAATGGGTCGTGTTAACAACACAATTGATAAATTTGGGCGCCAAAAATTTAATGACCAAAATCACATTGTTCTTGTTGGACAACCAGGAGTTGGATTTAGATTGACCGATGATGGTCAATATGATATACAAGGGAAATCTTTAACTAATGTAGCACCACCAAAGAATCCTGGGGATGCCGCTAATCAGGAATATGTTCTTGAACAAAGGCGTGAAATTATTAAAAAACTTAGTGAATTAGTGAATAATGATGTTTTGGAATATGTTAGAAAAGAACTTAATGAAATGAATAAAAAGCTTGCTGAAGAGGCGAATGAAGATTTTTTGCAATCTGTTACAAAAAGACTTAAGGAAATCGATTCAAAATTGTTGAATCAAGAAAAAGCTATTCAGCGTATACGTATTACGCGCATGTAGATAAAGAAACAAGTCTATTCTGTGTATGGTGACCTCGATTTTACATGGGATATGAGAGTGGAGGGGTTTGAAGGTCACCTAACAGATACAAATAGAGGCACAAAACTTTCTTGTTTCAGTCTGCATTTCAGTACTTCCAGAATACTACATAGTAATTTATTTTCTCAAAATGCAGTCACCAAAAAGTGAACGTCAAATTGCAGTTGTTCGCCCATTCTCTGTAAACGGTCGTCAGATGTGTGCCAATTGCGAAAATTGGGAATTTATTAGTGGAATAATGGGTTTCTGTGAATGGTGTCAAAATGAGTACCATAAGAAACATGGGATGAAATCACCGCAACAAATATCTCGTGAAAATTCTAGTGAATCTCTGCAAAGTCTCGCTGTCTCAGTGGGAGGTTCATCAGAACATAATAATCACGATACGCCGGAATTCAGTCAAGAAGGGCAGCGCTGGACTTCTTCAAGCAATTTTGAAGATCTCGAAATAATTAACGAATCACCGCAAAGTCCTGTTTTCTTAGAAGGAGGAGGAGGAGGAGTAGGGGGAGGAGGTTCATCAGAACGTAATAATAGTGAGACCATGGAATTCGACCAAGAAGGGCAGCGCTGGTAATTCCGAAAAATAGAGACAATTTAGATATAGTGTAAAAGTTTCTTATGATAGTCATGTAATTTTAAATTTATGTGAAAAAGTGCGTTTTTCTAATGATAGTGTGTATGTATTATTTAAATCTTAATAAAAATCTTTTTGTACTAAATATGTTTATTATTCACCATACATTTGAATTAACAAATCGCTCTTGATATATATTATTTCTGTGGTTCCGTTCTAAAATCCTCGCTAGCATTACATCCATTTTTCCAATTCTCCTTTGAAAACGATATCTATCAAGTATTAGTTGCTGAAAATTACTTTGTCTGGCTTGTCTATATGCAAAACACCAAACAGACATACAGTGGATAATATTTCTTTCTTCGTCAAATCTTACTTGCTTCATGGTGTATTGTAAAATGAATTTTTATTAGTTATGTCATTTATATATAGGCTGAACATAAAGAGAGTGAATTAGTTTTACTTTAAAATGGGTCGTGTTAACAACACAATTGATAAATTTGGTCGACAGAAAACTCCTGTTTGTAACAACTTATCGCGAGGGTTGCCCGGAATCGGATTTAAACTTACTTCAGATGGACATTTTGATATAGAGGGAAAATTATTAAGGAATGTTGCCCAACCGATAAATGATAATGATGCTGCTACCAAAGAATATGTCCTTACGGAAGTTCATCAACTTGGTTCGCAGATAAATACCATACTTAGTAATGTGCTAGTACCGGTTTTTCAAAAAATGTTTGAAGATGATGAGACCAAAATTACGTACCTTAAGGAAAAAATGTATCAAATTCACTCACATGCTGCACGGTATACTACAACGAAGATAAAGGATCCAAAAAATCCAAAATGGAAACCAACCTAGATAAAGTTCTATTTAAAAACATAATTATACTGTTAAATTGAAAATAAAACGAATAATTATGAAAAGCAATATTTATTTTTATTATTTATAATGCATACATACGTAACGTAAAACCTATTTGATAATATTTATACAATATCTGATTTGTCTATCCAAGAATTAAATTGATTTGGAAAACCTAACCATTTTACAAACAATTGATCGTTTTGATTGTTCTTGCGTTTTCTAAGAATTTTCTCAACTAAATAAACACCAGGGCTAGCTGTCTTTTGCAGTTCTGCTTCGTAAAAACATCCTTTAATAGGTTGACCTTCCAATGATTGCAGCAAGTAGGTGGGTGGATTTGTAATATTAACTTTTGCTATTTCAAACAGTTCCGTGGACCAGGAAGGCGTATATCCTTTGTCAAATACACCTTTGTACTTGCTAATGCGAACAACGTCACCCAAATGAAATTTTTTTTTCTTCGGAGCAATTTTCAAATAGTCATATGCTTTAATAGGGGTATCCTCTTTTACACTGTTAGGCTTCATTCCAATGGTGCGGTGTTTAGTGTTATTATAGGTCTTCGTTATAGCTGGTAATATTTGTAACCATCTGTAAGAACCTCTAGCCGAGAATTGTTTATATAACTTATTTTTCAAAGTTCTTATAACACGCTCAACAATTGCCGCTTTTTTCGTGCTATATGTGGAATAATGGTTTATATTATATTTTTTCATGAGGGCTTGAAAGGTGCTATTATAAAATTCCTTTCCTTGATCACTCTGTAAATTGTTTGGTGCATATGATGCTTCTTCAATGATGCTTTTCATGGCATTCGTAACTTCAACACCGGTCTTATTCTTAACTGCTTTGGTGTACACGAATTTGGAGTAACAGTTTATACATACAACAATGTAACGGTAACCATCATTGTCAGTAGCATATTGCTGCATTTCCGCCAAATCAATTTGCCACAAATCTCGATATCCTTTTATGACTGTACGTCTTCTAACAAAATTTTTCCTTGCTGTCCTATGTAATTCATTTACGACTTTAATTTTTTCTCGGCTAGGATCCATATTATAAGGTTCCACGTCTTATCAGACACTGAGGATGGCAACTACGTGCAAAACTTAATATATTATTCCTTCTTCTCGAAGCTCTTCCATAATTGACATAATCTCATTATCATGTCCGGTATGTCCAGCTACTTTTGACCCCCACAATAATCGTAATCTATCCACTAACTCCTTAGGTTTATTCCAATAAACATATTGAGATGATTTCGACGATAGGCGCTTTTTTGCTGGTAGTTGGATTTTGTTGTCGCCTTTTTTTCTTCCTACACCACCACCACCACCCAGTTTAGTTCCCGTAATTAGCGGTTTTATGATTCGTAAATATTTTCTCCATCGGGTTTCTCTTAAACCACGTTTCTTGTCATAACCGTCGTATGCCGCATCGGTCAATTTCAAAATGGTTTGGTATTTTCGAAGTACATCTAGATTAATTTCGTCTTCATTACCTAGGAGTGGTGGATTTTTTAGAAAAATCAAATCGTAAAGATCAGCCGTTCCATCGAATTCAGCAATGTTTGTTTTGTTCTCGTATAACACCATCTTTCCGTTTGTTAGAAAACGAACCACTAAGTTGCCAATATATTTTGTTGATTTATTTTCTTTTTTACCAAAGCGTACACCATACACGGTATCATAATGAGATGGCTCCAATTTTAATCCATTTAAATAATCTTGAATAGTTTTTGCGGCTGAACTGCTACCACTTGATGTGTGTGGTGATGTGTGAGATGATGTTATCGTTGAAGGGGAAGGGGTTTCGAACAGTGACCCACGATTTCCACGTTTCGGTGTAGGAATCGGTGTAGATGTTTCAAAATCCGCTTCTGTTGGATGTTCTTCAAACATTTTCGCCATTCCCACCGAGCTGCTGCTGCTGCTACTCCGACTTTGTGGTTTAGTCGTAGTACTTGATTTTTTAGTTACGTACTGCTGCTGCTGCTGCTTTACGGCTTTAGATATAGATTCTAGTGGTTTAGAAACTGGTTCATAAAACTTTTCCAAATCATGTTCATTCTGCACTTTAGCTGCTTTAATTTGTTTAAATTTTTTTCTAACCGCATTTGTAGTTTCCAGTAGCTTTCGTTTTAATTCGATTTCTTCATTCATGATGCTTTCAAAGCACCGTTCAACGATGAAATGATTATCCAAGTTATTATTATAGGAATATATAACTATCGAATCCCTTGCGGTATCTGCCCGAATTTACATCACTATCCTTGTCAATAACTAAAAAACCATATTTATTATCCCAACATTTAGCACACATCTCTTGAAATTGTGTAAACGTCAGGTCGGGTGAAACGTGATCGGAAAATATATGTTTCATATTCATCTCATCTTGTTTAAACATAATAATGAAGTTGGCATTATCCCGGACGAGCTGCTTAGGAACACGAGAATACGTTTGCGCCAAGTAAAAGGCATCCACATTTTTGTGACGTCCCATGCTAAAATACGATCTTATAACGTCCTGTTTCTCACACATAACGTCATCAAAAATAAATATTGAATTAGGTTTAGCATCTGACGGTTCCACAATGTTATTTGCGTCGCTAAAAGCGTAGTAGCCAAGACCTTTGATTGGAGATAAAATTGTCTTTAAATATTCATATTTTGGTTGATAGAGCGACTTTGAGTAGATATAAACATTTTCGAAACGCAGTCCCGATGGGTGAGTAAGCAGCGAAATCATAACATTTGTTTTTCCACAGTTTGAAGGTCCTATTAATAATCCACGAATAGATGACGGTAGCAAAGGACCATGTCTTTTAAATAATTTTTGTTCTAGTCCAGAGCCGACCTTTACATCGAGATTATCGACGGGAAGTTTTTGTTTAAGATTGACGATACGCATCTTAACAAAATCTATATTTTATACTGAACTTTCACGTAAACTATCATTCAGATGTCGCTCGTCAGACGAAGTAGACGGTCTCGTTTATCAAGTAAGACTGGAAGCGGTATTGTTAATTCAGTAATTAATAGGCTACCGTTCGAGTTACACATTCCAGGCTATCAGTATTGCGGGCCCGGGACGAAAATAGTAAAACGTGTGGCAAGAGGAGATCAAGGAATTAATTCTTTGGATGTCGCATGCAAAAAACACGATTTAGCCTATTTGCGTAATAGTGAAAATTTAAGTGCTCGCCACCAAGCAGATCAGGAACTCGAGCAAAGCGCGTGGAAAAGAGTAAAATCTAAAGACTCTAGCGCTGGTGAAAAAGCTGCAGCTTGGTTGGTAACCAACATTATGAAAGCGAAACAACGTTTTGGTATGGGTGTATCATCATCAAAATCGAGAAAAGCATCCACTAGAGGTAAACGTCGCTTCCAGCGCCGCCGCCGCCACACTAAAGGAAATGGCGTCGGTAAACATAAGCGAGTACACAAAGTAGCTTTTGGATCATCTATTAGACGACCCGTTCGATCAGAATTGTTAAAAGCTGGTGGGAAAAAACTTATCGAGAAAAATATCATGAAAGCATCGAAAATAGCTGCAGTAGCTGCACGTAAATCCCTAAGAATAGCCGGTGGCAAACGAAAAATTCGCACGCCTAGAATCATTCCAATTCCGAAGACTGGGGGGATATTACCGTTAATACCAATATTTGCAGGACTATCCGCCTTAGGTTCATTAGCAGGTGGTGCAGCAGGCATCGTGCGTGCCGTAAAAGCAGTAAAAAAGTCGACTGCAGAAAAAATAGGTACCGGCTTACATCTAAGTTCAAGAGGAAATGGATTATATTTGAAACCATATCGCACAGGTTTGGGATTATTTATAAACAACAGCAAAAATAAGAAATCAAAAAACTAATAGAATCCCTACCTCAAAGACCACTATCCAATATTGATATAGAAAAGTACGCCTTAAAAATGAAAATACCACACTTTCGAGGCGTATATATGAGAGATTCATTACCTGTACGCGGTCCCAAACGTTATGAGGCCGCCATTATAAATTTGGATAGTATGTCGGGTGTAGGGACTCATTGGGTAGCATATAGAAAAAGCAATTCTGATGTAACATACTACGATAGTTTCGGTGATTTACCCCCACCTATGGAATTGGTACGATATCTGCAGATGGGTTCCGAAGCGACGAAGAAAATTTACTATACATACGACCGTCAACAAGAATTTGGAACAGTCTGGTGTGGACATTTGTGTTTGAAGTTTCTTTTACAATCATAAAAAAGTATGTCTTTGACACCCCAAATGGAACGTGACAACTACACCAAAATGTTGCTATCACTTAAAGCATATCGTGAAGTCGGAGGATTACAAAAAATGACAGCTGAACAGTTAGAAAATACGCCCAAAGAAGTGTTGATCGCATTAGCTCCAAATGAAATAGCACTAGTTTGGGATAGGTTACCTAATCACCTAAAAAGTGACGTCGATATATTGAAATATCAATACTGTTTCGAACATTATAATAGCAATAATTCAGATTCGGACGAGGGCGATGGACCGATACCAAAAAAAATATTTTGTTGTTATTGCAAAATTAACGATGTGAATATAAAGGCAGAAAACAGTTTAAAAACGTCCAAAGGAATAAAGCAACGCTTCAGCTTAAATCCATTTAACTGTTGCAAACAGCAATAAAATAGCTACACAAATAGTTTCGTGGTCAGTCATGTCTTACACATTCACTCTAACAGGACATTCAAGTGTCTTAAGTGCGGATTTTTACCCACCCATCGAGTTAAATACAACAAGCAAATATGGAGTTGCACTGCTGGGATTTTACACATATAATTCGATTTTTAATATCGACGAAAGCAATAATTCATTCAGCCATTTGAAAACAGCTATACCAAAGCATTTAAGGATTCCACCAGGAGCTTACGAAATTAATGAAATAGCAAAAGCCATGTACACCGCTTTAAAAGAGTCATGCAATGAAGTTGGTGCCGATTTATTTTCATTAACAGCCAATAATAATACGTTAAAATGTGAGCTAAAGTCAAAATATAGCATCGATTTCCGAGGTAGCAATAGTATCGGCAAAGTGCTCGGATTTGGCTCTGTGTTGCTGCAAGGTGGACAAAGACACGAATCAAGTACCACCGTGGACATAATGAAAGTGCGCATCGTACGTGTGGATTGTAATATAATTTCCGGAGCATACCTGAATTCTTTGGAAAGTCATACGTTATTTGAATTTGATATTGACGTCGAACCCGGTTACAAAATCTCTAAAGAACCGCAAAATAATATTTATATGCCGATAATGCCGGATGGTCGTCAGTTTATCGACAACATTACTCTACGCATCTTGGACGATAGCGGTGATTTGATCGATTTTCGAGGTGAGAAAATAATAGTTAAACTAGAGTTGAAAAAAATCGTATAATGGGTTTTTGCTTTAACCGTCAACTGCATAAGCTGTCAACAATTCAAGATTCAGTTAAACGACATAAAAGTAAGCAGACAACACAGTCAAGGTTCATTCGCAAGTCAGACGGACGATCGAAAACACATCTGCACAGCAATCGCCAGCTCTCCGTGAAAGATTGCAAATTTCTACAATCGATCGGTTTGAAAGTGAGAAAAATTAGAAAATGATGGCCGCTAGCAGTGACAAAATCGAAGTTTTTACCGAACCCATTTTTGATAACTCCATTATTAGTTTTCAAGAACACACATATAAACCTTACGGTTCTCCAACATTCCGCAATTCCGATGAAATTCGTATACCTGTACACTTTCAAGATATCATTTTGGATATATCGGATAGTTACATTTACATCGAAGGAACATTTAAACCCAAAGATGTTAGTAAGAAATGTTATCTATCAAATAATGCCATCGCCTTTCTATTCGACGAATGTCGTTATGAAATGGGAGGGGAGCAAGTTGCCGTCGTTCGGAAACCCGGAATTACCACAACGATGAAAACTATGGTGTCATTGGGTGCCGCACAAAATAGAGCTCTCATGGCATGCGGATGGGGTCTAGACGAAGCAAATCAAGGGATACTAGATTCCACAAGTAACATGTTCTCCGGCAAGCTTCCTCTAAAATATCTCATGGGTTTCGCAGAGGATTATTCAAAGGGTATTTTTAACGTCAAGCAAGAGTTGATTTTAATTATCGCCCGCACTTTCAACAATTGCTATATCGGCGAAGTAGATGCAGACATTTCAATTGAAAAAATTGAATGGAAAATTCGTCACATTATTCCAGACGATCGACAGAAGTTAAAGATATTATCACGCATGAATAAAGGTGGCAGTAACGCAAACGTTCCAATGGCTTACCGTAAATGGGATCTTTACGAGCTACCTTCTTTGAGAGAAACATCGTCAGACGTTTGGGCCTTAAGAACTAGCACGAGTCTCGAAAAACCGAGATATTTGATTATCGGTTTTCAACCAACTAGCTCGTCCGACAACAGAGCAAAAGATAGCACACAATTTACAACGGCCGATATAAGTGATATTAGGCTCTATCTGAACTCTGCCGTATTTCCGTACGAAAGATGGAATTTAGATTTTTCAAAGAAACTGTATGCCGCAGCCTATTATAATTATGAGAATTTTCAAGCTAGCTACTACCAGCGAGAACTGAGCGATCCTATGATGAGTTTTGCCGACTATCTGAAAAATCCGTTATTCGTAATCGATTGCAGTCACCAACCAGAAGCCGTGAGGACGTCCACAGTGGACGTGAAATTGGAGTTTGAAACACGCAAAAGTAAATTTCCTAAAGACATTAAAGTGTACGCGTTAGTTATTCACGATGCATTTTTTAGCTACAATATACTTAATGGTTCTGTTACTAACAAATCAATACATTAGTTTGAAGTTATGTAATTCTCCAAATTATATATTTTTACATATTTAAAATAAACTTATAAAGGACATATTTGCGTTTTATTTTTACTATTGCCTTATTTTAATACTTCAAATGTGGGGCTTTGGTAAATAAGGTTATGAGGCGAAAAATAGAGAGAAATTTAGGAGAGGGGTGGGGAAAAGAAAGTATATAAGACGGGATTTAGAAAATTAAATTCACTCGAAGCCACAATGTCGTCAAGCTCGGATAATGGTTATTCTAGTGACGACGAGCAGGCAGTCGCACCAAATGTGCAACATAGGCTCGTACGCAGACCGCGTAGGCTTAGACCTAGGTATTGCATCATGCAATCCTACGTCTCATGGGGGTCTAGAGATTTGTGTATGAACTGCTACACGAGAGGATTTGGAGCTGCGATTATGGATGTTCATTTCGTCACAACCCATTTTACAGTGGGTTCGCGAGGTGATCAAAGGCGGAACCACTCGAGGTGTGCTTTGTGTAGGGAGAGACTGTTTACCGTCGTTCATCAGCAGTCTTGCCTTATTTGCAATAGAATGTAAATTCTATTACAAATAAAGCTCCTCATACGACAACCCTGCCTGTCCCCTGACAAAATCAGTCCTTTTCAGGACTACAGAATATTTGATCGTAGTTTGTAGTTAAACACTATGTTTCCTAAGGAAGATATTTCTCGAAGGAAAAATTGTGTTAGTTTGGGTGAGAGATGCATTATGTGTTTAAATCATACATAGATGGCGAGAGAAAGAGCATTTGCAAGATTTAGCTTGTAGTTTTTATGTATGATAAGAACACATATGCCTCTAGTTATTCAAAGTGACATAACTTTCTATCAAGAAACATATTTTAAACAATAAATTCACTCTGGGTTGATACGCTCAAAAAGATACATCTGAATTTGTGTCGTTTCACATAGAACGTTGGCAAACCTGCTCTTAAGTATGACAAAACAGACGTATCCTTTCAGTGTAACAAAATATTTCGAACAAGAAATCTATTCTATAGGAAATATTTTGTTACTCTGAAAGGATATGTTACAACTGTTTAGCCCCACTCTCACCCCCACTCTCACCCCCCACCATCCTAAATGCTTTTAAAAGCGGGAGCAGCCATCACAATTTTCATTTCTCAACCAGCCATGAAGTGGGACAGGCTGATGTTAAGGACGACAAGGGAGTCCAAAATAAGCGAGTTTTGGGAGGCTTGGCGTTTAAAAAACGCGAATAAGCCAACGGCTATCGTACAGCCGATCCCAAGACCGCAACCACCACCGGAGCCGGCTCCAACAGAGCCCGTGGAAGTGGTGGAAGGACCACAGATGCTGCTGGGTCCTGAAGAAAGGGCGGCTCTGTTAGAAGAGCTCACGGAGCGTCGCCGGAGCCGTCGCAGCACTCGGCTGGAGGTGCGAAGACGGCGAGCTGCACCGCGATCGGTGCAGATCGCGAGAGGGGAACAACCACTCTAGGTTTCCCTCTCCAACCCACCGTGAAAACGGCCCTTTTCAGGGCCACAAAAGATTTGATCGTAGTTTAGATATTCTTAGTCACTTTGTGTTTGACACTGAATCGGTGAAAAATGCAAAGATGACCAAGGATGACATTTTCAGGACGTTTAAAAATAGACGTTGGCATTTTTGCATAACTCTTTTCGATAATTTACCTAGAAGTGTCTAAAACTTATTTTAAGTTAAAGGTCCAAGATCCGTTAAAATTGTTATTTTTCTAACTTAAAAATTGTATCCATTTAGTTATTTCCGAGACGTATATTTTTGGAACTAAAAATCGATATTTGTCGACCCACTAAGATTTTTATTTTTGTATATTTTTAACAAAAAAAGCAACCACATTAACCCTTATATAACAAAAATATTTTTATCTCGGATCAAAGCAATGACAACAAGCACATAACTTGTGGGTTTGCTCAGGTTTGCTTGGGTTTGTTTAGCCAATACAAATAATAAGAATTTTGTTATTAATATTATTATTATTATTTGATAGTTCAAGGACATTTCAGAACATTTGACATAAAACTTTTTATGATCAAAATGATCAGACTAATCAAAATTTCAAGAATTATGGGGTTTGATTGGGTTTGCTCATGAATAACGGGAGAAGTGTAGCTCAGATCGAAAAAAGTTATAGGAAAATATTTTAGAGTAAACTTTTTGTGATTGGAAATGACTTTTCAATATTTAATTTGGAAAAATTGAAAAAGACATTTTTCAGATTTCTAATTAATTCAAAGGGGTAGTATAGGGAAGCTGTGGGGAATAGGGCGAAGGCATGAGGGATGGGTGGCATAATCGTTTTTAAATAAGACCCGAGTGATTTGAGTCATTAAAAGTAATAAGAGGTCGGTCAAAAAAAGACCTAGGGAGTAGGTATGTATTTTAGGGAAAACAGGGAACTATGAAAAGATAGTCAGGTCCAAACTAATGTGAATTGTACAACTTGACTGTTATTCCGGGGTTCGGGGGCGAGGCCCCCAAACCCCCGCGCCGCCCCCGCCCCCCCGGCCGCCCCCACCGCCCACCCGCTGGCCCGCCTCCGTTGCGCAAAAGCCAAACGGGGTCCAGGGGCGGTAGCCCCTGGCGGGGGTTTGGGGGCGGAGCCCCCGATCTGGGGGGGGCCCGGGGGGGCACGAAGTGGCCACCCCGGGATTTTTCGAGGTTTTTGGGGGTCTTTGGGGGTCTTTGGTGCAATTTTAGACCTTCCAAAACTGAATTTTATATATTTCTTTTTCTTATATCTTTGCACGTAAAACACCCTTCAGCGTTTAAGTTTGTCATCTCCTAAGGGTTCTATCATATCTTGGTAGTCGTCATAGAATCGCACCATCATCCCCTCCTGTATTTTTAGCAAGGGTGGGGGAAGCTGAGGTCTTTAAAAGCAGCTCGAGTCGACTGCTTACTTCATTACATTCGCTCATCTCAACATGGCATCATCAGATGATGATGGATACTTAAGCGATGATACTCCTAGGAATTTGGATAATTGGGCACTTAGACAGAGGAAAGTTTTCCCCGTCCGATCCCGCCGGGTGTGCAAGATCTTAAACCTGGTGAAGGTGGGTGATGACGGCTGGTGTATTGGCTGCTATGCCGACTTGGAAAACAAGTCGGCTGGTGACCAATTCTTCAGTGGTCATGTAACCCAAGATTTCGGTAGTCGCGCGCACATACCGAACTGTAAAGGTTGTGGAGTAGCTCTTGGTACTCTACAACATAAGAGTGCGTGCCTTATTTGTAATCGAGCCTGATTACAAATAAGATTTTATCCCTTGAAAAACGGTCCTTTTCAGGGCCACAGAATGTTTCATCGTAGTTTTAGTTACCTAATGCCATAGTACATGTGGTGTTAGGTAGAAAATTATATAAGTCCAGTCGGATCGACTATAATTTTCCTTGCAAAATCCGTCCTTTTCAGGATGACAGGATATTTTGATCTTACTTGTATTTATCTAATGCCACGGCATCTGTACAGGATATTTTGATCTTACTTGTATTTATCTAATGCCACGGCATCTGTGACATTAGATAGAAATTATGTAAGTCCAGACGGATCGAGCATAAGTTTCTTTGTCGGTCACATTTCCACAACACAATTACACCATTTTTGAGAACTAAAAGCAGTTTTCGACAGTGAAGTCCGCCAGTATCATTTTTGGATGGAGGGCATTTGTATAATAAACTCTAGTTTGTTGGCGGTGGAAAGGTGGGGATGGAGTGGTGGAGGGGGTAGATTATCTCTATTTAAACGGTTACGAGCGGGTCACAGAATCACTTCATTTTTAAATCTTAAAGTACGAAGATATAACTATGGATTTCGAAAGACCATTGAGTCGCGGTTCATCGGTTTTTAGCGATGATACCGTTGACATGAATGATGTCGATATGGATGACCTACTCTTGGACATCGAACGACTTCTAGACATCGAGGCAGA
Source organism: Philopedon plagiatum (assembly GCA_963971165.1). Lineage (NCBI taxonomy): Eukaryota > Metazoa > Arthropoda > Insecta > Coleoptera > Curculionidae > Philopedon > Philopedon plagiatum. Next base: position 18,987,986 of record OZ020196.1, on the reverse strand, counting down.
AGATATGTTTAATGCCTGGGAAGATGAGCGGGCGGTCGAAGAAGCAGATGTGGGTCTGGAATTGCCAAACATGGATTGGCAAAATGGGGAGTTGTCGGCTGAAGACATGGAGCCAGACTCCAGCACTGATTGGGTGCCACCACCGCCGCCGGAAGGTCATGACGGTCCGGCCGATTCATCCACTTGGTGGATCACGGACCATCAGGATGATGATGGTCCAGCTGATTCCACCAACTGATCCCGGAACCATGCCCTCCCCGACCTACCCCGACAAAATCAGCCCTTTTCAGGGCTACAAAATATTTGATCGTAGTTTGTAGTTGATTCATGTCACATCCCAAGTAACATGATATTTCTCAAGAATTAATTTCTTTTGGAAAATATTGTGTTACTCTATAAAGACATGTACGTTCTTACCATACGTTAGAACTAGCTAAATTTCTAGTAAGTTCTCTACGAAAATGCCGAGAGTTTGGTCTATTATCTTACTTGCAGTAAAATTCACATTTTATTACAAATAAGATGCATGTTCTCAGGCATTGTAACGGGTAGCCTCTCTTCACAGACATAACACTTTATCGCATACTTAAGTTGTGTGCATCTAATGATTACACACCTAAAGTTACGGCCCTACATTTTTTCGTCTATTCTTTTTTCTATTTTGCATTTTTATTTTATTTTGTGTAACTTTCGCATACTTATTTTAGAAATAAAAAATATTGTTTCATTTAACTTTTTATTATCATATATACAAAAACATTTTATTTTACTTATATATACAACACTATTACAAAAATAACTTAACTCTATATTTACAATAAAATTCTAAAATTAATTATATGGAAAATTGTCCAATAACTTAAGTCTTTTTCTACACACTTCCCCTTCACTTTTACACTGTTCAATTTTCGCCTGCAGTTCCTTAATCTGTCTCTCGTATTGCGCCACATCACTATCGTTCTTTTTTAGTTCATCAACTAGTTTTTGCCTCGCACTAAAAGCCACGGAGAAGGCACACTTCTGGCTTGGAGAAAACTCTTCCATCCAGTCCGGTATCGGCACTTCTGCAGAAGAAGCAGCAGCAGGTTGACGGGGTTGACTAACCGCCTCGAATAGCCGCTTGCACCGCTTCTTTAATGGTTTGCGGCACATTCCACGCCCAACTATTGGCGATATCGGCGCACTCGCGATCGGCGATTTTTCGTCAGCGTCGGCCACCAACACAATCGGAGGCATGGACTTCGGCGGCTCGGGCGTTGTCGAGTTTGGGCCTTCATTAATGATGACGACCGGTGACAGAGGCTTCGGTGGTTGTGACGTCTCCAAAAAATCGGGGTATTGAACTGGCACTGTTGGTCGCTTGAACACGAATTTCTTCTTCTTCTTCTGTTCACCCTCCATAGCTGCATAAAATTGACTTTTATTGCTGCCGGCTGTCTTTGGCAATTTCAGCAGCTTTTCCAACTTCGTAGTGGGTTGCCGCCTCGCCTTCTTTACCACCACATCACTTATGATATTGATGCGCCCGCCGTCCTTCTCCGTCCAGTTGTTGACGTAATCAACCGCCGAAGATACTTTTTTTTCACCCACATTCTCTTCTTCCACAAACGCAGTGTTTAGCACGTCGTCATTGTGCCACTCGTCAAACACACCCGGGGTCAGCAGGTCAATAACGTCCTGCCCCATCAACTCTGCTTGGATACTTCCATCCAAGTTAAACGCATTTAACAACGACTCACTACCGGAATTCATTTTTCTAACTAACTCACTGCACTTAACTGACGAATGTATTTACTTGGCGAACTGTTCTAGCGAACTATGAAATGCTCTGCCTAGCAAACCAAATTTATACTTATCACCCCACCATAAACTCCCCCACCCTATCTGACGGTTGATGCTTTAGAGGCCAAACAAGTTAATTCAACTTACAAGGTTGCGTTCTACGGCTAAACAGCGATTCAAGGACATATTTTCAAGGTAATCGTGTGTCCTTACTTCTGTTATTGTTTGTGCTCTCAAGGTTATATGACCCAGACAACCCATATTTATAGACACTCTCTTTCCTTCGATGCCTATTATCAGAAACTATAATGTTGCCCGCAGATCAAGATAACAGTCGTCCAGCTGAGACTTTTTCGGGAGCACAAATAATAATTTCTGCTGTTTGCTATAATTGTAAAAGAGAAGTATATATTTGGACTGACCACATGCAATCTTACAGTTACATTGAATTGTTGAGAGTAAGGATTGTTAAGTGTCATTACTGTGGAACGCTGATGTGTCGACGAGGGCCGATTAGCAGATCTGATATGTTGAGAAGACAATGGATGCTACGAGAAGTTTACAAGCCAGACATTAATTAATTTTTATTTTTGTAACTTTATTACTATATTGTAAAATAAAACAACATATTATTGAAACAATTATCTATGTATTTTCCTATCCTGCGTTATAAAATTTCAACTATTGCTATTACTATAGTGGTTAATAAAACTACGTGACATTGGAGTTAATATTTTTTTATTTTTCTAAAACATAGACTTTCCAACATTTTTCTAATTATAACTAATATTTTCGGGTAAAAAACTTTGCATAGCTTGTATTAACATATTTAGGTTATCTTCAGGGTTTGTTTCGTAAAACTTTATGTCTGGGTGCCCCCAAGGTAGAGTTTTTGTTGTTGATGGTATAATATAACGTTTATCGTCGTGGTGACATAAAGCAACTTTATTAATTATTTCGGTATAAACGTCGTGTTTATAACTTCGAAAGGTTTTCATTTTTCGAAATATCTGACCACCACGTTCTACGATATTCCGATAATCTTCCAGGTGAAGCTGTTTTTCAATTACACGTTTTTTTATACCTTTCGCTTTTTTAATTTCGCTACTGATTGAGTTTATGTAATAAGCTTTGGCTCCGGTACCATAAAAACTTATTATTGGATCACCTGGAAATTCATCCTTCATTCTACCTACTACTGACTGACTTTTTTTTATGTTAAAAATATTTCCTTCGGTATAATTGGATGTATCGAATTTATCCGGATTTTCTGCAATTATACGATAAAAATTTTCGGTGTAAACTTTTAATATTAACGAATCTGTGTCGGTATACAGTAAAGAAGCATTTTTGCCAAATTTTGCTTTAATGAATGAGTAGAAAAAATCATAAATTACTGTTTTCGACATGTCCAGTATGGAAAATCCGATATAAATTGGTTTATTATAAGTTACCTTTAATCGATCCATATGAATGGCAACGAATTCTTTATTAAAAACCGTTGAACTTTTAAAATAAGGACGAGAAATTAATGCTCGTGCCCCAATTTTATTCCTGTCATTTTCCCATCGGGTGACTAGTTTTATATCATTACGATTCTCCACATTTTCCATGGTCTTGCCGAAAACAGCATTAATGATTAATTTAAAAGTGTCTTTACCAAACTTTGTTGTTGCCCTATTGCGCAAATCTGTATTTAAGTCGATATATGTCTTTAACCAGGGGGATTGATTAAATTTTAAAATTCTGTGTGTTTGCATTACCATTAGGCCGTTATTGATTGCTTGTTTTAATGTTCGGTAATGAATGATGTATTTCTTTTTATCGTTTAAATTCGGAATTAACTTTGAAAATTTTGCCGATTCCGTGGGTGGTACAATATTTTCAACTAAAAAGGGTAAGTCGGAATGATCATCATATAGCGTATCCGGATAATGAACGTCAACTTCCAAAACGTATCCTTCTGGACCATTATCGTCCACATCCATAATATTTAAATTTAAAATTTCATGCTCTGATAACCATCTAAAGCCGCCAAATGGTAATGCTTGCGACATACTATGACCGTACAGATTTGTTGCATCAAGATAAACAATGAAAGATGATGGCTCGTTAGGATCGTAGTTTGGTACATATATGTTGTTGGCAGCGTGCATCCTTTCTGAACACTGACTTATACCGCCTCGAATACCTTTTTTGAAAAAATGAACCGTGTCGATATCGGTCAATAGCTCTAACTCTACCTTAGAAATACGCAACATACAATCAAACGAATAACTTGGAAGGGTATGGTACTGTGCTGGATCCAGTTTATACGTTTCTAAACAAGTATCGCGAAACTGTTCAAAAACATCGGTTAATAATAAAACATCAGATTTCAAATATAAATCCGAATAGTCCCCCAAATTCTTACAATTAAATGTGTCCCACACCTTTTTAGCTCTATCATAATCTTCATCGCTAATGTGCTCCTCTGACAAACTATCATAAAACTGATTTTTTGTGGGTAAAGTTGGATGGTTCATTTTGTCTATTGAATCGACAAAACTATAGGGAAAAACACCTTTTTTACGCATTAAATTAAACTGCTCATTATCAGAAAAATATTTTCCTGTTTCCCTGAAACTACCCACAGCTAATCCATTACCCAAATTTTCCAGTGACGTTGATAGAAATTTAAAACTATCGATGAACCGCAATTTCAAATATTTTTTCTTTATTGTCCCACTTTTATTATCGACATAATCGTGAACGTAAATACTTTTCGTAAACGAAATATACTTTTCCTTGCTTTGAGCTAAAACATCGATCTTGTCTCCGTGACGACACAACTCTTTAATAAACATGTGGCAATCGTACCCGCTCAAGTTATGAAATATAATTGGAATAAAATTGGGTAACTTATAATTTAAATTGCAAATCGAATGAGCAGCACCAGGTCTTTTTTTCCCAGTTATGTGACAGTGGTCCTTTACTTTACAATTATTATTTTCAAAAGGTCGTTCACATATACCACATTTTGTGGCATTATTGAACTCCGCTATTTGGTCAGCCGTTAAAGTTTCCATTGCTTTTATATCTCTTAAGTATGTATTGTAAAGAGATCTTAAATCACTTTCAAGTCGAGAAACGAAAACCTGGGCTGCGTCGTTTCCCCGGTAGAGCTCAAATTTTGAAATCGAATCGTCAAAGGAGCACTTAATTAAATACGCAAAAGAATACGGTTCATGTTTGATGCTTTTGACTAAGTAAGAATTTGTGGGATTCGGTTCCACTGTATCCAGTGGTTTAAGCACCGATTCAAAATCCGCGTAAACGACAAACGGTACACGCATTTGCTTTTCTATGTTGTCAAATTTTAATATATTTTCACTTACACTCCTTCCAAATTTATCTATTTTTAAATTTAGTGATGGTGTTAATGAATATTTGTGGTTACAGTCATTTTTTTGGTGTGATATCAAAGATGATGGTGAACTAAAATATATCAAACAACCATCACAAAAATACATTTTATCTCTACGTGATGTAATTTGACTGGAACATAATTTCGATAAGTCTTTTATCCAACAATAATGACTTTTAGAACAACGCGTATCACAAATATGTTCATCATCATCTTTAATACTACAATCCTTTGTTATTAACAACAAGTTGACATGTCTGTTAAGTTTTCTACCCGAATACCTTAATGGACCGACAACTTCGTACTTTAACATATTATTTTCGAAATTTTTTTGCAAACCATAAACGTTAACTGAAATATTATTCATTTCTTCAAATTTTGATATATCACGCAACTTTACTGGAAAGTCTATACCTGTAAAATTCAGCACTCTTGAATAGTGTGGATAAGATTGAATCTGTGATGCCATTCTAGTGGTGGGGCACAAAGCAGACACGATTGACCACGCAAAACAACACTCATCTTGATTAAACACATTGATGATGGCTTTTTTCAATTCGATGAATCGGGGTAACTTTATATATGAAGATCCACCAAAAGGTTTATACTCGTTGACATTTACTTCCAGGTATAGAATTTTTTCCAGAGCCCAACCTACGAAAACAAAAAAGAATGACATAAGTATTTATTTTATTTTTAGTCGTTAATTTATAACATACCTGAATCTTTTTCCTGAAACTCAGTCGATTGAGTCTTCATGGCTTCCACTAATGATTGATATATTTCTTCCAAATCGCTTCCTGAAGTGACAATTTCATTGCGTGTATTAAATGACTTGTCACTGTACATATTATCTTGTGTTGGTAAAAGATACCGACCAACAACCACCATATTAACTTTCAAAGCACAACGCACTCTTACTAGGTCACTTACTACCTCTAACACTCTTGCTTTAATTTCATCAAAAAATAATGAATAGTCAGTATGTTCATTATCACTTGATATACGGTATGTGGCAATCCTATTTCTAAAAGCACTGGACACTAGCTCAACACCAGCTGATATTGGTGAACATGCATTACTTTTATGGTGTATTGTTCTTTGATGACCTGCCATTCGATTTGCTGGTATGGTTATATTGCAGCAAGTGCAAGTACGCACCTCGGATGTTGATGCCCCATCGTCAACTTTTCGCTGTTTTCCACCATGCATATTTTCAAATCGTGCTACGCACGATTCTCGTTTATGTCGTAACATATTATAACTCCGAGTAAATGATTTACCACAATTTTCACACACGTACGCCATGACTTTCAAATTAACTTGCTTGAACCGTTTTACTCAACACAATGTTCTATACTAAAATTTAACCCCCCCTACCCTCATATATACCGATCCACATTTAGACCCAACCCACTCGACCGTCATACCAAAACATGTTACACCCCAGTAATAACTGAAGGTAAACTAACATCATAAATGTAACCTTGAAATAAGCGTCGTACACCTGGTCATCACCAAACAAAGAAACATCTGCTCGCGTTCAAGGCCAAGCAAATGTAACCTTGAAATAAGCGTCGTACACCTGGTCATCACCAAACAAAGAAACAGCTGCTCGCATTCATTGAAAATATGCACCGCAAATGTAACCTTGAAATAAGCATCGTACACCTGGTCATCACCAAACAAAGAAACATCTGCTCGCGTTCAAGGCCAAGTTCTTGACCTTGACCTTGGAATAACACCTGCGCATATCAAGGCCAAATAACAATAGCACACCTGGGCGTTCAAGGTCGACCCTACTGCGCATGCGGAGACTCGGGGAGCATCATATCCCTCTACTCACGTGTATTGTCATTCATTGTTTTTAATTATGTCTTCATTGTATAAACACTGTATTTTAAAAGAAAAAAGTAATGTAACTCCATTTTATATGTTTTTAGAAAAAAGCTAAATAAAAAAAAACAACAACAGTTTTGAAAAAGCCCAAAACCAATGGGCGAAACGTCAAAAAAGTTGTCTTAATTATTCATAATAAACCTCTACCCAAGAAAGCAAAAAAATACAGTTATATATATATATATATATATATATATATATATATATATATATATATATATATATATATATATATAAAGAACCATCATGATTATATTATATCTAATTTAATTAGTTTATATAAAAATAATTCTATCAGTAGGTTTAATTTTAAAAAGTGTTTGCCATCAATATGTTAAGAAATAAATCTGATTTTACTGTTAATACTATGTGTTTTATTATTTATTAATTGCGTCGCCGGACGATATCTCCTTAGGGAATTCTTAAAAAAAAAGGTACATTTTCAGAGGAAAAAATATCGACCAAATTTGATTGTTTTCGAATGTTTGTTGTCCTTTACAAAGGGTTACTGGTTAACCTAATGAGGCGCGTAGGTGACCCATACGCCAGTGAGCAACGAGCGCGCTACTGTCCCACGGAATTTAACGTACCCTTAAAAATTTCTGACCGGGCGCGCAAGTGGTATATGCCGACTTTTTGAAATCCCTTAACTGAAATGTTTATTACCCTATTAGCTGGTAATTATATCTATAATAAAGGGTCAATATTTACATTTTTGTCAACGGGTCGCTGCACTGTGCGTCCCTGTCCTCGTAAATAAAAACAAGAAATATAATAAAAAAATTTTATTTTTAATTAACAAAGAGGGTATTAAAGCATACCCAAACATATAACAATTTATCTATGCATGTCTCCATATATATGGAGAACAAATCCAAATCTGGCCTCTCTGTCCATATAGTGTAAAAAAATTAATAATCCTTAATATTTTGTTCCAAACCGACACACTTCGTATTCCAGAATATTCTTAAGGCTTATTTATCACTTATACGCATAAGTTTTAATTTTGACAATATATCTATACTGCACTAAAAATTTAAAAAACGGCTCACATCAGTTATAAATAGTTATGTAAATATTGGAAATATCAAATTATTTCTAAGCATCTACGAAAATTTTTCGACCCTATTTTTTCGAAAGACATCTATTCCGAAAATATGTTTTTTTTTTTCAAAAAACATCTTTTTCGAATGTACAATTTTCTTCAAAAACTTTTCTACGAAAAATATTTTTCGAGAATGCATTACACAGGGTGTTTCTAAAAGCTGCAGGGAAAATTTAGGGGCCGCTTCCACCACTAAAAATATGAAGAAAAGTTCCCATTAACACATGTCCGGAGATGCTTTGTTTTAGAGATACTGGGTCTTAAATTTCCTGAGTTATTTACCCTTTGACCAACGCAAACTATTTTTTCGGACACCACTGACTTGGCTTGATAACTTAAGTCATATTCCTAGCTTCATTAAAAACTTTTTTCTACGAGCGTGCGGAAAGTAACTACTTTCCATTGATTGATGAAATCTGAAATCAGTTTTCGGCGGTCTCTTATAAAAAAAAATGATTGCTTTCAAGATAGGGTTTTCTATGGATTTCTTTAAATTTCGACAGTTTCACTTAAACACATCTATACAAGTCATATAACACACTATTATTTTGGGACATACTTAAGCAGATTTATATAAAACAAAAACAAAGAAAACATTAAAAACTAAATAAAAATAAACACGCAACCGTAATACGCATTGTTCATATTTCTCACGGGAAGACGCGATGAATATACAAATCGTTTTTCCACAAATTTTAACAGTTTCCGTTTTTGATGAAATTTTGCTGGTTTGCTCAGGTTTGTTATTTTGCATAGACACCGGGACTTCTGATACAAAAGGCCTAGCCCTATATGAGCACACCAGTAAGGCTTTAAAAGCAGAACTGTAATTCTCTGAATTATTTTCGACAATAAAAGGTGCATTCACGCGGGTTAGCGCCAGTTAGTGTGTTAAGTTTTATGTATAATTGTTAATCTCAAAATTCCGAGCTTGGGCAAATGTCATACATAGTGTCTATGCAAAATAACAAAACCTGAGCAGACCCGAGTAAAATTTCAGCAAAAAATTCGATGTTTCCATAAATCCGAATAACTACCGGATTTGATGTATATAAAAAATGTTGTTGACAGTTCGACAGATTTGTAATTTTAGTTTGTTGTGGTTAGCTTTTATTCCCTAATGTGAATGTACAATTTTTTTCAGGAAAAATAAGTAAACGTGGCAGCACCGCACAAAACAATAATGTTGACAGGTGTGCAAATAATGGCGGCTAATAGCGATTTAAAATAGAGTTTTCGAAGAAAAAAACAAATTTCTTAGCTATTTTTGCCTAAATGTGTTTTTTGCTACGAAAAAAAAGTTTACAGATGTGTTTAAGTGAAACTATCGAAATTTAAAGATATCCATAGAAAAACCTAACCTAAAAGTTAAAATTTTCTTTTAGGAAAACCTCATGAGATCGCCGAATTCAGATTCGTGTTCTATGACCCAAAATTAGGGTCTGTGCAAAATTTCATCAAAAAATTCGGTGTTTCCATTATTCCGAATAATTACCATAGTTTTGTTGTAGAAAGCTGTCTCTAAAACTTCCTGGTAACTTTTAGAAACATCCTGTATAAATAGTTATGGTCTGCTATCAAAGTTTAATGTGTTCGGAATATATTGTTGGGTTTATGCTATTTTTTATACCCGCAGGTATTAGACTTTATAGGTTAGAAACATGTTGATAACAAAGACAGAAAAAATTGACCAAAACAGGCCAATCTGTGCTGGTTTGTTAAGGATCGTCTTCCCTCTCCTTTTATGAACATTTTCTAAACCATTAGAGTCCAAAACTCAATTTTCGAAAAACTGTTTGTCAAAAAATGTTTGTGAAAAATTTTTTAAATTGCATTTTTGAAAAAATATACCTAGTACAAAATAAAATTTATTTTTCGAAAATCTTTCGTAGATCCTAAGGATATAAAATGTTTTCAAAGTTTTTGAGGACTTTTTGAGATCAATTTTTAAGGATCGAGAATAGGAATGCTCAAACACTAATATATACAAACTCGGTTTGTTACTTTTCATGTCACAAAATAAAAACAAAAGTACCCAATATACAAAAGAAAATAATAAAATTTAAAAACAAAACAAAAATAGAATTCATAAGATTTCACCACTAATAATGAATAAAAAATAATTCCTGTAATATAACCACAAAAGAATATAGTAAATAAATATGCACTCTCAAAATACCAAAATATAAATAAATCTTTAAAATAATTTGTAAATAAAAAGAAAAATCTTTTACAAAAAGTAAATGGTACATCAACCAAAAAAAAAATCATCTATAGACAAGCTATCTTTACAGTGCCTATAGTAGCAGAAAAAATATTTTTGTACTATATTATCTAAACTTTTCAAATATTATCACAACATTGTGGTAGCAGACCAAGAACGACCTCGTTGCATCATTCTTGGGTGCAGATGGTCTGAAGACACTAGGAAAATTTTAGCATCTTTGGTTATGATTACAGCTGACACTTATACAATAGATTAAACTTTATTTGTCAACGAAATTGGTAAAGTCTGTTCAAAGATATACCGTCTGATTCTTAACCGCAATGCCAGTCATAATGTCATAAATCGTGTCCTTTTTACCTGATGGCGTAGGGTCGTACCTTCCTTAAATAAGGATTCCAGGAAAAATTAGGTAAAAGAAATGCACATTACCTAAAGGATTAAGAGACGGTGTTAAACTAAAATTGAAGCTAGTTTTCTGAAAGCTGTTGAAACGTTCATATGTTAAATTGCTAAATGCTGCCAAAAAAGAAATAAAAATGTCGCATTATTTGAAAAAGTCTACAAGTGAGACATAAAAAAAGTTTTATAGAAACCATTTGTCGCCAAATGCAAAACAAATTATAAAAAACGTATATGAGTCGTTAGTGAAAATGGGTTGCGATGGAATCAGTGCAGTGAAAAAAACAAGCGAAACGACAAAAATTTCACAGTGTGTGATATAATAAGAAAGCCACGTTTGCTTGGTATAATAAATAAAAGATCAACTATAATGGAGTCCCAAAGGGTACGAAAATTAAAGTTTGAATACCTACAATCTATAAAAAGATACAGAGCTGAAAACCGCCCTATCGTTTATTTGGATGAAACTTGGTTCGACACCCATGACACTCCCAAAAAAGGGTGGGTTAATTCCAGTGACAATTGCCAAGACAACGCTCCTTCAAACAGGGGAAAAAGAATCACAATAATTATACACGCCGGTTGGCAAAATGGGTGGATTCCAAATTCCAAAAATATTAAAGATTCCAGCTTAGACTACAACGAAGACACAACTGCCGAAGTTTTTAAAAACTGGTTTCAAAACTATCTTTTAAAAAATGTACATAAGAACAGTGTCTTCGTAATGGATAATGCGAGCTATCACAGCCGGAAGTTAAAAAAAAGTTCCAAATGCAGCCAGCAAAAAATCGGAAAAAACGAATTTATGCTGGAAACGACATATTATACTTTGAAGAAAGTTATAAAAAGACTGATTTGTTAGATTTACTAAAAGAATTTAATATCAGAAAAGAATATGTTTGTGACAATATTGCAAAAGAAATGGGCCATACCATTCTGCGACTACCACCATGTTATTGTTTTTACCCCGATAGAAAATATGTGGCACCAGGTTAAATCTAGAATAAAAGCTTAAAATACGCCACCTACTCTATGTTCAAATGTCATAGAATCAATAAAGAAGGTTGTAAATGTAATCCCAGATTTTTGTCCGGAATAGTATAGAACCAATAATATTACCTTTAAATGACGATAGTGGCAGCGACACCTAACTAGGTATAGTTTAATGTTAAGCTGTAATAATAGATTCTTTTTATATTATATCGTTTCTTTTATTTTTATACCTATATATTAAAAAAATATTTTAATAAATACGACAGCAACTAAATATTAAAACAAATTGTTTTATTACCTATTAAAAATCATTCAAATAATCACATTACGTTCATCCCTGTGCTGCTATTATCCCATAGCAAAGTACTCGAAGCAGAGTTGCCAGATTCGCCCAGGCAAAGTATGTAGAAAGCGTAGTTATATGTTAATAAAACGTTATACTTTTTCCTGAAAATACAGGTTTGGCAACGGAGCAGTTTGGAAATTATTGCAGTCAATTTGTCAAACGGTATATCTTTGAACAGACTTTAACTACGAAGTTTAATCTACTGCTTAACAGTTTTAATTAAAATAAGAGTTAACAAACATAGCTGATATAATTGTAAATTCTAGCGCCTTTGGTTACGGTCACTTTGACCGTGAAACAATGGAAAATTTACTTGTCGCCAATATGATTGACAAATGACAATTTGGTTGAAATTATTTAACTGTTAACTGTAGCTGTAGCCAAAGATGTCCAAAATGTATCTAATCACTATGCCATAACTTAATAAACTTTTTAATTTACAATAAGATAATAGTGTCTAAAAATTTAACAGTAAATATCAGTTCGTTGATGGACATACTTTGTGTACATATTTTATGGATACGTCGTAGCTGTTTTACCGTTCATGAAGTGTCTAAACACTTGATAACATGCCACCAGATACTGAAATAAATTATTGTTTCATTAAATGGCTAACAATTTTAGACATTAAGTACGTGCAATGCTAAATACTGTTTCTGGTTGTAAGTGAAATCGTATCAAATTACATCATGTGGCTAACTATTTTAGACGTATCGTGTAAGCTAGAAGTGAAAATCGCAGTTGGTGAAATAAAAATGTGAACAAATTTGTCTTAGTAACAACTTTTATGTACCCGTACAAAACTACACAATATGACATTAGCAATGGGGGCAAGGGGATTTAATGTCAATGTGTTTGAGATTGTTTGACACATTAATTTTACCCAAGCTGGAATATGGTATACTATAGTCACTATATAGTCACCCCAGCATGTAGTATGGTGTAATGCTATAGAAAATGTGCACAGAAACTTTCTGAAGTATATGTTTCTGAAAATATATGGTTTTTATCCTGAAAGAGGTTACGATCATCGATTATTATTAGAAAACTTTAAAATATTATCAGTTGAAAAGAGGCGCATAAAAATAACTCTTCTTACGTTGTACAAAGTTCTAAAGAATTAATACTGACTACCCAGAAATAGTTAAACAATTGCCATTTTCGGCGAGTTCGGAAAATAGTAGAGAAAGAATTTTTTTCATCAGATAACCAATAGGCTCAATTTTGTTAGAAGTAGGTACTGTTAGCAGGAAAATTAGTCGCCATGAAGAGACTGGTGAAGTGAAAAGCAGACGTCGCACATAGGAGTATTTGGCAATGCCCCGGCTGGATCATTTGTTTTTTGTTTATAATATTAGAGCCTATGACGTCAGGCTCTTTAGAAGCGTCGTATAAGGGCCGGTATTTGGGCATTTTTTTTAAGTATTGGGTATGTCTGTAGACTACCCCATTCACCCATTCAAATATATGCAGTGAATTTCCTAACACCCTGTATAATTACGCGTGCAAGACTTTTGAAAGTGAGTATAGTTAGCCACTAGAAGTAATTTTATTCGATTTCGCTTATGCCCATAAACATGCGCACGTTCAGATTCACTAAGAAAGTTTAAGATTTAGTACTGGTTTAAATTAAGATCTTATAGTTGACCAGTTAGGTTTTGACAGGTTTTTGTCGTGTCATTGTTAATAAGTCGTCATTAAAAACTTATGAAGTATTCTGATATTTCAGCGATTTGCTGGGTTTCCAAATGATTTTCATCTTGGAACGAGTTGCTGTAATCAAATTAGTTCTATTATTGTCGAAAGTACGTACTAAAATTGCCCTTTTCTTTATAAATTTGCGAAAAAGCTCAGAAATAAATTCATAGTATCAAACTTAAATGTCTTATTCTTACACTTGTCAGTTTAAAACTTTTGGTTGTCAAATTAGACCGGACTAGCGTTGGAGAATCTGGCTGGCAATGTCTAAAATTTCTAGCCGTTTCATAAAACAATAAATTTTCATATTTCATTATCTGGTGGCAGTTATGAACTATCTAGACATTTCACGAAACGGTTAATAAGACTAAACTTCTACGACATATAAATTTTTGAACTTTTACGGAATAAATTATGAGATTTCATTTTATAACATATTGAGATTCAGATATATTGGCCAAAAAATATATACATATTTCACTTTAAAAAAATCTACTCATATAACGCTGAGTATTCAAAAGATCAACATTTTGTAACTACATAAAAATTTTCAACAATTGAAGCGTTTATTGGAACAACACATGCCCATTTCAGTCAAAAAACGACTTTTGTGAATTCACATAGACATTTTCGGTAGAAATACATTCTTAAGATTCCTGAGTTAAACAAAACAAGCCTTTAATTAAACATTATCTTACACTACAAGAAGGAAACTTATCAGTTTTTTGATTTTCTTAAAAACTTTAGTTTTGGACATGCGTTACTCGTCGATAAACGCCTCAATTAGTTTCTTTGACCAGATGACTACGAGATTACTACCCAAACTGTTATTTTTCTGTAAAAATAGACGATTTCAAATATACTACACGTCTTAAAAAATAAATACAAACTTTATTGCAGTTTTAATCTGTTATTTTGCGTTAGCAAAGATATCAAAACTTTAGCGAAGTAACGAACCCTGTGGCGTATTGGGTTTCATTTCGGGGGTATACAAGCAAAAAATGGAAAGCGTCAACGAAAAAAAAAACCCTTAGATACGCCACTGAACGGAGCAACCAAAACAAATTTTTTCTAATTTTTTAAACTTTTGCATTAGATAGCTATGATATAGAGCAGAGAAACTATGTATGTAGGTGTTTGCCCAGTTCAATTATCTTCTCAAAACCTGAAATCAACTTCGTTCTTTTATAGACAATTGACTAAGTAGTTTACTAATTCCAGTGACAACTGGTTGAGGTAACTAAATCCAAATTCAACATCTAACTAAACTTTAAAAATTATCCTCGAACACTTTAAAAGCTTACATCCGATAAAAGGTTAACATTATAAGCCATTCACTTATAGTATAGTAAAAAAGGTCCCATTATTCCAGAAATCCGTCTTACTCAAATGTCTCCTTCCCAAAATACTAGTGGCGGCTGATTCTAACGGGCACAAACTTTTATAAAAATTTCCTGCTAGACAACTGCTATTATATTGCTTTAATGTAACCTTGGTGCAATTAAATCAATAAGTCAGTATAGCAGGACTGCCCTAATCTTCTACTTAATAAGCAGTTGCAATAAATCGATAGCTGTTAGAATTATCAGTGACTATCAAACAATTAACGTGCTCTTTATTCTGATAAGTAACTTTGTAAACTGAGTCATAAAAATTAACCTCACTATTAGATACGAGATTTTGAGTTTTACTTTTAAGAAGAAAAAGAATACTTGTGATTCTCTAAAATCTGAAACTTTGGATTACTATGACCCTGTTAAACTAGCCGCAATTTTCTGTGACTCAATGAGGATTTCAGAAAATCAACAGTAAATTTTTAATTTTTTTTTCTGTGCCACTAAGAAAAATATTAGCCGCCACTGTCACTAAAAATACGTCTTAATTCTAAAACGAACAGAAACGATGTATACTGGTCAGTTCTACGAGTATCAGTCTGATTGATTTTCTCTAATCGTATCAAATTTGTACTTTACTGAAGAGTCCTACACAGTCCAAATTACCGCCATTTATTAATTTATAATAATATATTATTTGCTACGTCTTTAAAACTTGACCACTTACTTTTTTTTTTAATAGAGAACGAAAAGAGACAAATAATTTGTCAGGAAAATTCAATAATGTCTCTATTAACAACACCTGAGTCATACCTTTTGACTAAAGCTGTCACATTAGTTGGGCTGGGAGGCGCCTGCCACCGTAAAGAATTCTCTTATTTGACCCTAGATAACATTGAAGAAAAATAATCGTTGATGCATATTTCGATTCCTGATAATAAAACCCATCATCGCAGAACCTTTGTAGTAAGCGGGGAACGAAATTTAAATTTAATCAAAAATATGCATTACTGCGACCACAAAGTACGCTCCACAGAAGATTTTTCCTAAATTACGAAAACGGAAAATGTTCTGTCCGATATGTTGGAATTAACAAGATTGGCAAGATGCACACCGCCGCTGGATACCTGAAACTGCCAAATCCCGAGCTCTACACTGGGCATTGTTTTAGGCGGTCTCCAGTCACTCTGCAAGTAGACTGTGGAGTAAACAATACGAATCTTAACCGATATGGTGGATGGAAGTCCACAAAAATTGGTGAAAGATATGTGGATGAGTCCTTACAAAACAAAATGCACATCGGATCCTCCAAAACCAGGCTAACACTTCCAAATCTCAGTAACCAGGAGCAATTGACCTTCAGCCACCTCACGTTGAACATACACAAGACATAAATAATTCTGGAATGGCAAGAAATCTTTCTATACCAGTTAAAATGCTAAATAAAAAATGTTTAGATTTTAATAAGATGACTAAAAATTGAAAAATATGCATGGTGTCCCATTTAAAATTACCGAGTTGATAATAGTTACCTTGGTAATCAGTACCATGGCATTTTATTTGAAGTTAACGCATTGAGAAATACACTTCCCAAATATTAAAATTGAATACAAAGTCTTTCCCCCCTTTCAATGTAAGCTCGTTGTAACACGTTTGTGCCCATAGGTCTTCTTTATGTGTCCGTGCTGAAAAGTCATTGAGTTTTATAGCAAATAACTAAGCAAAAACGTTTAAAAAAAGCAAATAGTAGTACCAGGTGTTAAATAGGTACTGTTCTTAAAACAGGGTCGCAAATAACATATTAAAACATAATAAATGTCGGTAACTTTGACTCTATAGGACTCGCTTAGTATTTGTAAATGCGGTGTATATTTTGCATATGACTCTCGTAATCACTATAAAATACTTCACGTAAGCAAATATCACAGTAGACTTTGGCTAGTTTGTTGCTGTAATAGTAAACATCATGGTTCTCTCCAAGGTAGCAAAG
The DNA here is from genome assembly GCA_963971165.1 of Philopedon plagiatum. Lineage (NCBI taxonomy): Eukaryota > Metazoa > Arthropoda > Insecta > Coleoptera > Curculionidae > Philopedon > Philopedon plagiatum. Next base: position 18,970,807 of record OZ020196.1, on the reverse strand, counting down.
GATGCTATTAATACTGGTCTGGTAGCTCACGTTAGGTAGACTACATCGAGTCACATTATAATCCTAAAAATAGGTACATAATTTTCTTCAAAAAATGGTTAAGGTGATGGGCAAATTTCACTGTCCGCAGATGGGGTTTACCAAATGGAGTGGACCAAATTTTGCGAGATATGTAAAAATGTCACTCGTAATAAAAGTTTTTGCTTATAAAATAAATAAGATTCACATTATGAAAAATTTAATTTTTTCTGCAGGGAGCATAAAAATACGAAAACGTTATTTTGCGTAAGAGTAAACATGCCTTGTTTATAATTTTTTACCAAAAGAATAAATATTAAATATGTTTTATATTAAGATTTCATTAGAAAATTTAAATATTAAAAGTAATGAGTTGTATCACGTTCTTTTTTTAAAGTCCCAACTATTCTCTCTCACACCTTTAACCAGAGTACTAGTTTCTACATATTAAAAACAATAATGACACCTATGGACATGTTTGTCAATGTCTTTATTAAATGAAGCAATTACATATTTAATTCAAAATACTTCTTATTTACGTGCAATTTTTAAATAATAAACATTTAATTAAACTCAAAAGAATACGATATAAACTAAGCAATACAATAAAGATATCAAAATTCTAAAACTCCATCCCAATATTCAACACATTTTTCTAATTGCTTACTTAGATATCTGAAGGTATTTCTGATTTCTTCCTGGGATATTGAAAGAAGAGCTGGGTAATTTTGCCTTTTAGCACGTCAATATTATTTGGTAATGCAGTGGCATAAACAATTTCTTTTAAACGGTCTCATAGAATTATATCGGCCAATGTTAAGTCGGGGCTCCTTGGTGGCCATTTCTACCAATCCACCTTGGACCAAATCTGCGGCGAAACCATTCTATTACCTCACGAGTGCAATGTGCTGAATAACCATCTTGCGGAAAATACATTTTTTGGCGAAAATTTAATGGCAAATTTTCGAGTTCATCGCTAAAAAATGTATTCAGCATTTATAAGTAAGATATTCTATTGCAGGTGATATTAAAAAAACATGGGCTTATAATGCCATGTACAGATATCGTGCACCACACGTTCACTTTTGTAAAATATTATCTTCGCCTCATTACTCTAAATTCGGGGTTTTCTCGAGACCAGTACCTGACATTCTGGAATGCTACTGTTCTATTAGTAGAAAATGTATATTCATCAGAAAACATAAATTTATAAAAATAGATATTTCTACTTAAAATTTGGTCTCCCACCCATAAACACAAATCTAGTCTTTTCGCTTCATCTTCTTCCAATGTTTGGTTAAAGTGGTGTGTGAAGAATACAGAAAACATAAACCTACTCAAAATGTCCTCCCTTTGCCTTCACACATTTTCTCAAACGATCTGGCCACTCATCGATCGATCGTAGTACGTACTACATCCAGTGGTATCGATCCGGCTGCTTTGACCAAATCTGCTGTTAATGACTTGATGTTTTGGTGGGGCTTAGAGCACTCCAACACACTCTACAGCCGGTAGTCCAACGAATTCAAATCGGCCCTCCCGGAAGGCCAGTCTTCAGCACCAACGAACTCAGGTAAGTTGGCTGCCAGCCAACGTTGTGTGCTTTTCGCCTTGTGGGCCGGCGCTGAGTCTTGTTGGAACACTCAATGTTTTCCGTCAAGCAAGGCGTGACTGAGTGGCTTCACAACCTTGTCTAGGATGTTGTTTTGATAGTTGATAGGCTTTAGTTTTGACACATTCTTCACAAAAGTGTAGTTGAGTTGTCCCTTCATATGCCACCCCCCACCAAACCATTACTCCAGCTGGGTGATGACCTCTTTGGACTCTAGGGATTTTCTCAGTTGCTTCTTGAGAGCTGTGTATGTCCTGTCATTTTGACGATTATATTTTTCTTTGGCTTTCTTTGGCGATATCCACCATTGGCATACCTCTTCAACAGGCGATGTGATCTGGTCGCCCTTATGCCTCGTAGAGCTTCTGTAAGTCTTTATTCTGTCCTTCTTCGATAAGTACCAAGTTTTAAGTCTTCTGTTATTATGCGAGACATGGTCCTTGTAGGGATCTACATTTCTCTGGATAATTTTTTTTCCTGAGCGGATTACGGCGTATCCTTGCTTCAACAGCTTTAATTGCAGCTGGTGTCCTAGAACTACGTAGACCACAGCTCCTTGACCTGTCATCGGTAGAAGACTGTTCATCCTACCGCTTAATGGTCCGAAAAACCAAATTTCTTGGAGATTTTCAGCGGTTTCAGAAGACTGAAAATCTTGCTTTGTTACTTACCACACGTATTCAGCGCAATGATGGCGATCGGATTCTCTTTGGCGTCCCCTTCCATGTTTACAACATGAACACAAAGTCTCACCTGATGGCTTTCGGTAGCTAAATAGTTGCCCTACTGCGCCCTGTAATTACACGGTCACCCGCCAGTGCCATCGGGAGATATCGCCACCTTAATGCAAGGGACAGAACTTATGGCAGGACTAGGTATATTATATATATATATATATATATATATATATATATATATATATATATATATATATATATATATATATATATATATATATATATATATATATATATATATATATATATATACAGGGTGTCCCAGGATAGGTGTTACGATAGGACATATGGGTCAAAAAAATTTGAATTTGAAAATAGCATTTTGGGAACATGCCCCGCTTGGTCCAAAACTGAGGAATACAAAATTTCACTCGGATTGGTATTATACAGGGCGAGTTATAACTAAACATATGAAAAATGGCCAAGAGTAAAGTACTCTTATTTTTTCAAATGGAACAAAAGCTTAGTAGAAAAAGTTGTTCAGAAATGAAACTAATATTATAATTTGAAATTAGAGCTTTCTAGTCAATATTCTTATTTTCGTCAAATTTTTTGAAATGTAATAGTACATTTTCCACCAATATCGTATTACAATACATTATTAGGCTATACCTGGTAAATGTACATATTACATGATAGAAAACGTAGTTTCCAAGTATAATAAAAAACCGAATACGATAGTGGTGGAAAATGTACTATTACATTTCAAAAAATTTGACAAAAATAAAAATATTGACTAGAAAGCTGTAATTTCATATTATGATATTAGTTACATTTCTGAACAACTTTTTCTACTAAGCTTTTGTTCCATTTCGACAAATAAGAGTACTTTACTCTTGGCCATTTTTCATATTTTTAGTTATAACTCGCCCTGTATAACACCAATCCGAGTGAAATTTTGTATTCCTCAGTTTTGGACCAAGCGGGGCATGTTCCCAAAATGCCATTTTCAAATTCAAAATTTTTTGACCCATTTGTCCTATCGTAACACCTATCCTGGGACACCCTGTATATATATTAGGGTTATTAACCAAGTTGATTTTTTTTCTTGCGACGCCCCCTAAATTTTTAGTTTATCGTCTAAAAAAAATGTCAGACCAAAATATGCCCTTAATATTCAGAATAAACCTTGCCTTTAAGACGATACATTTCCCATTTAAATTACATGGGATTTTGCCACTTTTTACAATTAAATTTTTTTCTGGGACAAGATGACTTATAGCAATGAGATACATACTCTTATAGGAAATTGAACGCTCTACAAAAAAGGCCTCTTATAATTTTTCGATTAATTCACTCCTTCAAAAGTTATTCAAGATGAAATTTGAACTCTATGTAAATTTTCAGATTTTTTTACTTTTACGGCAAAGTGATTATTATTCGATAAAAGTTATTAGTTTATTTCTAAAAATAGATAATTCTGGTGGTATTAGGGTAAAAAAATTTTAAACATGGAAATTATATAGCTGGTTCTAGTTTGAATAATTTTTGAGACTATTCATTTATAACACGCAGTCAACTAATTTTTATAGAATTTCATAAATTTTTGTATACTTTCATGAAATTTCCCTTCAATACAGTAAGTGACTCAAAATTACAGTACAAGCATTCCCGCCAACACACGGATTTTGTATTCACGCAAGCGCGCTAAGTCGCATTTAGTACCTTGAATAACTTTTGAAGGAGTGAATTAATCGAAAAATTATTAGAGACCTTTTTTGTAGAGCGTTCAATTTCCTATAAGAATATGTATGTCTCATTGCTATAAGTCATCTTGTCCGAGAAAAAAAAATTAATTGTAAAAAGTGGCAAAATCCCATGTAATTTAAATAGGAAATGTATCGTCTTAAGGGCAAGGTTTATTCTGAATATTAAGGGCTTATTTTGGTCTGACATTTTTTTTTAGACGATAAACTAAAAATTTACAGGGCGTCGCAAGAAAAAAAATCAACTTGGGAAATAACGGACACCCTAATAAAATGTATATGTCGTAGGCAGAATGCAAATTTAGGCTTTTTATAAACTTCCTAGGCATTTTGCAAAAAGCCGGCAAAACGCGAGCATAAAATGCATTTTTCGTTATGACTAACACCAATTCAGGCAGTTGATAAAATGCCGGCAAAACACACAAACACACGGCATTTTACAATTTGCCAAAAACGGTGCCGTCAAAACGTGAAAATAAAATGGAAAATATTATTAAGTATTGAGAACAATATTTTCTGTCACCTAAGTTTAGTTTTGTCACTAATCTGCAATACCCTAATTATACCGACTTAGAAAAGTTTTTTATGCGAACGGTGGATCGGAGGGCACCCTAAGGTCGGAACAGGGTTAGCACCTGGTTAGGGGCCCTGACAAGTCTCTTTCCTCGCAGGTGAAGAGGGATCGGTGCGCCAGGGTGTTGGTTGGGGTCCTCTTCGGCTGTGTTGATTTGCACGTCTTCGCGTGCAAAAGTCGACTAGTTTAATATTCACGTTTTGACGGCACCGTTTTTGGCAAATTGTAAAATGCCTAAAAATAATCAGTCACAACGTGATATACATTCCTCTGTTCTTGTTTTGCCGGCATTTTATCAATTGCCTGAATTGGTGTTAGTCATAACGAAAAATGCATTTTATGCTCGCGTTTTGCCGGCTTTTTGTAAAATGCCTAGGACGTTTATAAAAAGCCTAAATTTGCATTCTGTCTACGACATGTCTATATATATATATATATATATATATATATATATATATATATATATATATATATATATATACAGGCTGTCTAAAATAGGTGAAACCACTATTGCGATCTCCGAAACGGTAAAAGATACAAGGTCGGTTAAATTGGAGAAAATGTGCCATTTTTACTCCACATTTATATTCCGTTTACAGAGTTGCCTAATTCTCTATACTTTCTTATCTACAGAGGATTTTTTTAAAATAGTCAAAAATTTATTTATTAAATATCTCGAAAACTATTATAGTTAGAAAAAAGTTGTTTTAACAAAAATCACACGATTTTTTACCTTCTCTAAGGTAACTTTATTGTTTTGTTTATACCATTTGTTTTTATTGAGTTACTGATACTAACTTGTTTTTTTCAAATACGGACCTGGACTTTTTGCTGCATTTGTTGAAAGAATACTTCATATCCTTTACAACTGTGTATCACTTGATTATGTTTTTCGACGTTTTGGTGAAGAATAGTATCATCATCAGGATATTCTACCAGTACGGACCTGGCATTTTTCAAGTTAATGCGCCATTTCACGATCTATTATGGCGACAATTAGGTCAGAATCAGTAACTATGGATTAAATTGTTTTAACTGGTAAATTGTAATTATAATCATGATTACTAGCCAGGCCCCTCAAGTTTTTAAAATTGGTCCAACGCCTGAAAAAAGCATAAGCTTAGTTTTAAATATAACAAATCCTAATAATTAATTCTTTGAGGCGTTATTGGCTTCGTGTGGTCAGTCCAATCGCGTCCATCAACCTGTTCGTCCGCCCGTCCATATGTTATACTTATAATTTAACGCAATGTCAGAAAATAAAGTAGAAAACGGATTTTAGATTCGAATTCCTTATAATCCGAACCCAGTAAATATGACAATGATTTTATGCTAGAATAAAGTTAAAGGTCTTTAATTTGAGATAATATAGTTTGTTTTCAAAGCCAGTAAATAGTAATTATTCAACTGTACCAGCAGAAGGAGTTGCAGCAGAAATGAAACTATTAGGTAAAATAGGATTATTTATTTTTTTTTTTTAAACTGAAAGGTGATTTTTGGATACGAAAATATTAAAAACGCAAATAATGAAGACGTATCATCAAGGGTGCCTTTTACAATATGTGGTAAACGTAACCACTAGTTAGGTGCTGTTAATAAAGGCCGCTAAATATCTGATCTGAGCCTGCTAAAATTTGCTCTCAATAGCTCATTGGCTTAAGTGCAATTTGACAAACTTTAATGACCAAAGGGTTCTGGTTAGTAATCATGAACATAGTTTAAAATTAATCAGTTGAATAATTTAAACCACAGCGATAGGTTGTGAAATTGTGCCTTAACATGGAAAATCCCAGGTCCGTATCTATAGAAAATTCTGATGATTTTATTCCTGATCAAAACGTCGAAAACCATAATCAAGTGATACATAGTTGTAAAGGGTATGAAGCATTCTTTCAAAAAATGCAGCAAAAAATCCAGGTCCGTATTTGAAAAAAACAAGTTAGTATCAGTAACTCAATAAAAACAAATGGTATAAACAAAACAATAACGTTACTTTAGAGAAGGTAAAAAATCGTGTGATTTCTGTAAAAACAACTTTTTTCTAACTATAATAGTTTCCGAGATATTTAAGAATTACATTTTTGACTATTTTTAAAAAATCCCCTGTAGATAAGAAACTATAGAGAATTTGGCAACTCCGTAAACGGAATATGAATAGGGACTAGAAATGGCACATTTTCTCTAATTTAACCGACCTCGTATCTTTTACCATTTCGGAGATAGCAATAGTGGTATCACCTATTTTAGACACCGTGTATATATATATATATATATATATATATATATATATATATATATATATATATATATATGTATGTATATGCCCGCTGATGGGTAAGGGCCCAGAAATCGATAGCAGGAGGTCACCCAGACCAGAATCAAAGATAGTCCTCATTATTTTTATTTTTCATTCACGGCCTTTTCGCTGCACTAGCGAAGAAGTAAATCTTCGCATTTACATTTATTATATATATATATATATATATATATATATATATATATATATATATATATATATATATAATATACATTACCTGTATATTAACTATTAAATTATTTAATAATAAAATCTTGTAAAAAATTCTTTTTAAAAACAAAGCTTTTATTATTTAGATGTACTAAAACGAAAAAAATAAGTATAGTTTTTTCATTGTGGCAATGCTAAATGCTATTTATAAGTGGACGCAGTTCGCGTGGGTGGATCCTAATAAAAGTAGTATCAAAGTTATCACTGAAATAGATATTATATTATATGTTAAATTTATTCTCTTAAAAGCTCGTCGCGCGAAAAGTTCATATAGGCATTAATTTTGTTTGGCAGAAATTGTAAGTACCTAAGTATGTATTTTTTTCTTTTCTGTTCACGCGACAAGCTTTTAAGACAATAAATTTAACATAATATATTACATCTGTTTCAGTGATAACTTTGATACTACTTTTATTAGGATCCACCCACGTGAACTACGTCCACTTATAAATAGCATTTAGCATTGCCACAATGAATAACTATATTAATTTTTTTCGTTTTAGTACTTCTAAATATAAAAGCTTGTTTTTAAAAAGTATTTTTTATAAGATTTTATTTTTAAATTTTTAGTTACGTCTTAACCTATGCATTTCTGATAATGCGTCACTATTACAAGAAATATTACCTGTTATCGTATTCTACTCGTCAAACCCTTTCATTTGATACAAATGTCAAGGGGGTTGTGAATAAAAAGGTAATGAGCCATCTTGCGGCGTCCGCATATTCGGTTTATTTATACACCACAGAATTACAAATTCCAAATGGTTCATCTACAACTAAAATCTAAAACTAGCTCAGAACAAAAAGCATAAAAGGTTGGTTCAACGAACCGTGAAAACAGCAAAAAGAGAAATAACAGTATGCTACACTGCGCCAAACTTCAAGTACCGCTTCAGGGCATCCAGGGATATGTTGAAGATATCGATGTGAGAGAAGAATCTGTTGTAGTTCTGCAGCAGGCGGTCGACGAAAACATTGGTTCTGTGCCGCCTCTCAAAAAAATATCCGGGGGTCTCGTTTGTCTTGACGGAACTGAGATCAGAACACCCGCCAGTAGATCACTGCAGTCCGCCACCCCGTGGATCAGCCTGTGAAAAAACAGCAGCTGAGCGTCTGTCTCTCCTCCGCTGCTCCAAGGCTAACCACAGAGGAGTAGCCTGGTGTCGCACGTCAGGTCCTGGTGTGGGAGGTGCAGTGCAGTGCAGGTTTAGAATGACGTCAGATAGATTCTCATATTTTACTTGTCACACTCTATCATTTGATGCCCATATCAAGGGGATTGTGAAGAAAAAGGTAATCCGCCATCTTGTAGCTTCCGCCATAGTGAGTTTAGAATGACGTCACATAGCTAATCGTATTCTACTCGTCAAACCCTTTCATTTGATACCCATGTCAAGGGGGTTGTGAAAAAAAGGTAATCCGCCAACTTGTGGCGGCTCCTATATTGGGTTTAGAATGACGCCGCATAGCTTATCCTATTCTACTCGTCAAACCCTTTCATTTGATACCCATATCCAAAGAAAAAGGTAATCCGCCATCTTGGGGCGTCCGCCATATTGGATTTAGAACAATATTAAATATTGTCACCGGACTTATACACGTGTACAAAATTTCAAAGCTTAATTAGAACTAGTCGAAAAATTGTAATATTTGACCTAAACATACTAACATACTGAAACTGCTCTACCCCCAGTCTATTCATCACGTGACACAGTCAATCACGTTGGCTGTAATCGTCTAGACGTATTACCTTATTTTCCTACGTTGTGTTTATTTCAGGTTCTTTTAAAGTTTGGTACAACAGTAAAATTTATATCAGATTTTGATAGTTTTTAATTATATTTTCCCCTCTTTAATGTGTCGCATTGTAGAGATAAGAATTCAAGAATCAATCTGTTTTAATCATTTATTTATTTGTACACAAGTTATTTATCAATTTCATATTCAAAATAACAATAAAATATTTATAACAATTCAATATATTAACATAGGCCTTTGTCTGTCTCCCGTAATTTGTACCCTTTTTCAGTTTAGTCACCTGTTTATGTCTGCGACACTACAGGTGGGTTTCCTGACTACATTTACCGGTGATTTTCTTGGCTGCGCCTTTCCGACTCATAGCTCACACATCTATTATAATGTCTGCGACAGTGATGGTGATCCACGTGAAGTGTTTCTTTACCTATCTTGGCTGCGCCTTTCCCATTCATAGCTCACCTATCTAGTGTCTGCGACACTGATGGCGACCCTCGTCAACTTGTTCTTTACATGTTGTTTTACCAAACCCCTATACCTGTGACTGTGCGTCTGCAGCGAACCTCTGCATGCACTTTATCACTTCGTCCCTTTTGCTATATCACCCCTTTTCTGATATAACCCGGATAATCTGCATTTTATTATTGGTATCGCCCCTCTGACGTGTACATATAATTTTCATTTATTCTTTAAATACCTTTTTAACACTCAGTATCACCCAAAATTACGTACACGCTTGGCATAATGCTACTACGTAGGGTGGAAAGCCCTTCAGAGGAACCCCCCTGTCGGACAGTCCGTGAGGAGCCGAAAACCTGGACAGTGGAGCCCACTGTTAAATTAATTTACTGTAATTAGCCGATTACAATCAGCACAATACCCAAACAAAATATCGGACACCTCAACGTATAACATATAAAGGTGCAATAAAAGTTAGGAGTCCATCCGCCCATACGCATGTGTCACTTTTCTTCTCGAGCTGATGTTGTTTTCATGTTACTTAGGTACCGGAAACCTCGACAGCGCACCATCGCCGGTTATAACCCTTTCTCAAGAAAACCCATCACACCGATTTATATATACCTATTATCTGTTAACGTTCTACAGGTAGCATCATGTCAATATCTACACCCATGCTTTATTTTTGTCATTGCCAATCTTGATAATACGTTTGTCAAACGCGATTATTCATATTCCTACAACCCAGCCCTTTTTAATATTTTCTCGTTGCAGATTACCTTTAATTTATTAAAACACCCCTTTTAATATTCCTCTTTACGAATGCAGATTACGCTTAATTTAATAAAATACCCTTTTATTTTTTTGTCTCGACTCTGTTGTTTTTTCTTTGTTATGCCAATTAAACCCCGGAAGACAAACTGGCCATCTGTATTTACAAGAAAGGTGCGTTTGCACTTGCCCTACCATACTGACCCAAATCTCGAAAGCAAAAGTTTATTGACACCATCATCTGGTACCGTTAGAAATTAGGTCTCTCGTCCAGTCATAATTTATGTAAAATAATATTTGATAACCTTATTTTATACTTTCATTTTAAATTCTCCCCCAAATGTTGCACCCTTTTTAAGATTTAGTTTAATATTTTTAAACAGATTACTTTATATTGTTTATGAGATTAAACTGTGATCTACAACTGCCAGTATTTGGTTTAATTAATATGGTCAATTAAATTATAGTAATGGATTTCATTTCGTTACCAAAATACCGACACCTGTTAGATAAGCCGCGGCGCAGCGTGTGTGCACCGTCAGCTTAAATCGGCGTCAAGGTATCCCACTAAGTAAAATAAATCTAATTTCTTTATAGAATTATTAATGAGCTGAAACTATGTTTTAAAGCAGATTCATGGATTTAATTTCGTTACCAAAATACCGACACCAGTTAGATAAGCCTCGGCGCAGCGTCGGTGCACCGTCAGCTTAAATCGGCGTCAAAGGTATTTGTAAGTAAAAAGAAATCCAATTTATTTATAGAGTTATTAATACAAACAAAGTGATATAATAAATACCCTTTGGTTAAAGAGCAAAAGGACTTACTGGCAGTTTCACAACACAATAGATTTACTAACAGAGAAACCCACCGACATCGTCACGACTTAACTTTTAAAAAAAGGAAAAGTTGAATGTCTATCTGATATTCGAATGCGAGTCGAATGTGAATCTGAATCTCAATGCCTACCTGCGCTGCGTGGCGTCGAGCGCTTAAGTAGTCGCGCTTCCTCCCTCTGCGGGGGATATGCGTGGCTTGTTGCTTGGCGTCATTTAGGCCATCTGGCTTTATAAAGAATTTGACCTGGAGAACCTTTTTATGCAAACTTTTAGCATTTTCGACATTTTTAGACTCTTGTAACACAGAGGTTTTTATGTGTAGGTATATATTATCAGAATTTTTATAGTTTAGAATATTCAGTTTTCTTTTAGAGATTTTGCAAAATTTCCCAGATATATCGACCCGGGTACGGGCGGTTTCAATACATACAAACATATTAACAGGTGAAGTTAAATAAAAGCAATAAAAGCTTGTAAAAAGGTGTTGAATTTAAGATCCTCCAAAACGAGTAATACGCTAATAAATATCAACAAAACAATGAAAGATTTTGACTAGCGTGGTAGTTTATTTTGAGAACAGTTTGAAAATGCAGTGTTGCTACATGTAAAAAGTTCAGCATATTTTAATCACTTTAAACTATTCATTATTCTTTTTAGTGGACCAGATTCCAGATATCTTTCTATAATTCATTGCATTATAAATGCTGTACCTAATGAATATCTTTATTGTTACCCAGTTTAGGAAATAAGTATATATATTTACCTCTTCCATATCTAACACAGATTCCAATATGGAGTCTTCTACATGGCTTTCAAAATGCTTGTGTAGCATTGGCTTTAATGGAAATTCATAATGGCACACATGACATACAAAAACTTTGAAAATGTGGCTTTGTATATGTTGCTTAAATGATTGTTCTGTGGGGAATATTTCATTGCACACTCTGAAAAATTCACACAGCTACATAGGGAAACAATGAAATAAATAAAATAATCATCCACGCAGATTTTCTCAGGTATGTACCTGCAGTGGGTTTCATGAATTTTCATATGTTCTAGCAACAAACTCTCATCCTTATATCCATTTCCACATTTACTACAAAACACCTTTGGATCATTAAAATGGGTTCTTCCTGTATCAGAAGCTGATTCTGTATCTGATGCTATTTTTAAATCTAAGTTTTTTCTGTCATTATCTCTACAATGGCACTGGTAAAATGCTCCTAAAATTAAATAACAAGATATAGGGTAAATTTTGGCATGCCACTGACATTTGAGCTTCACCATAACTTTTGGGTACCTAAATTGTATTCACATTTCAAATAAGGACAATGTCAACAAAAGAACGTGAATGCTGCGGCAGGTTAATGGTCTGTCGTCCAATAGCGTTGCGTAAATTGCCGATCACGAGGCTAGCATGTTGTTTATATCGGGCGTACATTTAAAATGTGAACACACTTTAGACACACTAGATACTAATATCTAGTAATATAAAATGTTGAGCAAATGCTTTTAAGAAAATACTATCGGTGTCGGCGGCCAACAATAAAACACAAAGCATATAATAATAGTTATTTCCATATTTCCAAGAACTATGTATATTATATACAGGGTGTTCGGAAAATGCGCCAGGATACTTGGACTGGTCATTCTACGTGGTAAAATAAATGTAGTAAGCCATGTAACAAAAATTCGAAATTTCAATATTTTCCTAGTTAAGAAGGGTTCTTCATACCGGGCCATATTCTTACTTTCAAAAATTTTTAAAACATTAAGCAAAAATAGTGATTTTCTCGATTTTTGTCTTAAAAGTGTCATCTATTGCTACATACATATACCTTACTTGCATTACAGCAAAATACTTATACCTACAATCCCCTTATTTAGAATATCTGTATGAAAATTTGTGGTAAAAAACCCATTCTAACACAACTGAACATATTCTTACACAAACTAAATACACTACTCCAATTAATTAATGCACCACAACGAATTTACCATAATTTTGGTAACGATTTTCTTGTGATTCCTTGATCCGACTGCAAAAAACTTTTTTTTGGTTGTAGGTTGATTCTTTAGGAATGTAATTACACCAGTATTGTTTAAAAAAAATCAATTTTCTAGAGTATACAGGGGTTTAACAATAATGTTTTTTCCCTAAAGTTTGTAGCGCCCTGTAGATTAGACCAGCCATAACTGTGATTCACATTTACAACTAGACTGTAGCCTCGTCTATTCTTAACATTTGGTTTTTTAATTCACGCTGATCTATCAGTTATTAATGTACTTGAAGAACAGAACGTTCAAATGAACAAAATTTTTCGAAAAGGAGAGAAAGTCAAAAATAAGTAAAGATCTTACCAATTACTATAGTTTTAAGAATAAAAAAGCATGTCCGATCGTTTAAAATATAAACCAGCCCTCCAAGCCTACCAGAAAGCACCCTTAGCTCAACCCTTAACATTTGATTTAATTTTTTAATACGTAAATATGCGACGATCCCGCTGATTTTTATTGTTTAAATACTTTTAAAGTATACACAATTTTAGAAACAAAAATCAACCCTTCAAACCAACCGGAACCTACCCCTACTGTGACTGTAATATTCTGATATTTTATTTTACGCAAAAAATACGATTCTCGAGCTTATTTTATTATAAATAATATTCTTGAAACCTATGACCCGAAAAAAAAAATAAAATAAAAATCTTCAAGCCAATTAAAAACTACCCCTAGCTTGCTTCTTTGAATCGACTTCTTCCACAAAACAAGAAAATGTGCGACGACCCCGCTGATTTTTACTGCTTAAATACTTTTAAAGTATACAAAATTTTAGAAACAAAAATCAACCCTTCAAACCCACCGGAACCTACCCCTACTGTGACTGTAATATTCTGATATTTTATTTGACGCAAAAAATACGATTCTCGAGCTTATTTTATTATAAATAATATTCTTGAAACCTATGACCTGAAAAAAAAATCTTCAAGCCAATTAAAAACTACCCATAGCTTGCTTCTTTGAATCGACTTCTTCCACAAAACAAGAAAATGTGCGACGACCCCGCTGATTTTTACTGTTTGAATACTTTTAAGGTATACAAAATTTTAGAAACAAAAATCAACCCTTCAAACCCACCGGAACCTACCCCTACTGTGACTGTAATATTCTGATATTTTATTTGACGCAAAAAATACGATTCTCGAGCTTATTTTATTATTTAAATAATATTTTTGAAACCTATGATCTGAAAAAAATAAAATAAAAATCTTCAAGCCAATTAAAAACTACCCCTAGCTTGCTTCTTTGAATCGACTTCTTCCACAAAACAAGAAAATGTGCGACGACCCCGCTGATTTTTACTGTTTGAATACTTTTAAGGTATACAAAATTTTAGAAACACAAATCAGCCCTTCAAACCCACCGAAACCTACCCCTACCGTGACTGTAATCTTCTAATATTTTATTAAACGCAAAAAATACCATTTTCGATCTTATTTTATTATTTAAATAATATTCTTAAAACCTTTGACCTGAACAAAATAAAATAAAAATTTTCAAGCCAATTAAAAACTACTCCTAGCTTGCTTCTTTGAATCGACTTCTACCAGAAAACAAGTAGATGTGCGACGACCCTGCTGATTTTTACTGCTTGAATACTTTTAAGGTATACAAAATTTTAGGAACAAAAATCAACCCTTCAAACCCACCGGAACCTACCCCATACCGTGATTGTAATATTCTAATATTTTATTAAAAACAAAAAATACGAGTCTCGATCTTATTTTATTATTTAAATAATATTCTTAAATCCTTTGACCTGAAAAAAATTTAATAAAAATCTTCAAGCCAATTAAAAACTACCCCTAGCTTGCTTCTTTGAATCGACTTCTTCCACAAAACAAGAAAATGTGCGACGACCCCGCTGATTTTTACTGCTTAAATACTTTTAAAGTATACAAAATTTTAGAAACAAAAATCAACCCTTCAGACCCACCGGAACCTACCCCTACCGTGACTGTAATATTCTAATATTTTATTATATTAACGCAAAAAATACGATTCTGGAGCTTATTTTATTATTTAAATAATATTCTTAACAAAGAAATAAAATAAAAATTTTCAAGCCAATTAAAAACTACCCCTAGCTTGCTTCTTTGAATCGACTTTTATCAGAAAACAAGTAGATGTGCGACGACCCCGCTGATTTTTACTGCTTAAATACTTTTGAAGTATACAAGCTGTTAGAAACAAAAATCAACCCTTCAGACCCACCGGAACCTACCCCTACTGTGACTGTAATATTCTAATATTTTATTAAAGGCAAAAAATACGGTTCTCGAGCTAATTTTATTATGTAAATAATATTCTTAAAACCTTTGACCTGAAAAAAATAAAATAAAAATCTCTAAGCCAATGAAAAACTACCCCCAGCTTGCTTCTTTGAATCGTATTCTTCCACAAAACAAGAAAATGTGCGACGACCCCGCTGATTTTTACTGTTTGAATACTGGCTTATACGGTACCCTGGCTTATTGGTACCGCTGCATAGCCTACGCAAAGAATAAACAAACAAGCACGGGACAAAATAAGCAAAGAATAAACAAACACGCACCGGACAAAAGACACTTACCTTCATGAGCCAGCTGGAGACTAAAATTTCTAACATCTATTTCTACCCGATCCATTGTAATAATTCATATCAATGAATTTGTTTTCATTTGTTTTATTCTGAAAAATAAATTTTTCCTCGATAAACCGTCAGCTCCGCTCGCACCCATGACAAGTAAATGGACAAAGTGGAAACGTGCCAGAGCAAAACCTAGTAACTCGAGTTCACATACGGTCGAGTTACTAGGTTTTGCTCCGGCACGGCAGAAGTGTTCTATGGTTCTATGCGAATGGCGGGACAGAGCGCAAACATAAACAGCAGTCGTTCCTTTTTATTTCATGTTACGAATTCAAATATTTTAACTTGTTTATTGGAACCTAATTACTTTTGGTATCTTTCAATCTTCTGTAGAAAGTTTTTGAATTTGTGAAATTATTTGAAGAACGAAAATCGATTTTTTTTAATGATGTTTTTTAAAATAATACATATTTCACATAATATAAATAAGATTGACAGTCATATTTTTTTACGTTTACAAACAAATATAAAAGAGTAGGTTACGGCGGATTTGCAGAGTTAATTTTTGTTTCTAAAATTTTGTATACTTTAAAACTATTTAAACAGTAAAAATCAGCGGGGTCGTCGCACATCTACTTGTTTTGTGAAAGAAGTCGATTCAAAGAAGCAAGCTAGGGGTAGTTTCTAATTGGCTTGAAAATTTTTATTTTATTTTTTTCAGGTCAAAGGTTTTAAGAATATTATTTAAATAATAAAATAAGATCGAAAATCGTATTTTTTGCGTTTAATAAAATATTAGAATATTACAGTCACAGTAGGGGTAGGTTCGGGTGGGTTTGAAGGGTTGATTTTTGTTTCTAAAATTTTGTATACTTTAAAAGTATTTAAGCAGTAAAAATCAGCGGGGTCGTCGCACATTTTCTTGTGTTGTGGAAGAAGTCGATTCAAAGAAGCAAGCTAGGGGTAGTTTTTAATTGGCTTGAAAATTTTTATTTTATTTTTTTCAGGTCAAAGGTTTTAAGAATATTATTTAAATAATAAAATGAGCTCGAGCTGGGTTTGAAGGGTTGATTTTTGTTCCTAAAATTTTGTATACCTTAAAAGTATTCAAGCAGTAAAAATCAGCGGGGTCGCCGCATATTTACGTGTTCAAAAATTAAATCCAATGTTAAGGGTTGAGCTAAGGGTGCTTTCTGGTAGGCTTGGAGGGCAGGTTTATATTTTAAACGATCGGACATGCTTTTTTACTCTTAAAACTATAGTAATTAGTAAGATCTTTACTTATTTTTGACTTTCTCTCCTTTTCGAAAAATTTCGTTCATTTGAACGTTCTGTTCTTAAAGTACATAGTTATTAAAGGAGATATTGGGTTTCTTAAGGAGTGATGTTTTGTTACTTAATGCACTTTGAAAAATAACAAAAAATGAAAATTGCCTTTACGACGTGGGTGTAAATGTTATGGTGTGGCTTACAAGTCTGGACTTAAATCCCATTGAACACCTCTGGGACATCCTTGGAAGGTGGCTAGAAACTTCAAAAATTGCACTAAACAATTTGGAATGGTAGGACAGAGACTTGTTGAAATCTGGAATGGACTAGATCAAAGTGAAATAAGATGAGGCGTTCGTCAGTGTCAAGCTGTTATACACGCAAACAGTGGTAATATTCGCTATTGACACTGTCTTGTCGCTGTTTTGTTAGTTTTTAGAATTCTTAACCGTTCAATTTTCTATAACTGTACCTATACTGTTTAAGTAATCTTTAAGGTTTATTGGTTATGTTCTTGTATGTGTTACTTTAAATTTTATTGGTTTATACCAAATTGCTCTATTTTCTTAACAAAATTAATTTGGTAATTTTTATTTGTTGTTATTTTTCAAAGTGCATTGAATAAAAAACATCACTTTAAAAAAAAAAACTGTATCTCCCTCAATAACTGAGAGATCAGAGTGAATTAAAAACAAAATGTTAAGAATAGATAAGGCTACAGTCTAGTTGTGAATGTGAATCGCAGTTATGGCTGGTCTAATTTACAGCGTGCTACAAACCTTAGGGAAAAAACAACATTATTGTTAAACTGGAGGTTAAACCCCTGTAGGTATACTGTACAAAAATGATTTTTTTTCAAACAATACTGGTGTATTTGCATTCCGAAAGAATGCACCTACAACCTAAAAAAAGTTTTTTACGGTCGGATTAAGGGATCAGAAAAAAATCGGTACCAAAATTGTGATAAATTAGTTGTGGCTACAATCCCCTTATTTAGAATATGAGTACGAAAATTTGTGGTAAAAAAAGCCTGTTCTAGTACAACTGAACATATAACACAAAACTAATTACACTACTCCAATTAATTAATGCAGCATACAACGCAGCAAGTGTTAATTAATTGGAGTACTGTATAAAGTGAAAACAAATTAAATATATTCTTAACCTGTATTTTCATCTAAAAATTCATAGTTCTTCATACGAGTAATATTTATCTTGTAATGGCTCACTTTGTCCCTTACTGTATCTCTTCGTTTTCTTATTCTTTTCTTAAATGAAAATTTTTTTGAACAATCTTCTGACGACGCGCTACTCGAAGAAGTGTTTAAACCCAATTTGGATATTGGCTTCCTAGTTTTATTGTTTAATAACTTTCTTAACTCACTATCATTGCTAGATTTATTATTGTTAAGTTTGTCATTATTTATTTCTTCTATTGGTTTAGCTACGGATTTTTTGGAGTTTATGACTCTTTCAGGTACAAAATCGCTTTCCTTAGTTTCACTGGAATTTTCATCAAATGAGAATTCCAAATCAACTGAACTTTTATCATCCCTTATAATAATTTCATTATTTCTGTATAAGATTTCAACATTGTCATTGATAAATAATGTTTGAGACTCTTTGTTAATATGTTCAGATCCTTTCTCAGTCTCATTTTTATTTCTCTTCGCTAAAATTTTAGGAGCTTTGCTTAAAATACTTAATCTCAAAATCTCCAATGCAAGTTTGAATTTGGTGTGGTCCCGCTGATAATGGGAAATTAAACTTTTGGATGTTGGTAGCTTTAAATGGCAGATTTCACAGCGAACTTGACCCATTTCACAAACTAAAAATAAATAATAGACTCCAAACCTTCCGTGAAACTAAAACGACTTCATAAGTCTTAAATCAGTTTATAACTTACCCCTTTTCTATCTACTTTAAAATAATGGAAAAACCAAAAAACAAATTTATAACCTACAAAATTCACTTAACCATGTTGTTGTCACTCTTTTCGTCAAAACTGCCAAAACACGACAATAAAAGTTACTAAAAAACAACAAAAAGAAGAGATATTGCGAATAAGTTTAGTTCACGTAATGGCGAAAATCCGAATCGGCGGAAAATGACACTTAGGCTATATTCTGCTTTAAAAACAGCTTTAGGCTAATGTAAATGGCAAAACCATTTCACGGTAAAGAAATCACAGCGCGCGCTTCGACTACTAGGTACTTCTAACAGATCGCCAAAAATAAAAATCACCGCTTGTGATGGTTTAAATTTGTCTGCTATACAGTTCGTGCAAACGGCCATAAGTCTGTGATTTTGTTTTCTAACATCTCTCTAAAACGAGAAGAGTGGGTC
This sequence comes from Philopedon plagiatum, assembly GCA_963971165.1. Lineage (NCBI taxonomy): Eukaryota > Metazoa > Arthropoda > Insecta > Coleoptera > Curculionidae > Philopedon > Philopedon plagiatum. The sequence continues at coordinate 18,951,564 of OZ020196.1, read as the reverse complement.
ATTTTTCGTCTACAAGTCGTTTTTGTGCCTTATATTTGACACTTTTACATAATACAATACATTGGCGACTCAAATTAAGAAAGAACGTGGCGTCCTCTTCAGCCGATTTGCTAACCACTAAAATAGGAATTTATTTATTTATTTATTTATTGAACAAGTATCAACAGCACAGGTGCCAATTACAGATACAATTGTTTTCGTTTCATCTTTGTCTTCGTTATTGTGTTATTTAGCATCTTTGTCAATTTTGTCGTCTTAGTGAGTTTAACGTCTGGCGCGCCGGTGCCAGGAATATCTATCCCGAAGGTAAAAAGCCGAGTCATTCAAATGGGCATATGTAAATGATGCACTTGTTAATAAGTTTACCGATTTCCTAGCCATGAGCCCCGTTGTCCAGTAGTAAAGAGTCCGCTTATTGACCGAGAGGTGTTGGATCGAATCCGTGCTCGGCTGCATCTTTTTTTTTAATTTTTGTCGTTTAAAAGTTTATAAAAAATTAGGAAATCGGCTCTAAAAGGTGTATTGGAAACGGGTTAGCACTCCTTCCTCGATAAAAATTTTGTTTTGACTTTTTTTAAAAGTCCCTGGCAAAAAATTTATCGTGTCTAGGTACTTTGACCTAAAAATTATGATTTATTGTTTGTTGTGGGTCCAGAAAATCTAGCGAACGGTGGATCGGAGGGCACCCGAAGGTCGGAACAGGGTTAGCACCTGGTTAGGGGCCCTGACAAGTCTCTTTCCTCGCAGGCGAAGAAGGATCGGTGCGAAAAAATCCAACAATCGTTCGGCAAAATTCGGGACAGGTATTCCGGGTACCGGCTAGACGCTAGTCTTAGTGAGCCCTAGCCTTCCCCGTAAAAAGCAGCTTATTGCAACAGGCTTCCTTTAATATCAGCTTTTACGTGAAAAACTGAATCTGGTGACATGTCTAGAAACCTGAGCAACATTTTCTAGGGAAAAACTTCTTCCTAAGCTGAAGCATTCGGCCGTTAATAATAAAGGTTTTTCGAAGGTTTTTCATTTATTTTTGGTGAAGAGGTAAAGCATCTACTGCAGTAAAGCCGCCTAGCCACAGCAAAATAAAGGGTTTGTTATGCACAGCTGTTTCGCTGTCGCTGGGGGAGTGGCGTTCACCGTTGATCCGCTTTTTGTCTTCGAATTTTTTTTATTAGGGGATTTGTCATTCCTTCGCTGGTCGAGCGTAGAGGTGGGTTTTCGTGTCCCATTTCGCACAGGCAGTGCGCGAGAATGTAGGAAATGCATGATTTGGTTCACTAGGAAAGAAGGAAGAGTCCAGGGTTGGGGATCGTGGCCAAATCAGGGACGATTGGTTGGGAATGATTCCTAAAATTAGACAAGACCCACTCGTAAATAGCGTGGTCTCATGACGGACAAGGAGAATGAGTTCTGGCGGGTATGCCAAATTCCTGACAGAAACCGTTATATCCCGCTCCGGTTGACGTCTGTGCGGTTTCTAGCCATAGTTTAATCGCTCGGAAAAATTCTGTACATGATTACAAAACTTCGGGGGCACAACTCGACAATCTGAAGATTCCAACTTACAGTCAAACTGACATTCAGAACAGCTGACCGTGAGGCCAGCCGTTGTTTCTTATGGCCGTGATGTCATTGACAAGTCTACCCGGGAACACCCGGCGTCGATTCTGAATGTGCCCGGGGAGGACGTGTAGTTTGCCTCGGCGTAGCCCGAGCAATGAATAAGTGCCAGATCCGATTCTTAAATAGATGCTGACTGACTGTCGCTTAGACAAGCGGCCGTACTAACCAGACCCTGGGGACAACAGCTAACTTCATGGTTGATGACATCAAAATCACATCTGGGTTTGACGTTTGTTTGAATATCATTGCGTTGTCAATAAAATAAATAAAAAATAATTATGTTATTTTAAGTTTATAAAGATCTATATTGAAATGGAGTCGAATATCAAATTTGTCTTTGTTTTATTTTTACTGTTGTGTGTTTTTGAGCTTGGTAAGAAACAGTAATATTTATAATACATTTTTAAAAACCACTCCCAAATACCTCTTACCTATTTCACTTACTGTGAACTTAACAGACAATAATTAAGTAACGGACGTTACTAATGGCATCTTCTATTTCTATGCATGTTATATTAAAGTATAACGAATTTGTTTGACTGTGCGGGAAGGGTGAAAATTTGGTATACTTATATTCAATATTTTACAATTTATAGGTCTAGGTAATTATGTACCTACACTGAGTCATTTTTTAGGTGAGTCAGTTCGTTGCTATCAGTGTTCACCAGCTGAGGATTTAAAATATGAGGATAATTGTGGAGCATATAAAAAATTTGATAAACGAAGTCACATAGCCATAGAGTGTAATAGTGAGGAAAGTCATATGCCCGGATCTTTCTGCATGAAAGTGACACAGCAGAGCCCTAAAGGATTTATTTGTAAGTTATACTTTTGATAACAGTGGTAATTATTCAGAAAGATGGAAACACCGAATTTTTTGATGACATTTTGCCTATACCCTAATTTCGGGTCCTAGAACACGAATGTGAAATCAGTTTTCGGCGGTGTCATGTGGTATTTCGAACAAAAAAAAATTGCCTTTTGGTTGGGTTTTTCTATGGATATCTTTAAATTTCGACAGCTGTCGAGATGATACAAAATACTAGGAACATGTACCTTGCAACAGGTATGATCACATAACAGGTAGGTAGGTACAGGTAGCAGGTGTCAATTTTACCAAAAATACTAGGTTCAGCTGTACGTGTATTTTTTTACTCATCAGATTGGAGTCACGGGTCGGCCGTTTACGCAGAGAAAATACGTTTACAAGTATCTATTATTTACGTGAAATACGCTTTGTTGAGCAGCGAGCGCCGCCGATCCCAGTATCTGTCTCCGTGTTTGGGGTATTTTCAGTAGTTTGATATTTGATACGAAGTAATAGGTATGATTATTGATACGTATTTCTCTGTCACACTGTTAACACATTCGCTGCCGGCTTAAGTGAGGTTGCAGGCTGAAATATGCCAAATTCTAAATTTGCATTTTTTAGTTCTAGTTTTACTAGTTAATTAGTGAAATGTTGTTATTTTTGAAAAAAAATCAAAAATTGGTGCCGAAAAATAAAAATAAAAAATGGCTCCAATAGGAGTCGGTGGCACATGTGATCAATATTAAGCATCAATACCACCGGCTCCCATAGGAGCCATATCAATATATATGAACAGTTTGTTTTTATTTAAGAAAATGCGAACAATAAATTACAAAATACAGTTTTAAAGATTATCATGGTATGTACCAAAACATTCAGGACATAATCCAGGCTTATCCGGGCATTGTTCACAGTGAAAAGTGGTCTGTTTTCTAACCCTGTTTTTTGTGCACATTCCGCACCGTTTACGCTTTATTCGTTTAGTGTTGTTTGTTCCCTGTCCTTTTGTTTGAATTTGTGTTATGTAGTGCTTATTTTGTATGGCTACAAGAGGTTGCAGGTTACTAGGTTCTGGAAGAAGTTCATTGATAATGCTTAGCCTAAAATCGTAACCATAACCCTACATTTTTTAGCAAACCATGCAATAAACCTTATGGCCAAATATGCCTTCTTACCGCTAATGTAACCTTCAAATATGCCGGCTTATTGCCGACTTGTATATAAATTAATTTGTGTCTGGCTCCTATAGGAGTCGTCGGCAGCTGTCATACACAGCCACCTGACTCCGATAGGAGCCACCGGCAGCGAATGTGTTAAGGTGTTATTTTCTAATTCCGATATTTTCCCCGAAAGCGCGTTCCCGCACACAAGATATCAAGGACAGATTAAATTATTTTATTATTTACCTATATAATATAGGTACCTGTATAATATAGGTAATATTATACAGGGTGAGTCAAGAGGAACGCATCAAATTCTAGGAGTGAACCTACACGCAAATATAAGTCTAAAAAACTCAAAAGTTGTAATCAGATTTTTTCAATTGCAAAGTTTTAAAAATATGATACAGATGCTTTATTTTCATTTTTTGTTTTTTTTTTGTCGGTGTATAGGGGATAATCATGCCGTTGTGAAGGGTGTCTTTGAATATTTTTTATTAAAGAGAATTATGTAAGGTGTTTTTTCAAAATGTTGTAATTTGAAAACGAATGAAATTCGGATTACAACTTTTGGATTTTGTTTACTTATATTTACGTGTAGGGTACACCCTGTATATAGCCGGAAAAGAGCATGAAATAAATTAATTTGATTATTTAGGAGCAATAAATAATTTATTTTCATACCTGATAATTATTTTAGTTGCATGATATATATTATTTGTTGATGTAATTAAATTCATGATTTTTTTGAAATAGGTATGTATTTTGAATTGTTACTTTGTACTGTACTAGGTAAAAAATAACAGGTATGAACTTGGAACTGGAACGTAACGTACTTGTTACCGGAAAATATTGGTTTGTATTAACTCAACACATCTGTAAACTTATAATTTATCTTTTTTTTCGTAGTAAAAAAACACATTTAGGCAAAATTAGCTAAAAACATTGCATTTTTCTGTCGAAAATTCCATGTTAAATCGCTATTAGCCGCTATTATTTGCCCACCTGTCAACACTATTATTTTGTGCGGTGCTGACACGTTTACTTATTTTTCCTGTAATAAATTTTCTCAAAAATTTAGACGTATTCCTTTCACAGTGAAGAGGAGCTCCGGAACAGCCCCAAGGCGTGATACGCGTGTTTCCGCAACCGGCATTAAATGAAAGAAACACGTGGGCCTCGCACCGGAGCTGCTCAGGAGCTCGTCTTTGCTGTGAAAGGGATACTACTTATAAGTATATTATGATGCACTTGTAATACGTTTACCGGTTTTCTGCATCAGTAAGCCCTTCTGTCCACATAGCCACCATATACAGACAAAAACAAGTAGAGCTCAAGATCTAATCCGAACCGCCGTCGTTCGGCCCGTACCTCGCCTTACCTCCAGTAGGCTTTTGGTAGGTTAACGATATACAGTGTTTCAGGTCAAAGCTGGTCATTGCAAAGGAAATATTTTCAGTGCGTTTTACACAGGGGCTCTTTAAAAACTATTAATTTTGCACAGCGTAGATATTCGATTTTTATTTTGTTATTTGTATCCGTTGTATTTATTTTATTCAATAAAAATCTTGCCAATTTTTCTTTTTCTGTTGAAGGAATTGGAGCGCCAAGTCGGCAAAAATTATATTTGCCATCCAGACTAAAAATTTTGTTTTGAATTCAAAGCCAATTTCTTAAAGCACATGCAACTTAGAATTTAGAAAAAAATATTTTTTAAAAGAACAACTATTACTAGACCATTTTTTTAACGGATCAAAATAAAAAAGTACTTCTTACGGGAAGCACCTACAGAATAAACGCTTGCTTAATTTTTTAAGTTCTTTATAATTCGTCAAGCTATAAGTTTTGAGCTTCAATGAGCGTCAAGTTAGGTATGTTATAATGCATATGTTAACCTAAGACTTTTTGCAAACAACCATCATAAATTTAGCTGCTAATATCTGCTAACCTTGTGTACAGACCTATGTAAAACTGACATTCCCACACGGTATCAAGTACTCATGAGTATGAGCGCTAAGTTTAATAATTTTGTTACTGCTATTCCAAGGGCATTTTCGTATTTCAAGTCCAATATACTACAAATCATTAACTAATATTAATAAATAATTTAATACATATTTTTAAAAAAAATTCCTATGCTACCAGTGGCGTATTAGTGGGTGACACCCGGGGCGGCTATCAATGGTATCACCCCATGGTAGGGTAGGAAGGCAAATAAAAAAATGCGCGAAAATTTTTTGAGTGCCACGCCCAAACTAACCCGTTTGGGTTACTTTTGGCGGCAAAATTTCTATTTTATCATTACATTTTTGTTGATACTCCTCGATTTTTAAATAGAAAAAATAGATATTTTTTTTTTAAAAATAATTACTAGAGTCCTACAATTAAAACAAATCTCTAGGTATAAAATTTTACATGTAGATAAAAATTCTCGCTTGAACCATTTACAAACTTATATTCATAAACTAGTATGTATGAAGTTTGGAAAATCAATCTGTGACAGAGACGAAAGGGGGAAATGCCACAAAAAAATGGCTAGACCATTCTAATAAATTCTACGAAAATGGGCGTGCTTATTATTTTTGGCCGAATTAAAGGTAACAAATAAATATAACAAAAATATTCACTATAAATTTACTTAAATATTTAACAAAAACTTTTAACAGTAGAGGGATATGATGCTTTTTGACTCTCCGAGCACGTTTTGCCGCTCCTGATTCTCCGGCTCCTGATTCTCCCGAGTGACTCGCAGGTGTGCTATTGGGGTAATGACCTTGAACGTGCACGTGTGCTATTTGGCCTTGATATGCGCAGGTGTTATTCCAAAGTCTTTTGTCGAAGTGGCCGTTGACTTTTAGTTCGTAATATTGGGGTGTTTGAGAGCACATGTTTCTTTGTTTGTTGATAGCCAGGTATACGATGCCCCCTTCAGGGTCACCTTATTGTGATGCATTTTCAATGCAAAGCAAGCAGGTGGTTAGACGCAGTTGTGCGACACGATTTGGCCTTTAAATATTTGACATAGAACAACGACCAGCTGTTGAGATACTCCCGCCCGCCCTTCCCCGGCCCTCATGTAGCACAATCCGACGTCACGATCGATACACTTGGTTTAGCTTTTTGATGCATGCATAGGACAGATGTTTATTTTTGATTTGAAAATGCAGTGCTGTTTAAGGAATTTGTGGAGGCGAGCTTTTATAATGGGAAATCAATAGAGTCCACCTGTTGGGTAACTGCTATTTTGAAGTAAAAGTTGAAACTCAAACCTTTTCTATTTTAATGGGTTTACTTTTATAATGTACAATTTAGTTAAAATTTATTTTATTATTGTCACCTGTTTTAATTTTATATTTACTTTTACTGCAATACTCTCACTTTGAACCGACACATGATTTACGTCAGACAGGTGGTTAATGTACTAATTAATTATAGTCCACGTGTGCTACAGCGATTGAGATTCGCGGTGCCGGCGCCGCGATGACAGCGGCTCCTTTTGTATCGATTTCACCTGTCAAGCTTTGTTATAAAGAGGGTTACATAATTTTAGATTAATGTATTAATTAATTATAGTCTACGTACGCTACGCGTTTGAGATTCGCGGTGCCGCCAGGTGCAATGACAGCGGTACCTTTTGTATCCTCGCCGTCTTGTGGGCCAATAATTTACGACGTACCTGCCCCTTCGGGTAGTCGAGCTCGATGACTTTATTATCTGTCAAGCGTAAAGAGGGTTTGATGTTTATGGTATGTCGAGCAAAAGTGTAATAATACATTTTACAATGGGTCCTTTCAATTATTTTAGATTTACGGAAGTGGGTTACGCGTGTAGATAGATATTTATAGGATATTAAAGAATAAAAAGGATAGTAAGTATTGAGATTTATTAATTAAAAATAATGAAGGAACGCTGGTGATATACATTTTAAAAAAACAAGGACACGTGTTCTCTTGAAATTTATTGCCTGCCCAGATTTGCTGTTTACGTGCGGGAGATAAAGGTGTATAGGTTATAAAAAGAATTAGAAAAAGGGGCGTAAATTGGTAATAGTATTAAGTTCCCTTATATTATTCTTAACTGCTGCTGGTGGCGTTTAACTTATCCGCGGTAATATAATAGAAATATTTATGCGAATACATGCAATCTTAGCCTTTCTTAACGAAAAAAAAGTAATAAAACAGTGAGTGTGTGGTATATATTAGCTCACGTGTATGTCCACGTTTGCTACATGATTTTTCCTTTTGCGTGTATGGATAGAGTCCGATGATGCCGACATCATGCGATTTATAGATCTCGAGCGTAAGATATGATTTCCCAAAATTTTGGTGTATGGATGTGTACGTGAGTAAGTATAATTTAGAGCATCGTACCACTTAGTCTGATAGGGATATGAGCCGTTAGAAGGGAAAATGTGGTACTGCTAGTCAAATAGATAGACGGAGCGGCAACCGGATAGACTGCCTGATAGCTAGTTTTTAGATAGCTCCATAGTCAGTCACTCGGCCCGACATAGAGTCATACGTGTGTGCGTGTGGACAGCAAGACAGTCATACGTGTGTGCGTGTGGTCGGTCAGACAGTCATACGTGTGGTCAGCCAGTCAGTCATACATGTGTGCGTGATATTTATATTAATAATAATAATACCTACAGATTAATTTAAATTAGAAATATATTGTATCTGATTTAGTTTGGACAGCTGTCCTTAAGCCCTATCACCAGCGTCAAGGTACAGATACATTGATAGGGTCCGCCCTCCCTCCACTCAGCTGTACGCTTTAATAAATTTCGCGGCGTATATGTTGCGTTCACGGTCGATAATGCTTTGTTACTACTTGGATAGAGTACGGTTATAATAAGATGATAAAGGCACTGTTTATAGTTTAAGAATGTCATTTGTAATCCAGACGTCCGCGGAGTAAGATGCACCGTGAAATTAAATTTAAGCTCCTGGCTATGCCCAATGAAAATGTTTTTGGATTCAGAAAGCCGGAAACTGGATGGTTTATCGGCAGTCAACATGTGGAATTCAATGGAAATGTTTTGTTGATTGATGAAGAAAAGTATATGTTAACTGAGGGGTTATTGAATTTGTTAACACAGCACCAGCCTAAGAAATATACGAGTTATGAATTGAACCAGTATAAGGAAATTCTCTTATTATCTGATGCACACAGATGGGGATTTCAAAGGAATAAGCATATGCGCTCCAGTAAAAGCTGGAAATATTTAAATATTATATCCAAGTTATTTCCACCCAAAAGAAAATATATTAAATCAGAGGCTAACAGAACATATAAAGAACTAACATCGATAAACAAGAATCCCTGGATGAGATGGATGCAGCGTTAATATACTTTGCACTAAAAAGCGGAGATCCTAATTATTGCGCAATGGAGATTTATATTTGCAGTCATAGAATTAGATATATAGATAATAAAATTGTAAAATATGTAGGAATAACATGTGTTTGTACAATAAAATAATAAACTAATATACACGTTTTGATGTTTATTTTTTTGTCCTAGATGTATTAAAAAAGTCATTTAGTGACCAGAATATACTATAGTGTGATAATAGAAAAATTAGATCTTAAAATAAGACTTAATCGTATTGTAGAGAATTTGTAAATTTTTTCCTAGACCTCTCGCTTTGATATGGGAAGGGTGATCTGGATAGGCGAACAGTCAGACAGACAAACAGGAAAACAATTAGTCAGGCAGCCGGTCAGACCGGCTGACAGATAGCCAGACATACGTTGAAATAAACAAACAGATAGACAACAGACAGTCAAAATAAAATATTTTCTTTTAATGTAAATTTTACCCTCAGTTCTAAGAAATTATTAACAACGTTTAAAGTACGTCTCAATGAAAAGACTATAAATTCCTTAGGTATACCCCAAATAATACAACTTTTATTCGCAGTACTATTTGAAAATAGATGAAGCTATTAATTATGCTGGGTTGATATGTGTCGATCGAAGAAGTAACAAGAAAAAGTTATGGCGTAGCGAAGATAATTGACATAAATTTAAAAAAAAGTTCTTTTCACTTTTAACACCGTTTTGACAGTTTTTCCAAACACTAGCAATTTATTCGTTTATTGTTGTATTTATGCAAAAGTGAGTTTGATTTAAATAAAATTAAAAAATAACGCAAATGTGGTTCAATAATCAAGTATTTGGAAAACCCTCACACGACCAGTAGCCATTTTCGGATAATTTAGCTTTTAAAAACGCTAAAACTTCATAAATCTAAGAAAATATATCACGCGTTCATGGTTCTATTAAATATCGGTTTCAATGTTTTTTCTAAATTATGTTACGTAACAAAAAAAAACGGTTTTTCAATTTTCCCAGAACAAACATTGCAGGTTATGTAGGTTTCTCAAATATGGGGTTCATTTAAAAAGGGGACCGAAGTATTAATTATGTAAGTTTTACATCTATGGCCTTTTTTTATATATTATGCAATGGAAATATACTTTTTAAAAACTATTCATAGAATAGCAGACTCTATATAGGTAATACAGAGATATTAAGGTTACGAAAGCAAATTACCAGGTTTTTTAGAAAAAAGGCCTACAATATCCCTAAATTTTGCACTTATAAGGACGGAATTGATCTGAACGTTAAAATAATCAGGATTAATTAAGATTATTTCAGCATATTGACCACAACACGGTGATATCATCTATAAACCTTACATTTCTATTCAAATGACCCAATTTTTTTGCTGAACCTATATAGACAATTCATAGATATTAAGATTACGAAATAAATTAGCTGTTTTGTAGAAAAAGTCTACAATATCGTAGAATTTTCGCCTGATTATAAGAAAAGAATAAACATGGGGGTTAAAATAATCATGATAACATAGCTTCATAAAAACACTACAAAGGTATAACACAACGCCAAAGACGTGAAATCTTATTACATTATCTGCAGGGAATAATTTATTACATATAAAACTATTATATTTCCCCTCTAACTATGAAATTTTCCAAAAAAAAATGTGAATGACTAGTTTTTGCGTCTTACGAGATCATCAGATAAACTACACTTAACCGTAAATCACCTCGGGGCATACATAAAGAATAGCTCGAAAACTGTTCCTATTAGTTAGGAAGAATACGATATAAACGTCATAAATATGTATACTGGTATAGGTCAGATTTCTGTCATTTTCGAATACAGGTAGAAAGGGAGAAAATAAAGTGTCGCGTCAAAGAATGTGTAAGCTTTGCGAAGATAATGAAATTGAGCTGTTTAAAGACCTTAACAAGGCACATATGTAGATATGTATATTATCTTAAGGTGTTTTTGTATTTTTATTATTCATATGACAAGTAAAAGCGGCGTTGTTAGATAACAATACGTTTGTTTAGAGTTGTTGAATAAGTGTGAGAAAATAATACACGACAAGATGTTTTTAATATCAATTTATTTTAAGCCATATTTGTGTGGACATAATATTTAGATTTATTATTATTGTAATGTTCACAATTATCAATTAATAATCAGATACCGAGTAACTTAAGCTGCTATTATATAATCGTATTTATAAAAAAGAATTTTTAGAATATTAAATAGTATATATATATATATATATATATATATATATATATATATATATATATATATATATATATATTCTGATGCATATATGATTTAATATACTGATGAAATTTGATCTTAATTAATATTGGTTATTCTACATATTCTATTGTCAGATTTTATTTACTTTTAAATACAATTTCTATTATAGCCTGAGCTTCTTAAATCGAAATGGGGTAATTCATGATTACTAAAGGGTATGGTCATTACCATCGTGAGTACACGCCATATAATTCATGTTCTCCCCACATGTTTACACAAAACAAACATTATTTTATTGTTCATTTTTATAACGGTAAAACTGTGTGGTACAACACTGAAGATGGTAAAGTTTTACATTTTATTAGTCCATTGGTGTGTTACACTCTTCCTCCAGGCAGCCGTACACTGGTGATTCCTAAACAAAACGTGTCGGTATTAAAGCCCGTAGAGTTTGACTGGTATAGTCCTTGAATTATAGACCAAATATCATTTATGCATATCTGACTAACTTCTTTAAACGGAATCCAGCCTTGTCCTCTTGAAAAATCTTTAGAGCAAAAGCTAAGACCAACTTTATCCTTAGGGTTTAGATCTGCTGTACTGTACTCTAAAACATCCAATAATGCGTTTTTAAGCCATGAAACAGGCTCCTCATTCTTAGGTATATCTTTAAATTTAAAATCGATGGTGCGACCACGTAAATTAAAGTGTCTGACATGTTTTTCCTCATCTTTAATTACAATAAACTTCTCCATTTTATCGAGGTAGGCAATTTATTCAAAGAATAAATTGACAAAATACTACCAGAGCATATAAAAACTCAACTGCCTCAGCCAGCGGATAAAATGAAACAGATTTTTTCCGATGGTTTTCAACTTATATGCAATTCTGATTGAACTTTGATTTGTGAGAAAGATATACGTAACCGTATTTCTGCGTTAGGAGTCTGATAAATGTTCCCAAAGAGTCATAATATTAACAAAAAAATATTTTTATTGGTCAAAAGGTACTTAAACGTGTAAAAATTTAAAATTAGCAAAGCATTCTATATGGCTCTTTAAAGACACATAGTAATTTGATATTTTTCAACAGTTTTGTCAAGTTTCCGGCTAAACCTTTATATTTGTTACACGGGCTAATCAGTATCCATATTGGCGTAATGGGCATATAGATATTTGTAACGTTAAAGGTTATTACCAAAATAAGCATTTTATGTCGCAAAAGGGCACTTAAAACGTGTAAAATTTAAATCTAGCAAGACAACTTTTAATCTACATAATCTATATGGCACTTTAAAGCCACAGGGCAATTGATAGTTTTTCCACACTTCGAATTTTCACTGAAACCTTTATATTTGGTACATTGCCGCTGTGCATCACCCCCAGCCATATCGGCGTAATGTCTCCAAGGTAATGTATTGGTAAAGATGTAATATGCTTCGTTAATTATCATGAGGATCGTGAATAGTTAATGATTTTTCGAGGTATACCAGGCTTTCTGCAATTATTGAGAATCATCAAAAGTGTTATAGGTAACGTAATCATAGAAAGTTATTTTGTTTTAATTACAGATATTTAACTCATTCTTTTTTATACCTTAATGAGCTTGTTACGTTTCTTTATTATGCTTTCTCTAGTTATTTCTCTCTCTCTCTCTCTCTCTCTCTCTCTCTATTTCGGTTGCACTATAGTATAATATTACTAAATACGTGCGGTACACGATGAATGTGAATGAGATGCGTCATAATTATATCATTGTTTTTATCATCTTTCATTATTCCTAATACTTTGAATGAACAAGTGGAACCCATAAATGTCAGTCTCAGGAAAGTGTCACTATAAGTATAGCTGCTTCTCCTAAGCACAGCTTAATCATTTTTGTGAAAAAGTGCCTAAATATATCTGTTTATTCGGTTTGGAGAAATACTTTCAGCATAGTCATTATGAAAATCATAAATATTAGCTAACTAAATGTATGGTACAAATTCCAATATAAATTTCAGTTAAAATATTCTTCTTTCTAAAGCTAATTTCTTAATAAGTATCAAGTTTTCATTAATGGGTTTACTTTCAAATCCAGGGCGAGATACACTATATAATTTTCAAGCATGGATGCAGCTTAGAACATAAAATGCGTTTTATTTTTGTTAACAGACGTACCGCCTGTTCAAGTAATGATAATATACTATTTTTACTTGTTATAGACCGAAGTCAAATTTGGTATTCCAGTGCGATTATATGACTAAAGTTTAAAAAAAAAATGCAAAGTGAAAAGAGGTACCTAAACACGAAATAATACCGATCACAGGAAGCTACAAGGCTTCCAATAGCGTTTTGTCTGTGATCTGCCTCATATTATATTGTTTAATTAAAAATCGAAGACGAAAAATATCCATAGAAATATTAGGATTACTTTCTAAAGTATTTTATTTAGAAATAGTAAGAAAAATTAAAATTTTAGCCGAAGATTAAACTCTGCATCACTTAAATATTAAAAATGTATTTTTTAATTTTTTATTCAACAGCAGACGAGATATTGAAGAAATGAGAGCTTCATATAGATGGAAATTGCACTGACTCAAGGCGGGACCAAAGATTCCTGATCATATATAGTCTATAAAGTGTAGTGTGCCGATTTAGCGGCACCCCTAAATTTCTTATGCTTTTGAAATAAAAAACTTATTCTTTTATACGCTTTTATTTTGTGTCTTGGAAAGTTATCGAATAATAGAAATTTTCCTATAAATTATTTAAAAATCAAATGCAAAAATCAATTACTCGCGTGGATAAAATCTAAAAAATATAGAGAGTACTATAATTTATTCTAATTAAACTGCTTTTTCCTTCTGGGGCAAAGAGTTAATAAAAAGGTGCGTTTCATCACGTGAAACATAGTAACTGGATCAATTTTGCATTCCGTTTTTTCATCCAAAAACTAAACTTATTTCGAAAACTATTTACATAAACGGGTCCTTTGAATCATTTTTTCGTTTTATACCTTCTTATTTGGAGTCGATATGACGAAACTTTTTCACGTATTATTTCTATATTATTCACAGACGCATGATTTATATACTGTGAATTGTTCATTTTTTTATTAATTTTCTGATTTTTAACTTAACAATGATTTAAATCGTGGTTTTATAAATTGCATATAATTTCTATAGTTATTATAACAGATCTTTCTAGATACTTTTTCTAACTTCTCAACGTTGCCCCCATATGCTCTATTCACCTGTATATTGTCTCATTTGCTGAATAAATTTACTTATTTATACTGCGCATGTCCTTCAAAGGCGACTTTCACAGCATCTATATATGTATAACAAATGCAGACTCGCCCACAGCTTTTACGTGTATCTTGAAACTACTGGAGCAAGATACATATCAACATAATATCACATATTTAAGGCTATGTCTACTGCCCCCTATGATTGAAAATCAAGTATTGGCATGGGAAGAATCTATGGAATATACGTCGGAGTGTTATTTTGATTATAATTAAGTAGCTTTTTTTTCTGCAATTAGACATGCTATTCGAAATATGAACTAACATTAGAAAACATTGCCCTATACCGCCCTGAGCTTCTTTTCAACAAAAATAGTAGAATGGTGACTAGGCTAACAAGGTTTTTATTTTAATGAAGTCTTAAATGTCGGAAAAATGATGTTTATGACTTTCACACACGGGTAGGAAATCAAATCTCGACAGGGTTAAAATTTAAGAAGTGTAGGATGTGCCATATTGTATGCTACTTGGTCACATTATGATGTTGTAATTGACCTGATACATGGTATATAGAGTAAAATCTATAAATATTTAGTAGTGTATACCAAGTGCCATACGAATTGATTTAAATTAATAAAGTCTTAAAATAAGGAAAATAGCTAAAATATTTAATTAGCTACTAAATTTGTATCAGAGAAAAGCTCATATAAGTTGATATTGTTGATTATTTTAATAAATAGGGGCATGTGAAATATGGGCAGATTGTGAAAATTTGTAGAGGCCAAAAATGACATGAAAATATGCCTCAGTGGTTTTATTCATAAGCTTGATAAATATCAGTCATGTGACATAAGCCATAACAGTCATGTTTTAATTTTAGCTTAGGATGGCGACCATAGGAATAAATAAATGACATGAAGTCTATATGGAGCAGAATCTAAAAGCATATGTTGTCATCATTTGATTTTTCGTCTTAAAATAATAAATATTGAAAATATTAAACAAAAGATTAAATTCGACACCTTCACAGAGTAATAAAGAGGGTTATTACTTTCAGACTAGCGAAGTATGGGACAAAATTTAAAAAGGTGGGTAATAAGCGTCATTATTTTCTAACGTGTATTGTTTAACAGGCATATTTAACATTCGTAATAACTCTCAAAGTGCTCAGACTTTCTATATTCAAACTTACTGGTAATTTTCACTAATAGAAATGTAAAAGTGGTTCACATGTTTAAATGAGAAAGTTTAGGAAAGAATATAAAGACGTCCGCATGGCAAGAATCAGTATTCTTTTGCGTAAGAAATAACTTTTCAAAAATAGAAATAAGTGAAAATTCAGGCAAAATCAGACATAAGGTAAATTTTGAACAAGAAGTTGTGTGTGAGCTTGGTAAAGTTGAGGGTGGATGAAAATTGTTTTTAAAGCGGATTTTATGGAAAAAATTCTGCTTTACGTTTTTAGATCAATTTTCGTCCACCCTCAACTTTACCAAGCTCACACACAACTTCTTGTTCAAAATTTACCTTATGTCTGATTTTGCCTGAATTTTCACTTATTTCTATTTTTGAAAAGTTATTTCTTACGCAAAAGAATACTGATTCTTGCCATGCGGACGTCTTTATATTCTTTCCTAAACTTTCTCATTTAAACATGTGAACCACTTTTACATTTCTATTAGTGAAAATTACCAGTAAGTTTGAATATAGAAAGTCTGAGCACTTTGAGAGTTATTACGAATGTTAAATATGCCTGTTAAACAATACACGTTAGAAAATAATGACGCTTATTACCCACCTTTTTAAATTTTGTCCCATACTTCGCTAGTCTGAAAGTAATAACCCTCTTTATTACTCTGTGAAGGTGTCGAATTTAATCTTTTGTTTAATATTTTCAATATTTATTATTTTAAGACGAAAAATCAAATGATGACAACATATGCTTTTAGATTCTGCTCCATATAGACTTCATGTCATTTATTTATTCCTATGGTCGCCATCCTAAGCTAAAATTAAAACATGACTGTTATGGCTTATGTCACATGACTGATATTTATCAAGCTTATGAATAAAACCACTGAGGCATATTTTCATGTCATTTTTGGCCTCTACAAATTTTCACAATCTGCCCATATTTCACATGCCCCTATTTATTAAAATAATCAACAATATCAACTTATATGAGCTTTTCTCTGATACAAATTTAGTAGCTAATTAAATATTTTAGCTATTTTCCTTATTTTAAGACTTTATTAATTTAAATCAATTCGTATGGCGCTTGGTATACACTACTAAATATTTATAGATTTTACTCTATATACCATGTATCAGGTCAATTACAACATCATAATGTGACCAAGTAGCATACAATATGGCACATCCTACACTTCTTAAATTTTAACCCTGTCGAGATTTGATTTCCTACCCGTGTGTGAAAGTCATAAACATCATTTTTCCGACATTTAAGACTTCATTAAAATAAAAACCTTGTTAGCCTAGTCACCATTCTACTATTTTTGTTGAAAAGAAGCTCAGGGCGGTATAGGGCAATGTTTTCTAATGTTAGTTCATATTTCGAATAGCATGTCTAATTGCAGAAAAAAAGCTACTTAATTATAATCAAAATAACACTCCGACGTATATTCCATAGATTCTTCCCATGCCAATACTTGATTTTCAATCATAGGGGGCAGTAGACATAGCCTTAAATATGTGATATTATGTTGATATGTATCTTGCTCCAGTAGTTTCAAGATACACGTAAAAGCTGTGGGCAAGTCTGCATTTGTTATACATATATAGATGCTGTGAAAGTCGCCTTTGAAGGACATGCGCAGTATAAATAAGTAAATTTATTCAGCAAATGAGACAATATACAGGTGAATAGAGCATATGGGGGCAACGTTGAGAAGTTAGAAAAAGTATCTAGAAAGATCTGTTATAATAACTATAGAAATTATATGCAATTTATAAAACCACGATTTAAATCATTGTTAAGTTAAAAATCAGAAAATTAATAAAAAAATGAACAATTCACAGTATATAAATCATGCGTCTGTGAATAATATAGAAATAATACGTGAAAAAGTTTCGTCATATCGACTCCAAATAAGAAGGTATAAAACGAAAAAATGATTCAAAGGACCCGTTTATGTAAATAGTTTTCGAAATAAGTTTAGTTTTTGGATGAAAAAACGGAATGCAAAATTGATCCAGTTACTATGTTTCACGTGATGAAACGCACCTTTTTATTAACTCTTTGCCCCAGAAGGAAAAAGCAGTTTAATTAGAATAAATTATAGTACTCTCTATATTTTTTAGATTTTATCCACGCGAGTAATTGATTTTTGCATTTGATTTTTAAATAATTTATAGGAAAATTTCTATTATTCGATAACTTTCCAAGACACAAAATAAAAGCGTATAAAAGAATAAGTTTTTTATTTCAAAAGCATAAGAAATTTAGGGGTGCCGCTAAATCGGCACACTACACTTTATAGACTATATATGATCAGGAATCTTTGGTCCCGCCTTGAGTCAGTGCAATTTCCATCTATATGAAGCTCTCATTTCTTCAATATCTCGTCTGCTGTTGAATAAAAAATTAAAAAATACATTTTTAATATTTAAGTGATGCAGAGTTTAATCTTCGGCTAAAATTTTAATTTTTCTTACTATTTCTAAATAAAATACTTTAGAAAGTAATCCTAATATTTCTATGGATATTTTTCGTCTTCAATTTTTAATTAAACAATATAATATGAGGCAGATCACAGACAAAACGCTATTGGAAGCCTTGTAGCTTCCTGTGATCGGTATTATTTCGTGTTTAGGTACCTCTTTTCACTTTGCATTTTTTTTTTAAACTTTAGTCATATAATCGCACTGGAATACCAAATTTGACTTCGGTCTATAACAAGTAAAAATAGTATATTATCATTACTTGAACAGGCGGTACGTCTGTTAACAAAAATAAAACGCATTTTATGTTCTAAGCTGCATCCATGCTTGAAAATTATATAGTGTATCTCGCCCTGGATTTGAAAGTAAACCCATTAATGAAAACTTGATACTTATTAAGAAATTAGCTTTAGAAAGAAGAATATTTTAACTGAAATTTATATTGGAATTTGTACCATACATTTAGTTAGCTAATATTTAAGATTTTCATAATGACTATGCTGAAAGTATTTCTCCAAACCGAATAAACAGATATATTTAGGCACTTTTTCACAAAAATGATTAAGCTGTGCTTAGGAGAAGCAGCTATACTTATAGTGACACTTCTAATTTTCCTGAGACTGACATTTATGGGTTCCACTTGTTCATTCAAAGTATTAGGAATAATGAAAGATGATAAAAACAATGATATAATTATGACGCATCTCATTCACATTCATCGTGTACCGCACGTATTTAGTAATATTATACTATAGTGCAACCGAAATAGAGAGAGAGAGAGAGAGAGAGAGAGAGAGAGAGAGAAATAACTAGAGAAAGCATAATAAAGAAACGTAACAAGCTCATTAAGGTATAAAAAAGAATGAGTTAAATATCTGTAATTAAAACAAAATAACTTTCTATGATTACGTTACCTATAACACTTTTGATGATTCTCAATAATTGCAGAAAGCCTGGTATACCTCGAAAAATCATTAACTATTCACGATCCTCATGATAATTAACGAAGCATATTACATCTTTACCAATACATTACCTTGGAGACATTACGCCGATATGGCTGGGGGTGATGCACAGCGGCAATGTACCAAATATAAAGGTTTCAGTGAAAATTCGA
This sequence comes from Philopedon plagiatum, assembly GCA_963971165.1. Classification (NCBI taxonomy): domain Eukaryota; kingdom Metazoa; phylum Arthropoda; class Insecta; order Coleoptera; family Curculionidae; genus Philopedon; species Philopedon plagiatum. Next base: position 18,932,349 of record OZ020196.1, on the reverse strand, counting down.
AGTGTGGAAAAACTATCAATTGCCCTGTGGCTTTAAAGTACCATATAGATTATGTAGATTAAAAGTTGTCTTGCTAGATTTAAATTTTACACGTTTTAAGTGCCCTTTTGCGACATAAAATGCTTATTTTGGTAATACCCTTTAACGTTACAAATATCTATATGCCCATTACGCCAATATGGATACTGATTAGCCCGTGTAACAAATATAAAGGTTTAGCCGGAAACTTGACAAAACTGTTGAAAAATATCAAATTACTATGTGTCTTTAAAGAGCCATATAGAATGCTTTGCTAATTTTAAATTTTTACACGTTTAAGTACCTTTTGACCAATAAAAATATTTTTTTGTTAATATTATGACTCTTTGGGAACATTTATCAGACTCCTAACGCAGAAATACGGTTACGTATATCTTTCTCACAAATCAAAGTTCAATCAGAATTGCATATAAGTTGAAAACCATCGGAAAAAATCTTAGTTTCATTTTATCCGCTGGCTGAGGCAGTTGAGTTTTTATATGCTCTGGTAGTATTTTGTCAATTTATTCTTTGAATAAATTGCCTACCTCGATAAAATGGAGAAGTTTATTGTAATTAAAGATGAGGAAAAACATGTCAGACACTTTAATTTACGTGGTCGCACCATCGATTTTAAATTTAAAGATATACCTAAGAATGAGGAGCCTGTTTCATGGCTTAAAAACGCATTATTGGATGTTTTAGAGTACAGTACAGCAGATCTAAACCCTAAGGATAAAGTTGGTCTTAGCTTTTGCTCTAAAGATTTTTCAAGAGGACAAGGCTGGATTCCGTTTAAAGAAGTTAGTCAGATATGCATAAATGATATTTGGTCTATAATTCAAGGACTATACCAGTCAAACTCTACGGGCTTTAATACCGACACGTTTTGTTTAGGAATCACCAGTGTACGGCTGCCTGGAGGAAGAGTGTAACACACCAATGGACTAATAAAATGTAAAACTTTACCATCTTCAGTGTTGTACCACACAGTTTTACCGTTATAAAAATGAACAATAAAATAATGTTTGTTTTGTGTAAACATGTGGGGAGAACATGAATTATATGGCGTGTACTCGCGATGGTAATGACCATACCCTTTAGTAATCATGAATTACCCCATTTCGATTTAAGAAGCTCAGGCTATAATAGAAATTGTATTTAAAAGTAAATAAAATCTGACAATAGAATATGTAGAATAACCAATATTAATTAAGATCAAATTTCATCAGTATATTAAATCATATATGCATCAGAATATATATATATATATATATATATATATATATATATATATATATATATATATATATATATATATATATATATATACTATTTAATATTCTAAAAATTCTTTTTTATAAATACGATTATATAATAGCAGCTTAAGTTACTCGGTATCTGATTATTAATTGATAATTGTGAACATTACAATAATAATAAATCTAAATATTATGTCCACACAAATATGGCTTAAAATAAATTGATATTAAAAACATCTTGTCGTGTATTATTTTCTCACACTTATTCAACAACTCTAAACAAACGTATTGTTATCTAACAACGCCGCTTTTACTTGTCATATGAATAATAAAAATACAAAAACACCTTAAGATAATATACATATCTACATATGTGCCTTGTTAAGGTCTTTAAACAGCTCAATTTCATTATCTTCGCAAAGCTTACACATTCTTTGACGCGACACTTTATTTTCTCCCTTTCTACCTGTATTCGAAAATGACAGAAATCTGACCTATACCAGTATACATATTTATGACGTTTATATCGTATTCTTCCTAACTAATAGGAACAGTTTTCGAGCTATTCTTTATGTATGCCCCGAGGTGATTTACGGTTAAGTGTAGTTTATCTGATGATCTCGTAAGACGCAAAAACTAGTCATTCACATTTTTTTTTGGAAAATTTCATAGTTAGAGGGGAAATATAATAGTTTTATATGTAATAAATTATTCCCTGCAGATAATGTAATAAGATTTCACGTCTTTGGCGTTGTGTTATACCTTTGTAGTGTTTTTATGAAGCTATGTTATCATGATTATTTTAACCCCCATGTTTATTCTTTTCTTATAATCAGGCGAAAATTCTACGATATTGTAGACTTTTTCTACAAAACAGCTAATTTATTTCGTAATCTTAATATCTATGAATTGTCTATATAGGTTCAGCAAAAAAATTGGGTCATTTGAATAGAAATGTAAGGTTTATAGATGATATCACCGTGTTGTGGTCAATATGCTGAAATAATCTTAATTAATCCTGATTATTTTAACGTTCAGATCAATTCCGTCCTTATAAGTGCAAAATTTAGGGATATTGTAGGCCTTTTTTCTAAAAAACCTGGTAATTTGCTTTCGTAACCTTAATATCTCTGTATTACCTATATAGAGTCTGCTATTCTATGAATAGTTTTTAAAAAGTATATTTCCATTGCATAATATATAAAAAAAGGCCATAGATGTAAAACTTACATAATTAATACTTCGGTCCCCTTTTTAAATGAACCCCATATTTGAGAAACCTACATAACCTGCAATGTTTGTTCTGGGAAAATTGAAAAACCGTTTTTTTTTGTTACGTAACATAATTTAGAAAAAACATTGAAACCGATATTTAATAGAACCATGAACGCGTGATATATTTTCTTAGATTTATGAAGTTTTAGCGTTTTTAAAAGCTAAATTATCCGAAAATGGCTACTGGTCGTGTGAGGGTTTTCCAAATACTTGATTATTGAACCACATTTGCGTTATTTTTTAATTTTATTTAAATCAAACTCACTTTTGCATAAATACAACAATAAACGAATAAATTGCTAGTGTTTGGAAAAACTGTCAAAACGGTGTTAAAAGTGAAAAGAACTTTTTTTTAAATTTATGTCAATTATCTTCGCTACGCCATAACTTTTTCTTGTTACTTCTTCGATCGACACATATCAACCCAGCATAATTAATAGCTTCATCTATTTTCAAATAGTACTGCGAATAAAAGTTGTATTATTTGGGGTATACCTAAGGAATTTATAGTCTTTTCATTGAGACGTACTTTAAACGTTGTTAATAATTTCTTAGAACTGAGGGTAAAATTTACATTAAAAGAAAATATTTTATTTTGACTGTCTGTTGTCTATCTGTTTGTTTATTTCAACGTATGTCTGGCTATCTGTCAGCCGGTCTGACCGGCTGCCTGACTAATTGTTTTCCTGTTTGTCTGTCTGACTGTTCGCCTATCCAGATCACCCTTCCCATATCAAAGCGAGAGGTCTAGGAAAAAATTTACAAATTCTCTACAATACGATTAAGTCTTATTTTAAGATCTAATTTTTCTATTATCACACTATAGTATATTCTGGTCACTAAATGACTTTTTTAATACATCTAGGACAAAAAAATAAACATCAAAACGTGTATATTAGTTTATTATTTTATTGTACAAACATATGTTATTCCTACATATTTTACAATTTTATTATCTATATATCTAATTCTATGACTGCAAATATAAATCTCCATTGCGCAATAATTAGGATCTCCGCTTTTTAGTGCAAAGTATATTAACGCTGCATCCATCTCATCCAGGGATTCTTGTTTATCGATGTTAGTTCTTTATATGTTCTGTTAGCCTCTGATTTAATATATTTTCTTTTGGGTGGAAATAACTTGGATATAATATTTAAATATTTCCAGCTTTTACTGGAGCGCATATGCTTATTCCTTTGAAATCCCCATCTGTGTGCATCAGATAATAAGAGAATTTCCTTATACTGGTTCAATTCATAACTCGTATATTTCTTAGGCTGGTGCTGTGTTAACAAATTCAATAACCCCTCAGTTAACATATACTTTTCTTCATCAATCAACAAAACATTTCCATTGAATTCCACATGTTGACTGCCGATAAACCATCCAGTTTCCGGCTTTCTGAATCCAAAAACATTTTCATTGGGCATAGCCAGGAGCTTAAATTTAATTTCACGGTGCATCTTACTCCGCGGACGTCTGGATTACAAATGACATTCTTAAACTATAAACAGTGCCTTTATCATCTTATTATAACCGTACTCTATCCAAGTAGTAACAAAGCATTATCGACCGTGAACGCAACATATACGCCGCGAAATTTATTAAAGCGTACAGCTGAGTGGAGGGAGGGCGGACCCTATCAATGTATCTGTACCTTGACGCTGGTGATAGGGCTTAAGGACAGCTGTCCAAACTAAATCAGATACAATATATTTCTAATTTAAATTAATCTGTAGGTATTATTATTATTAATATAAATATCACGCACACATGTATGACTGACTGGCTGACCACACGTATGACTGTCTGACCGACCACACGCACACACGTATGACTGTCTTGCTGTCCACACGCACACACGTATGACTCTATGTCGGGCCGAGTGACTGACTATGGAGCTATCTAAAAACTAGCTATCAGGCAGTCTATCCGGTTGCCGCTCCGTCTATCTATTTGACTAGCAGTACCACATTTTCCCTTCTAACGGCTCATATCCCTATCAGACTAAGTGGTACGATGCTCTAAATTATACTTACTCACGTACACATCCATACACCAAAATTTTGGGAAATCATATCTTACGCTCGAGATCTATAAATCGCATGATGTCGGCATCATCGGACTCTATCCATACACGCAAAAGGAAAAATCATGTAGCAAACGTGGACATACACGTGAGCTAATATATACCACACACTCACTGTTTTATTACTTTTTTTTCGTTAAGAAAGGCTAAGATTGCATGTATTCGCATAAATATTTCTATTATATTACCGCGGATAAGTTAAACGCCACCAGCAGCAGTTAAGAATAATATAAGGGAACTTAATACTATTACCAATTTACGCCCCTTTTTCTAATTCTTTTTATAACCTATACACCTTTATCTCCCGCACGTAAACAGCAAATCTGGGCAGGCAATAAATTTCAAGAGAACACGTGTCCTTGTTTTTTTAAAATGTATATCACCAGCGTTCCTTCATTATTTTTAATTAATAAATCTCAATACTTACTATCCTTTTTATTCTTTAATATCCTATAAATATCTATCTACACGCGTAACCCACTTCCGTAAATCTAAAATAATTGAAAGGACCCATTGTAAAATGTATTATTACACTTTTGCTCGACATACCATAAACATCAAACCCTCTTTACGCTTGACAGATAATAAAGTCATCGAGCTCGACTACCCGAAGGGGCAGGTACGTCGTAAATTATTGGCCCACAAGACGGCGAGGATACAAAAGGTACCGCTGTCATTGCACCTGGCGGCACCGCGAATCTCAAACGCGTAGCGTACGTAGACTATAATTAATTAATACATTAATCTAAAATTATGTAACCCTCTTTATAACAAAGCTTGACAGGTGAAATCGATACAAAAGGAGCCGCTGTCATCGCGGCGCCGGCACCGCGAATCTCAATCGCTGTAGCACACGTGGACTATAATTAATTAGTACATTAACCACCTGTCTGACGTAAATCATGTGTCGGTTCAAAGTGAGAGTATTGCAGTAAAAGTAAATATAAAATTAAAACAGGTGACAATAATAAAATAAATTTTAACTAAATTGTACATTATAAAAGTAAACCCATTAAAATAGAAAAGGTTTGAGTTTCAACTTTTACTTCAAAATAGCAGTTACCCAACAGGTGGACTCTATTGATTTCCCATTATAAAAGCTCGCCTCCACAAATTCCTTAAACAGCACTGCATTTTCAAATCAAAAATAAACATCTGTCCTATGCATGCATCAAAAAGCTAAACCAAGTGTATCGATCGTGACGTCGGATTGTGCTACATGAGGGCCGGGGAAGGGCGGGCGGGAGTATCTCAACAGCTGGTCGTTGTTCTATGTCAAATATTTAAAGGCCAAATCGTGTCGCACAACTGCGTCTAACCACCTGCTTGCTTTGCATTGAAAATGCATCACAATAAGGTGACCCTGAAGGGGGCATCGTATACCTGGCTATCAACAAACAAAGAAACATGTGCTCTCAAACACCCCAATATTACGAACTAAAAGTCAACGGCCACTTCGACAAAAGACTTTGGAATAACACCTGCGCATATCAAGGCCAAATAGCACACGTGCACGTTCAAGGTCATTACCCCAATAGCACACCTGCGAGTCACTCGGGAGAATCAGGAGCCGGAGAATCAGGAGCGGCAAAACGTGCTCGGAGAGTCAAAAAGCATCATATCCCTCTACTGTTAAAAGTTTTTGTTAAATATTTAAGTAAATTTATAGTGAATATTTTTGTTATATTTATTTGTTACCTTTAATTCGGCCAAAAATAATAAGCACGCCCATTTTCGTAGAATTTATTAGAATGGTCTAGCCATTTTTTTGTGGCATTTCCCCCTTTCGTCTCTGTCACAGATTGATTTTCCAAACTTCATACATACTAGTTTATGAATATAAGTTTGTAAATGGTTCAAGCGAGAATTTTTATCTACATGTAAAATTTTATACCTAGAGATTTGTTTTAATTGTAGGACTCTAGTAATTATTTTTAAAAAAAAAATATCTATTTTTTCTATTTAAAAATCGAGGAGTATCAACAAAAATGTAATGATAAAATAGAAATTTTGCCGCCAAAAGTAACCCAAACGGGTTAGTTTGGGCGTGGCACTCAAAAAATTTTCGCGCATTTTTTTATTTGCCTTCCTACCCTACCATGGGGTGATACCATTGATAGCCGCCCCGGGTGTCACCCACTAATACGCCACTGGTAGCATAGGAATTTTTTTTAAAAATATGTATTAAATTATTTATTAATATTAGTTAATGATTTGTAGTATATTGGACTTGAAATACGAAAATGCCCTTGGAATAGCAGTAACAAAATTATTAAACTTAGCGCTCATACTCATGAGTACTTGATACCGTGTGGGAATGTCAGTTTTACATAGGTCTGTACACAAGGTTAGCAGATATTAGCAGCTAAATTTATGATGGTTGTTTGCAAAAAGTCTTAGGTTAACATATGCATTATAACATACCTAACTTGACGCTCATTGAAGCTCAAAACTTATAGCTTGACGAATTATAAAGAACTTAAAAAATTAAGCAAGCGTTTATTCTGTAGGTGCTTCCCGTAAGAAGTACTTTTTTATTTTGATCCGTTAAAAAAATGGTCTAGTAATAGTTGTTCTTTTAAAAAATATTTTTTTCTAAATTCTAAGTTGCATGTGCTTTAAGAAATTGGCTTTGAATTCAAAACAAAATTTTTAGTCTGGATGGCAAATATAATTTTTGCCGACTTGGCGCTCCAATTCCTTCAACAGAAAAAGAAAAATTGGCAAGATTTTTATTGAATAAAATAAATACAACGGATACAAATAACAAAATAAAAATCGAATATCTACGCTGTGCAAAATTAATAGTTTTTAAAGAGCCCCTGTGTAAAACGCACTGAAAATATTTCCTTTGCAATGACCAGCTTTGACCTGAAACACTGTATATCGTTAACCTACCAAAAGCCTACTGGAGGTAAGGCGAGGTACGGGCCGAACGACGGCGGTTCGGATTAGATCTTGAGCTCTACTTGTTTTTGTCTGTATATGGTGGCTATGTGGACAGAAGGGCTTACTGATGCAGAAAACCGGTAAACGTATTACAAGTGCATCATAATATACTTATAAGTAGTATCCCTTTCACAGCAAAGACGAGCTCCTGAGCAGCTCCGGTGCGAGGCCCACGTGTTTCTTTCATTTAATGCCGGTTGCGGAAACACGCGTATCACGCCTTGGGGCTGTTCCGGAGCTCCTCTTCACTGTGAAAGGAATACGTCTAAATTTTTGAGAAAATTTATTACAGGAAAAATAAGTAAACGTGGCAGCACCGCACAAAATAATAGTGTTGACAGGTGGGCAAATAATAGCGGCTAATAGCGATTTAACATGGAATTTTCGACAGAAAAATGCAATGTTTTTAGCTAATTTTGCCTAAATGTGTTTTTTTACTACGAAAAAAAAGATAAATTATAAGTTTACAGATGTGTTGAGTTAATACAAACCAATATTTTCCGGTAACAAGTACGTTACGTTCCAGTTCCAAGTTCATACCTGTTATTTTTTACCTAGTACAGTACAAAGTAACAATTCAAAATACATACCTATTTCAAAAAAATCATGAATTTAATTACATCAACAAATAATATATATCATGCAACTAAAATAATTATCAGGTATGAAAATAAATTATTTATTGCTCCTAAATAATCAAATTAATTTATTTCATGCTCTTTTCCGGCTATATACAGGGTGTACCCTACACGTAAATATAAGTAAACAAAATCCAAAAGTTGTAATCCGAATTTCATTCGTTTTCAAATTACAACATTTTGAAAAAACACCTTACATAATTCTCTTTAATAAAAAATATTCAAAGACACCCTTCACAACGGCATGATTATCCCCTATACACCGACAAAAAAAAAACAAAAAATGAAAATAAAGCATCTGTATCATATTTTTAAAACTTTGCAATTGAAAAAATCTGATTACAACTTTTGAGTTTTTTAGACTTATATTTGCGTGTAGGTTCACTCCTAGAATTTGATGCGTTCCTCTTGACTCACCCTGTATAATATTACCTATATTATACAGGTACCTATATTATATAGGTAAATAATAAAATAATTTAATCTGTCCTTGATATCTTGTGTGCGGGAACGCGCTTTCGGGGAAAATATCGGAATTAGAAAATAACACCTTAACACATTCGCTGCCGGTGGCTCCTATCGGAGTCAGGTGGCTGTGTATGACAGCTGCCGACGACTCCTATAGGAGCCAGACACAAATTAATTTATATACAAGTCGGCAATAAGCCGGCATATTTGAAGGTTACATTAGCGGTAAGAAGGCATATTTGGCCATAAGGTTTATTGCATGGTTTGCTAAAAAATGTAGGGTTATGGTTACGATTTTAGGCTAAGCATTATCAATGAACTTCTTCCAGAACCTAGTAACCTGCAACCTCTTGTAGCCATACAAAATAAGCACTACATAACACAAATTCAAACAAAAGGACAGGGAACAAACAACACTAAACGAATAAAGCGTAAACGGTGCGGAATGTGCACAAAAAACAGGGTTAGAAAACAGACCACTTTTCACTGTGAACAATGCCCGGATAAGCCTGGATTATGTCCTGAATGTTTTGGTACATACCATGATAATCTTTAAAACTGTGTTGTTAATAATTTCTTAGAACTGAGGGTAAAATTTACATTAAAAGAAAATATTTTATTTTGACTGTCTGTTGTCTATCTGTTTGTTTATTTCAACGTATGTCTGGCTATCTGTCAGCCGGTCTGACCGGCTGCCTGACTAATTGTTTTCCTGTTTGTCTGTCTGACTGTTCGCCTATCCAGATCACCCTTCCCATATCAAAGCGAGAGGTCTAGGAAAAAATTTACAAATTCTCTACAATACGATTAAGTCTTATTTTAAGATCTAATTTTTCTATTATCACACTATAGTATATTCTGGTCACTAAATGACTTTTTTAATACATCTAGGACAAAAAAATAAACATCAAAACGTGTATATTAGTTTATTATTTTATTGTACAAACATATGTTATTCCTACATATTTTACAATTTTATTATCTATATATCTAATTCTATGACTGCAAATATAAATCTCCATTGCGCAATAATTAGGATCTCCGCTTTTTAGTGCAAAGTATATTAACGCTGCATCCATCTCATCCAGGGATTCTTGTTTATCGATGTTAGTTCTTTATATGTTCTGTTAGCCTCTGATTTAATATATTTTCTTTTGGGTGGAAATAACTTGGATATAATATTTAAATATTTCCAGCTTTTACTGGAGCGCATATGCTTATTCCTTTGAAATCCCCATCTGTGTGCATCAGATAATAAGAGAATTTCCTTATACTGGTTCAATTCATAACTCGTATATTTCTTAGGCTGGTGCTGTGTTAACAAATTCAATAACCCCTCAGTTAACATATACTTTTCTTCATCAATCAATAAAACATTTCCATTGAATTCCACATGTTGACTGCCAATAAACCATCCAGTTTCCGGCTTTCTAAATCCAAAAACATTTTCATTGGGCATAGCCAGGAGCTTAAATTTAATTTCACGGTGCATCTTACTCCGCGGACGTCTGGATTACAAATGACATTCTTAAACTATAAACAGTGCCTTTATCATCTTATTATAACCGTACTCTATCCAAGTAGTAACAAAGCATTATCGACCGTGAACGCAACATATACGCCGCGAAATTTATTAAAGCGTACAGCTGAGTGGAGGGAGGGCGGACCCTATCAATGTATCTGTACCTTGACGCTGGTGATAGGGCTTAAGGACAGCTGTCCAAACTAAATCAGATACAATATATTTCTAATTTAAATTAATCTGTAGGTATTATTATTATTAATATAAATATCACGCACACATGTATGACTGACTGGCTGACCACACGTATGACTGTCTGACCGACCACACGCACACACGTATGACTGTCTTGCTGTCCACACGCACACACGTATGACTCTATGTCGGGCCGAGTGACTGACTATGGAGCTATCTAAAAACTAGCTATCAGGCAGTCTATCCGGTTGCCGCTCCGTCTATCTATTTGACTAGCAGTACCACATTTTCCCTTCTAACGGCTCATATCCCTATCAGACTAAGTGGTACGATGCTCTAAATTATACTTACTCACGTACACATCCATACACCAAAATTTTGGGAAATCATATCTTACGCTCGAGATCTATAAATCGCATGATGTCGGCATCATCGGACTCTATCCATACACGCAAAAGGAAAAATCATGTAGCAAACGTGGACATACACGTGAGCTAATATATACCACACACTCACTGTTTTATTACTTTTTTTTCGTTAAGAAAGGCTAAGATTGCATGTATTCGCATAAATATTTCTATTATATTACCGCGGATAAGTTAAACGCCACCAGCAGCAGTTAAGAATAATATAAGGGAACTTAATACTATTACCAATTTACGCCCCTTTTTCTAATTCTTTTTATAACCTATACACCTTTATCTCCCGCACGTAAACAGCAAATCTGGGCAGGCAATAAATTTCAAGAGAACACGTGTCCTTGTTTTTTTAAAATGTATATCACCAGCGTTCCTTCATTATTTTTAATTAATAAATCTCAATACTTACTATCCTTTTTATTCTTTAATATCCTATAAATATCTATCTACACGCGTAACCCACTTCCGTAAATCTAAAATAATTGAAAGGACCCATTGTAAAATGTATTATTACACTTTTGCTCGACATACCATAAACATCAAACCCTCTTTACGCTTGACAGATAATAAAGTCATCGAGCTCGACTACCCGAAGGGGCAGGTACGTCGTAAATTATTGGCCCACAAGACGGCGAGGATACAAAAGGTACCGCTGTCATTGCACCTGGCGGCACCGCGAATCTCAAACGCGTAGCGTACGTAGACTATAATTAATTAATACATTAATCTAAAATTATGTAACCCTCTTTATAACAAAGCTTGACAGGTGAAATCGATACAAAAGGAGCCGCTGTCATCGCGGCGCCGGCACCGCGAATCTCAATCGCTGTAGCACACGTGGACTATAATTAATTAGTACATTAACCACCTGTCTGACGTAAATCATGTGTCGGTTCAAAGTGAGAGTATTGCAGTAAAAGTAAATATAAAATTAAAACAGGTGACAATAATAAAATAAATTTTAACTAAATTGTACATTATAAAATTAAACCCATTAAAATAGAAAAGGTTTGAGTTTCAACTTTTACTTCAAAATAGCAGTTACCCAACAGGTGGACTCTATTGATTTCCCATTATAAAAGCTCGCCTCCACAAATTCCTTAAACAGCACTGCATTTTCAAATCAAAAATAAACATCTGTCCTATGCATGCATCAAAAAGCTAAACCAAGTGTATCGATCGTGACGTCGGATTGTGCTACATGAGGGCCGGGGAAGGGCGGGCGGGAGTATCTCAACAGCTGGTCGTTGTTCTATGTCAAATATTTAAAGGCCAAATCGTGTCGCACAACTGCGTCTAACCACCTGCTTGCTTTGCATTGAAAATGCATCACAATAAGGTGACCCTGAAGGGGGCATCGTATACCTGGCTATCAACAAACAAAGAAACATGTGCTCTCAAACACCCCAATATTACGAACTAAAAGTCAACGGCCACTTCGACAAAAGACTTTGGAATAACACCTGCGCATATCAAGGCCAAATAACAATAGCACACGTGCACGTTCAAGGTCATTACCCCAATAGCACACCTGCGAGTCACTCGGGAGAATCAGGAGCCGGAGAATCAGGAGCGGCAAAACGTGCTCGGAGAGTCAAAAAGCATCATATCCCTCTACTTTTAACAATGAAAACAAAGGCCTCTTCATAACAGACCCTATAAACATTGGCAATCACTTCTCGCGTTTGACTTTTTATCGTTTGATCCATGACGAATACCTAATTACGCCGCGCCGCCCATGGAGGAATAACCATCGCCACTCGCTCTCAGTACATTTCTGATCAGTCATCATTTCTTTTACCATAAGTGGATTCATTAACCAATCATTATTTGACTGGTATGCATTACGTTTTGGTATTGATATTGGCTAGATTTATTGAATTTTGGAGAGTTTTGCAAATCAACTTTTTGATGCTCGCACAAACACGTGCAATTTTTTTTTATATTTTAGTTTTAATTGGCTTATCCAGCAATTTTTTTTATTTTATAATACAAAAGTCCTTCATTCGAAAAGCTTATCTCCAAAATATTAGAATTATTTTTGATGGAATTCACCTCCAAAACAGCGGTCAAACATCGCTCATTATGAAACGGGACGATGGCGTCTGGTGACGTAGTCCCACGATAAGCGATAAACATTGGCACCGCTGCAAAGATTTTGAAATGAACTTTGTCAAAACGACACTTGTCAAAAATCTTATTCCCCTTAGGGGATCATGATCATGGCGGTGTTGTATTGGATGTACCGCATTGCCCGTTACATTCAGTTGTTTTTCGTCGGATGACGTCAAGCTGGAAACTGAATGTTTTCAATTTTGTCGAATTTTAAACCTTAATATTTTAGTTATGATCCGTCCAACAGACGTAATTTTTTGTGTGTGTTTTTCGATTGACTGATTGTGCAATAATATTAACATATTTATTGAAAACGCGAAATAACTAAACCAGCCCATTGCCCCTAATTTTGATTTTTATTTGATGCGGGTGTCACTCCTTAAAGGGTGTCACCCAGGGCAGGCTATTGTATTGTTATAATTTCGATTTTTGTTTGATGCGGGTGTCACCCGGGACAGGCTATTGTATTGTTATAATTTCGATTTTTGTTTGATGCCGGTGTCACTCCTTAAAGGGTGTCACCCGGGGCACGCTATTGTATTGTTATAATTTTGATTTTTGTTTGATGCGGGTGTCACTCCTTAAAGGGTGTCACCCGGGGCAGGCTATTGTATTGTTATAATTTTGATTTTTGTTTGATGCGGGTGTCACCCCTTAAAGGGTGTCACCCGGGGCGGCCCCCCGCCCCCCTAGCTACGCCACTGTATGCTACAAAGTAAGATGAAGTGCTCAAAAATATCACATCTTGCTAGACTTGCATGGTTTTATTTTATTCAGCTTAATTTCTAAGAACATTGAATATTTTATACCCAACTTAACTCATTTAGAAATATTCAAAAATACTATAATTTTGTCCCTTATAAAATGTTCCAAAAATAAAATCTCTCACTATGTATAATTTGGTACATGGATCTAGAGCTCGCAAAAAATACGGCTATAAATTTTTTTTATTGTATTTCTGTAGTTTCAGATATTTTCATAAGTCTCTCTTAACATTTCTGGACTGGGAGAACTATTGATGTAAACTTGCAAAGAGTACTACTACTACTGAAAAAGCATAAGAATTTTCTGCCTGCATTTTTCTGCGAGCTCAACATCCGTGTCAGATTTTATATAAGTACTGCAATTAAATTATATGGAAAGCAATGTTTTCTCTAGACGTGTATAAAGATGCATACGATTTTGTATATAGTTTCTACATACATATAATATACTGTATTTAGCAAATATGTTAAGTAAAAAATATTTTTTAAGAAAATTTCTATTTACTCGAAAACAATTTTTTTTGTTTTACTTATATTTTTGTTTTGACCCTTTACATTAAGAAAACATCACCAGTGACTCTCTATAAGTTAAATTTTAACAATTCTGGTAAGATACAGTAATTTTTAGTTTAATTAAAAATGAGAGTTTTTATGTTCATAATCTTTCAACAGTAAATATTTTATCCACAAGTGTTGTAAAAAGAAATAACATTTAACACGATTCAAGCAAAAAATAATTATAATCCATTTTTATTAAGAAAATATTTAACTATTTCCGCAGCTCCATATGAGTCGCACCACTGTGCACGCCGACGGCACTAACGCCGTATCACATCGCGTATGCGCGGAGCTGAGTGGGCCAAATTAAAAATTTCGAAAATCATGTAAAGACAAAAGTTGTTCCTTACATTGTGAGAAATATTTTTTGTCGAAAAACTTTTCTTTAATATAGCAATTCACCGCGCTAGAATTTTTCAATCCTGATAACTTTCGCTCAATCTAAACCTAATTCTCAATGTTCATGATTTTTTTTCAGATTTTTCTGAGCGATCCTTCTGGTGATAAAGGTGGGGGACAGCAATTTTTAAGCGTTTTTCCCGAAAAATGTTTAAAAAATGCAATCAAAAAAAGACACTGTATATATCGTTGAATTCGTGCTTCAATAAACTTTCGTTTGACACCATACACGATGTCCTTGAAATTTTTTTTCCATTGGCCAATTTACCCCCCGGAATTAACCCCCAGAATCAAAATTCAACTTTTTAATAATTCTCTCGCAATCTACACCTAATGTGATGTAATGTTTATGATGTTTTTCAGATTTTTCCGAACGATCCTTTTGGTGATTAGGGTGGGGGACAGCAGTTTTCAAGCGTTTTCCCTAAAAAAAAACGAATAAAAAAATACATCATATGTATTGTTGAATTCGTGCTTCAATAAACTTTCATTTGACACCCTACACGCTGCCCTTGAAATTTTTTTTCCATTTCCCAGTTTATCCCCTAAAATTAACCCTCAGAATCAAAATTAAATTTTTTATACTTCTCGTCTATAATTGGGCCACCACACTCTATCTCTGTGCTAAATTTCAAATTTTTACGTTTAATAGTTTCAGAGAAAATCGCCAGTGACAGACACATGGGCGTACACCGAAGTGATTCCATAAGTATTTCGTTTCATGGAACACTAAAAATGGCTTCAATGTAATGATAACGTACTTGTACTTTCTATATTTTTGAGTATAATTCAGCAGCACATTTTTTTAATTGATATTTTACTATTGAAAGAATGTACTTTGGGTATAACCCCGGTAGCTAATGCGCTTCCTGCCACGATAACATTATCGCCTGCGCAGACCTCGTATCTCGATGCACTACCGCGACCAGCCGGTGCGTCGGCAAATCGCTTTAGATCTCGAATCATCAAAGGCCCGACATCGAGTACTTCTACTTGTCCTTGTCTGTATACGGTGACATCACCGAATATATAACACATAGAAGGGTCACTCCAGCGCGGCACTGTGATGTTCTAAGATCAAAGCATCGCCGGCAGCAGCCGAATGTATTTTCTCGAATTGTAAGACTTGCGAGGTCGCAGACGGAAATCCCAAATTACGAGGGTTACTCTGTAGGAACGGAATAAAACTAAAAGTAAACTACAGTTTTTAAATTAATCAGTTGTATTAACATAAAGTTACTTATAAGAACGCAATTCAATTTGTTAGCAACAACACTGCAAACTATTATTTATCTACAATAAAGTAGTTGCAATAGAAACAACATTAAATTGTGTTTTAGATCGATCAAATTAATAATAAACTTAATAGGTCTATCGGATAAAAAGAAAAAATGTGACAAAATTAATCTCTTACATTTTTACACATACCTCGCGATATCTTCGGAACTAATCGAGATAATTCCGTTATATTTTTTTTAATCCATAGAAGAAATGTGAGCGAAGGCTACTGAGTCAATTTTGTTTTTTTGAAAACTCTAGTTTTTTTGTAAAACTTGGTGAAACTTCAACATGTACTTTAATTGCAGCACATTTTCCAGTAAGCGAGAAACTTTTATGTTTTAAAGAATTTGGTCATACCATCTGCATATGAAGGAAAGCCAAAACATCGACGAAGTTTTAAAAAAAACGCAGACTTAGCTATAGTGTTCAAGTTATCGTTAGTTAAAATTGAAAGATTCGGCTGCCGCGTGACCCAAAGACGTCTCGCCATATTAATGCTCGTCTGCGCGCAGTGCTGGACGATGTTAGAATGTTTAAAAAACATCGATGTTCTGTTATTGATATTCGATGTTTTGCCATCGTTGTTAGGGGTCATAAACATCGATGCCAATATCGATGATTATCTGTCGATGTTCGACCATCGACCTTCCGTTCCGAATCTATTCACAAAAGATTTTGGGAGCTAAATTAATAAACATTATGTATTTAGTTTTACGTTCTTTAATTTTTTAATTGTATGCAATTCTTTTATTTTGTTTGTTTTTATTTTTACTACAAAAATGTATGATATTTCTTTAGAGCTATTATTTGATTTGGGATGTGTTGCTGTTGGTCAAGTATATTTAATTTTTCATTATACATATATATATATATATATATATATATATATATATATATATATATATATATATATATATATATATATATATATATATATATATATATATATATATACAGGGTGATTCAAAAGTACTTTGACAAACTTCAGGAGGTGATTGCTGGCATTATTTTAAGACGAAAAGTTCATATAAGCAATGTTCCTTGGCGGCTTCGTTACGGAGATACAGGGTATTGAAAAATTAGATGCCGCCATCTTGTCTGTGGGTGGACATTTCCAACAATTTATTTAAGGCAATTTTATAACTGTTACTTATTTATTTAAATAAATAGTTGTTATTTTAATAATGTCTGAATGTTTCATCAATTCAAAATAAATGTTTTTGATCAATTTAAAATAATTTTTTTAATACATTTGTATAGCCGAATAAAATAATGATTTACCTTTAAACCGTGCCCCGTATGAGAAAAACGCAAGAGACTTTTTTTGTTGCAAATAATGCAAGGACTCACAAAATGACACTCACAATAGTTTAAATAAAATAAGTCAGTGGCGTAGCATAGTTTTCACAAAAAATGTTATATGAAAGCTTCGTGCCGACGCCACTGGATAAATTAAAGTACGCGATATACTTTTAAAATGAGTATCCTTAGGTGCTTATCTCATCCACCGAATTTCATAACACAAGCGCAAAACGTTTAGAAGCTACTTAAAAATTCTTATTTTTTTTTAATTTTTCAACACCCTGTATCTCCGTAACGAAGCCGCCAAGGACCATTGTTTATATGAACTTTTCACCTTAAAATAATGCCAGCAATCACCTCCTGAAGTTTGTCAAAGTACTTTTGAATCACCCTGTATATATATATATATATATATATATATATATATATATATATATATATATATATATATATATATATATATATATATATATATATATATATATATATATACAAACAGATTAATACCACCACCAGAACGAAAAAGTAAAAAAATGTTCAACACACAAAAAAGTATTAATTTAAATTTATTCAGTCACCCCTATATAAACAACACAGAACTCTCCGTGCGCTTATTTGGTTCACTTTATACCACCACGCGTCTTCGAATGAATCAACTCCAGCGCTTTTGCGCCCAAGCGGGGACGAGATGAGAAGGGAAAATTTCGTCGCACAGTCTCGGGCGTGTTCGCGCTTCTTGGAGAGTGATCCTTCTATGTCATATATTCGGTGGTGACATAGCGTATCGTCATAGGCGCGTACTAGATTCCTCTTGAAGGGACGATTTCCATTCGCCGGCAGTCACAAGCCAAAATTTGCTAGCGAATAGAAATCGTAGATTGGTGACGAATCTAGTACGCATCTATGACGATATGGTACGTGGACAGAAGACCTAACGTGGTCCAGAGGTAGAGTATCCACTTATTGACCGAGAGGTGGTGGGTTCGAGGCGGTAGTGAATTTGATGGTTTATGTTTTACCTTGTTTTTAGGGGACGGAAGATGGCGCCAAGTGATACGTCGATGTGCATCAGTAGCAGACACTGGTGTGACAGGGGTGTGCAACTGGGGTGTCTACGACAATGGCATATATTGGGAAGAGTGCTACTGCTCGGAGGACCAATGTAATTCTGCAAGACTTGTTGATATTTCAAAAGTTTTGGTATTCTCTCTAATTGTGTTTGTACTGGGGCAGAACTTCCGGTAGTTCTGAAAAAAATATGTTGTTGATTCTATGCTACCAAAGTGTTCTTTTGTACATCAATAAGTGACTTAAAAATCAGCTGGTAGGGATAGAGGCTTCCTTTATTGATCTGCAGCATTCCATGATTATTTAATAGTTGAGGTATGGCCTGAAGTTTTTATAAAAAAGGATCTTTGTTAACGATTACATTAATAATTAATACATTTTCGAGTGAGGTGTACAGGAAGGGCAAAAAGGCTATACCTAGTTTGATTTTAGAAATTTAAAAATGCCCAAAAATTTTTTTTTGGCAAGCAGATCCTAAGAGGCAATTACATAAAATGCTTGTTACATTTTTCTAATAGGTACCAATACATGGTAGGGAACAATGTAGTATATATTTTAAGACTTATCTACCACTTACATATATATCTTACAGGCATACCATTTTTTGATTTTTTAGTATTACATATTTATTAGACGCCATTTTATATCTTACAGGCATAACATTTTTTGTTTTTTTCGTATTACATATTTATTAGACGCCATTTTCTTATAGATTAGGTAAAAAAATTAGGCCTAAGAAACTTAATTACTTAATCACTTTAATTTAATAAGTACTTAAGTTGCTTCGACCAGGAACCTTTGTAAATGATATTTTTCTTGAGAATTTCAAGTTCTGAAGGTAAAAAAATTCTTCTATAAGTATGTCTTTTTTTTAAAGTATAATTTCTATTTTGTCTTTAAATTTTTTTAAGAGTTTTAAAATATTCTGCTACTTTCTAAAGTATAATACCACAAAGAATCTATTTTTGTCCAACAGACGTATACAGATTACATAAAAGAGCACTATTACAAGAGAAATTAATGATTAGAGCGGTATAACTGTTCTTGCGCGGCATAGCCCAGCACGTTATAGTAAGTACAATAACAGAAATAAAATAGTAATAAAATATTCAGTAAATTTATAAAAATTTGTGAAACACTTACCCTCTTAAGCAGCTTGATGGCTGCTTAAAGGCATGAGATCATTGGAATTACCAAACATAAGAAGAAGTAGATGCAACGTTATCAATGTTATCATCTTATCCGGTTAAAATACTGGATAAGATCCGTGAAACATTTGCAGCATCAGATCTCAGTGGACGATCTTCGCCGTGATGAAAAAATGTTCTTATATCTAGAGGAAAACAGTCAGACATCTGCTGATGTAATACAGGCATCATTAAAATATTCTTTGAACTTAGTTAACGGATTTGTAGATGGACCATCACAAGTTTGTCTTAATGTGGTAAAATATTAATATTTTTTTAAAATGCTTGAACTTTCATATAACGCAATTCTTTTTTTGCGCCACCTATAGCGTGTAGCAGTTTATTTACTTCATCCACTATTTGCAGTGACTCCACAACGACAACGCAGTATTTTGTAATTTTTTTATTGGGTCGAGTAATCCTTTATAATTGTTATGAATAGTTTTTAAATCTGTTTTAACGGAAATATCTCAAAATTTTGTCTGGTTCTCCTTAATAGCTGCAGCCTCGGCTGCAGCTTCGTCAGGATTGAATTGCAAAATCACAGATTTTATTTGTTGGAAACATTCGAAATAATAAAAAGCTGCCTTCAACCATGTTCCCCAACGTGCCAGATGGTCTGTGGTAGTTCAGGAATACCGGGACACTGTCTGTGTCCCGGTATTCCTAGAATACGTTTGGGAGATTTGAGACAGCTAGACGAGACTGGCTAAAAAATCAATTAAAGCATTGCTGCTTGCCGTCAACATGTGCCCAGTCGTTTACCGAGCGGACGGTTATGTGTTGCAGGAACAGTTATACAGCTCTATTAATGGTTTATCTTTATGTAAAATTCTTTCAGAACTTTGTATTTGAACTATTGTGCCTTAAAACAAATCAAATTTTGTTTATTACATTTGCAGAGGTGGATCTTTGCCAAAGAATTTCGTCGTAGATTTGGGTTTTAATAATTTTTTTCAATTACCGTATTTTAAACCCTTTTGATTGTCTATAATCCAATCTGAGTTTTTTTTTAAATTCCGAATCTCTGTTGCAAATCTCTTAGTTTTAAGTATCCAAAGATCTGAATTATAGCCAGTTCTTTTTAGTCGTGTTTAGTTTTTACTAACTGGATTTTTATTTTTAAGTAATTAGAATCAGAAAGAATTTAAAACATAATATCCGTCCATTGTTATTGTGATTTTTTAACATTTTTTACAAAACTTATTTTTATATTTTAATGTAATTTTTATACTATCAAGATTATTTATATCATCTATCAGGATGTGGGCTAAAGTCTACGCATTTTAAATATTTTACAGTTTTTGCTAGTCTGAGAAGCAAACAATGTAACAACTTTATTGCCTTGCCTTGTTAGCGGGCAGCCTCCAGCTATAAGGCATAACGTAATCTGCAGATCATAGCCGGGTATTTTACTTTTATGAGCCGCTTATAGGGAATTGAAATAGCAAAAATATGTCCTCCACTGGTGCTTTAACCCTAAGAAAATTTATTAGGTGTTAATTGCCAGGCGGCACTTTGAGGTGTTTTTATTCATTTTGAATTAGTAAAAAATGTAAAAATTTAAAATGCATAGACTACTTTTTTTATACCGACTTTATGTTTAATAGAATTTTTAAGGAATTTGTTGTTTTACTTAATTAAAAAATGAGACAAAACTAGATTTATCTCCGAATCTGAACTGACGAAAAAGAGAATGGCCTGTTTTACTAAACCCCAGTGGCGTGTCGTGGGGTTTGAGTTTGGAGGGGCCCACCAGAAATCAAATACCAAATGACATATAGGCAAATTGCTCGAAAAATTATCCATTTATAACAGTTTTTTTTAATTTAAAACATAGGAATTAAAAAATATTAGTACCTACAATAACGACAAAAACAATAATAATTGTAAATCAAAACGGCAAAAGTCCAAAAAAGGCTCGTTTTAAACAAAAATCCACCTACCTTAAAATTGAAGTTTGCCAAAACAAAGAGCTAGAACAGCGGAATAGTTTTTGTAATGTCATTAAATATAACTTCACTAAGTAGGTACTTAGTCACTGATTACTTGTTTATAAGTAGGAAAAAGAAAGAACAACATATTTACACAGATTAAACTAACCAAAATGGGTAGGTAAGTCATTTTTTAAAAGTGTAATCCGCTCTGCGGTCCTTCATGGAAATGAATTTTTCCATGACTTTATCATCAAAATTGTTTACTTCGTGGAGTAAATTTCGATTTACGGACATCATAGCTAAAGCATTTAGTCTGTCATTAAGCATGGTATTTCGCAATAATGTTTTTATGTGTTTAAGCGTCGAAAATGTGCGTTCTGCTTCGGCTGTTGTCATTGGAGTCGTCACGATAATTTTTAATATTTTCGAAGTTTCGATAAATGTTTCACTAAGGTTATTTTCCATAATAAATAAAAGAAGATTCATTGCTCCAACAATTTCTTTTAAATCTTCTCTCTAGTAAATTACCTCCAACTCAGTTCTTAATCTTGATTTGCTCAACATCGGATAAAATGACCGGTTTTCGGCCTTACGTTCACAAGTTTGTGGCAACGGCCTCCCCAATTCTTTAATTTTAAGTTTATCGGCTAATGGCAGCCTACCAAAATTTATTTGAATAATATTTACGGAATTCATTTTTCACACCCAAATTTTATTATCCGATAGACATGCAGTCAGAAGTCTACGTATGCACCACGGCTTATGGCAAAACCCGAACTGAGAAAATGCTCGTCGCAGAAAATTCGCGTCCTAATGGTCCTTATGGAATCGGATATATCGGGTGACGTTCGGCAAGAATTTATGCAGCGGCCCGTGGTCGCGGCTTTCAAGCGACTGAATATTATGATAGACATGTGTAACACTGTGTTGAATGGCGCTTTTGTGCTGACACACTTCGGTGTGTCAGTGTCACCCGTGTCGAAACAGCAGAATACATGATACAGTGACGCTCAAGATGGGAGAGAGTTACGAGAGTTACCGTGCCTGTGCGGTATCACGGAAAGTGTCAACTGTCAATGGCTGCGGAGATAGCGATAGCGCCAGCGCAAGCTCGCATACTGTTATTATAAATTATTAGATGTTTCTTAATACTTGTTTATACACAGGTCATTCTTCAATTTGAGCCCACGTTAAATCTAAAATTAACTTATATAACTATGCATATATTATACCAATTAATATAATAATATTCATTCTTTTACTACTAATTTTTTATTATTAGATTATTATTATTCCGAGCACACTTGTAGACAAAATAATCTCACTAGAGACGACAAACACAAACTTGTAATGAATCTTAGTATACTCTTAGTAGTTCTTGCGTTCCGGGAATCTCGGCATCGTAATCATCGTATCATAATAATAAATCCATGGTAGGTATCATATGTTGCCTTTTCAACACGGATACTAGACAGTGTTGCCACAGACCTATATTTATTCGAGCGCGCCGTCCCGTCAAAAACGAGCCAGATTTTAATTAAAAGAGAGAGATTTTTTTTTGGTTGAAATATTTCAATAAATAACTTGTTAATGAGAAGTCAAGATATTTGAAAAAAATCACAAGAAAAAAGAAAATAATTATTCCCTGTGACTGTTTTGCTAAACATCATTCGAATTGGTGCCATCTATACCAAACCAGCTAAATTCCACTATATTTCCGGAATCCGGAACAGTTCTACAGTTTTTGCTAATAACTTTTTATTCAATTTTAAACAAAATCGACCAAAGAATTTCAAAATTCAACTTTGATATTATTTTAAATAAATACAACAAAATAAAAAAAAAATAAAACAAATAATAATCACAAAAAAACTAACACAATAATTGCTAAACTCGACAGGCATTAAAACGAGCTAGATTTGACAATGAGGAGTGAGAGTTGAGAGAGTGAATCAGAAAAAAAAGAGGGTGATCTCGCTCAATCGAGCGAGCTGTGGCGAAGTGGCAACGCTGATACCGTGATACTAGCGCCAATCCGTCCATGACTCTCGGTAGTCTCGGTGTTGGTGTTTAAAATTATTTTACTGTATCATGACACAATTGTGCTGATACGTTGTATTGACACTTCAAACAGTGTCAGTGTTGTTGTATCAACACAGGAATATTTAGAGTGTTACCCATGACTATATTATGATGATGCAATTAGCGATGGGATATCTCGAATGAAAAATAATCGATCATTCGATTATTCAAATCACTCGAGATATCTCGAGAAGTCAGCGCGATCATTCGAATGATTTAGCCGAGAGATTATAGTATAATAATAATCGCCTTTCGCCGCTT
This sequence comes from Philopedon plagiatum, assembly GCA_963971165.1. Classification (NCBI taxonomy): domain Eukaryota; kingdom Metazoa; phylum Arthropoda; class Insecta; order Coleoptera; family Curculionidae; genus Philopedon; species Philopedon plagiatum. The sequence continues at coordinate 18,908,557 of OZ020196.1, read as the reverse complement.
CGAATGACGAGATGAAATACGAAATGATGCCGCCGCCGACTCGGCACTCGACGTTGCGTTACGATGCGATTGTCTCGGATGTGTTTTTCATTCGAATGATTATTTATTTCGAATGATCCTTCGATATCGCTCGAGCATTATTTCATCTCTCGACAACGCATAGCATGTTTTTAATATTGTCTGGGTCTCGGATGATTTTTTCATTCGAATGATTGTTTATTTCGAATGATCCTTCGATATCGATCGAGCATTATTTCATCTCTCGACAACGCATAGTGTTATTGCATGTTTTTATGATATATACAGGGTGTTAGTAAAGTATGTGGCCAAACTTGAGGGTATTATTCCTTACTTAATTTTAAGACAAAACATAGGTACATAGGTCCTAAAAGACTTTGTTTTTAATACACAGGGTGTTGAATTTTTGTAAAAGGTTTTTCCTGAATAAGAGGACGCAAATTAGTATAGAGTTGAAATTTGGTTACAATTTTTAATGCATAAATGGGAGTCATGCTAATTTGTTTAAAGAAGTGTTTTTGTTTTCATGGATCTCTTACTTTTTTGTTTTTTAACAAATTATACTAATAAATAATGTTATGTATAACTTTATATTTTTTTGTTTTTATCGAAAACGGCCAATCCAAGCAAAAAAAATTCAAGAGATGATTTTTGTGTAGTTTTATTTGCTATATTTTTTGATTCGAATGATTATTTCGAATGATCATTCGATTATTAAAAAAATTCGAGAGCTAATATTTCGATTATTTAATTCATTCGATTATTCCCAACACTAGATGCAATATTCTCACGACGTGTGGTAACGTTGGTCAACGAAAACGCATATTTAGAGATGAGTTCAGAGTTGGTATGGTTTTTTGAAATTTAGAAATTTTAACTACCTATATGAATGATAATATTAATAATAAAATGAATAGTAATAATAAACATTTAATTTGTGTGTTATATTAAAAATTTCTAGGAAGGGCGTGCGGCCACGCGGCCTTATAGAGCAACCGCCACTCGGGTTTAGTAAACCCGAATTTTATAAATTTAATTCTAAAGTCATACGTCAGGGTGTTGTATGTGGTTTACGATAATAAAAATTATCCTGAGGTGTTCCGTAATTTTTTAGTCCAGAAATAAAAACCTGTTAAACTACAAATAATTGAAAAGATGTAGAGAATGACGTAGGCGATTTCTTGCCAATGACTGACGGCTTGCTTCTGATGTTTTACGGGAGGCAGCTGCTTGGCTAGCGCATTTGTGTGCGATCGAATCGGAATCCTGCTTATAATTGTTTCAAGCTGATGTAAAAATAAATTTTTCAAAATGTCAAAAATTAAAACGAGATTTTAGTGGAAAAAATGCTACATGCACTTTAGGATGTAGGTTCTTTGACCTGTCTCGAACTTTTTTCCAACCTTCGCTATCGCTCAAGTGCAAACTCGTTCTCGACTAGTAAAAGCTACAATCCCTTGATGTCTGTATAAATAACTATTTTTTGTCTCTATTAAGGCCCGAAGTTGTCCATTATTTTTGACTACCCATACCTTAATGCAATAAGGCTGTGGTTCCTAAATGTCTCGAAATACCGGACTCCCAAAATTAGAAATTAGTAACATGCGGACCCCCATGAACAGTTTAGCTTCAAAAATAATAAATAAAATAACTTGCGTTTTTTTAAATATATTTAAAAAAAAAACAATTCAAAAATGCTGATTTCTTCAAAGTTGCCTTGGCAATTTGCACCAATAAAAGGCACCAGGCTATTCATCAATAAAAACGGCATCCTATGGATGTATAAAAGTATCTGAAAAATTGAACTAAACTGAACAAAATGTGTTCATTTTCCTAACACAAAGATAACACAAGCCAACAATTTTAAATATTTTTCTTGGTGCCGGAAAACTAAGAACTGATTTTGGATATACTTAATGTGTCGATTCCAAAAATACCTGGCGTTTTTCCGTAGCAGCTCTAGTTTTTGAGATGCAGGCTAATTGATTTTTGTTTTAATAACAGGCACAAAGAATGAGAAATTGTATCTTTACAGGAAATATGGTACCTAAAACTAGATTATATAATTAGGTAATTAGAGTTACCTGGTATTCCCGATGGCCGTAAAACTTAGACCTTTTATACCTGCCTAACCCCCACTTCTCCACCACGAACTCATCCACCCATATTAGAATCGTGTCTAGCAGTCTAGCACTGCCGGACCCGGTTCAGTTTACGATTGTGTTTACGTACTTGCATTTTAGCTTTCAGTTTGTTTTGTGTTTTCGGCGTTCTTTAGTCATAAAACAGTTAATTAAAACCATGACATCCACAAGCAGGCGTAGCTGTGTGAATCACCCCGATGTTTTTTGTTACATAGGTATGTGGCGAATACACTTTGAAAGAAAGCAGAAAACCTATTTCTGACTTTGTGAAACGGTGTTATGTTGCTTGCTTCGGCGTCCACTTGAGAGACCAGGATAAAGCTTCGGCTCCACATTTAGTGTGTAAAACGTGCGTTGAACATTTGTGGCAGTGGGCAAATGGAAAGAGAAAGTGCCTAAAGTTTGGATTACCTACCAATGGTTTGGAGGGAACTGAGGAACCATTACGATGACTGCTATTTATGTATCGTAAATATCAAAGGCATTAATCGGAACAATAGACATAAATGGATATATCCTGATATAAATTCGGTAAAGAGACCGGTACCACATTCCGACAAAATCCCCATTTCATCGTTCAGCAGTCTGCCTAGACTCCTAGACTCTCGGATGACGAAACCGAACCTTCAATGTCTGCTGAAGGCTGAAGGTGAATACGAGTATGTGCAATCAGACAACGATAGTGATTTTAAAGCAGATTCAGACAATCCCCAATGTTTCAATCAACAAGAACTGAATGATTTGAGTAGAGACCTGAGCCTCTCAAAGGAGTCTTCAGCAGGCGCGACCAGTGAGTTTTTTTTACAGGTGGGTCAAAATTTTGTGGGCAACTAGTGATATCAACGCAACAAGCAAAATACACTTTTTTAATTAAGGAAGGTGTTTTAATAATGTGCCAAGAAATTATTTACCTACAAATAAACAACGCAAAAATCATGAAATAGGTACTGCAGCATATTGAACATTGCTACTCTAGATGTTTATGGTTTTTTTCTGTGTTTTAGTACTCTAGACTAGTAGATTGTCAGCTGCTTCCCGTTTTGATACGTTTAGCATCTCCTCAATAGAGGTCGCGCCTTGTACTAAATGCCCAGAATAAATGGTCTAAATTCTGAGCTAATTTGATTATTCGTAAAATAGAATTAGGAACCCTGCCGAAACTCCGTTTTCTTTAATAAATACAATACTGGCGACTAGACATAGTAATACGAGCTTTGTCCAGCTGTAGTAGATATGAGATTGCCAACAATTTTAAAAATATTTTATCGATCGAGGAACAAGTGCTAACTTGTTGCCAACACACCTTTTAGAGCCGATCTAATGTTTTAATTAACAAAAATTTTAAAAAAAGTTTACCCTAACACAGCCTCGAACCCACGACCTCTTGATCAACTCGCTGAGATTCTACCTCTGGACTACGCTGGTAGGTAATGTCAGAAAATCGGTCCGATGCCGTTATATTTGATGCCTAGCGCTGGCGTGACAGAGATCGTATTTATAATTTTTTATGTTTAACCGCTAATTAATAATACATTAATACAATGCGCATATTAGCTACCTAATTAGTTTTTCTTTTTCCGAACCAAATGTTTTGAAAGAGTATATTTTACGGGGCGGTTTGAGTGTATTTCTATAGTGGGAGTGGCCCGATATTATTGGTGGGCCGTCGACCAATGGTGTCTCTTTTTAACTTCCTAAAGCGCGTATGTCTGTTTCTCTCTTAGTTTCAATGATGTCACAGATTGAATTATTTTTCTTATCTATGTCAGATAAAGCCAAATGAACCTATGACAATCTTCTACAATAGGAGGGTTCTTATAAATTATCTAGCTTAGATTACGCATTTGACAAAGACGCTTTCTTGTAGGCACAGTAATATCTATTCGAATGAAAGGAAGCTAAAGTTAGTGAATATTAGTACATGACTCTACGTTACTCAAACCTAACTTTTGCAGTGGCTCTGGTAGACAAGTTGTCGCCATTTGAAGATCGAAGTTCTGGAAGTGGTCGCCATCTCCAGATCTCTCCTGCCGCGCCGTCTCTCTCTCGACACCGACGGCCAATGAAGTTTGAACTGAATAATTAATGTCAATCTTGCCATTAAATAAAACCCTTGACTTTGTAACACAAATAGATATATGTATATGTATTATCGGAATAAATGAAAATTTACTGTACCATGAAAGATATAACAATTGACAAAAGAAAATAATAATAATATAGATATAAAACAACAAAGAACAATTTAACGAATGTCAAATAATGAACTGAACAATGATCTGGACAAGCGTTTACTTCATATAATAAAACTCGAATTACAAAAGATATAAGAATAAAAATCATTGTTCTTTGATCTATTAATTCCCCATATAAATAACTTTAAAAATTTACCCTTACAACAGTTAACCCCGTTAAAATATATATAACACCCCTTACTTCATATTCATTAAGTTCCCCAACCCCCCCCCCCCCCCCCGAAACACGCGAACGCGTCTTTAAAGGAAGTTACCGAACTTCATCTCTTACACCAACTCGACTTACTTAGATCACCATTAGTTGAGGACTCCCCTCTTTTTATTTTCTTCGGTACCTAGACCCTTCGAAATGTTTCCCTTTGCACCCCCTCTTACATCTATCTCCCGTCGGTAACAGAGGTGGAATAACGCCGAATTTCATATAAAGGAAATAAAATAAATTGTTCTTTGTTTAATGGACAATTTATCCATTGTATACAGGTTAAAACACTATACTAATCTACGCTAAGGCTCTTGAATACGTGATCGAAAAAACCTCCTTTATTGTCACTTTCTAAAGGTAAAAAAATCACATCCAAAGAGCCTATACGTAAGGAGTTCGAATTTTTATAAATCTAGTAGTTTCTGATATCCGTAATCTCATTCCATCCTTTTCTATAAAGAAGAAAAATTGTTATCTCGCGAAAATTAATAAATCGACAAAACCCTTCTAGATACGTCTCTGCACTCCTCTGGTATATTCCTTTACCTAATCGAGAAACGGGGTTTTATTACCACATCTCTATTTGCCGTAAACTGACCCTTTTTACAATGGGAAAATATAAATATTGGTTCTCAGTTTCAAAACTCGGTATTAAGCCCCTTTTTAATTCTATGGCATTTGTGATGACAAACACATTTGCAAGGTTCCCAAGAAATAGCTTTTAACTGATCTCCCCAAAATGATTTCAAAGCAACACTTCTTTCCTTAATTTTATGGCTTTTCTTAAAATATGTTAGTCCCAAAAGTTATCTAGTATTTTAATACCCGTTTTGTCACAATTAATTTATATTGTCCATATAAACCTATGAGGTCAATTTAAAATCCGACCCAGCCCGGAGCAAGCATGGATAATTTTTCGAAGATGGCTTAGCTTGATTCGTCGTTGGGGAGTTTTCGCATGGAACTTGCCCTTTCTTGAAACAAAAGATTCTTTTATGGTTTTAAAATTTAAAAAAAATAAATTATTAGGTAGATCATTAAAAATTTTAGGCGGATCATTGACCAAATGACCTTGACCGCGCCTGGTCTTCAGAATTACTTGCCTCCAGATTAAAAGAAAATAATCTGTTCCGGGTACTAATATTACATTTTATCGTAAAAGTGAAAAGGATCTGCAGCCTTTTTTCTCTCAAGAAAATAACTTAGTATTCTGTAATGATATAAGAAGACTCTTAGAATCAATGGGTTTATCAGATACGCACCAGACGAATGGCGTTTGTTTATTGACAGTTCAAAACGAAGTTTAAAATGTGTACTTTTGCACAACCTTAACAAATATGGCGCAATACCCATTGGTCATTCTACCATCTTAAAAGAGGAATACGAGACAATATCACTAGCCCTGAAAAAAATTAAGTATGAAGAACATCAGTGGGTCGATCTAAAAATGGTAAACTTCCTCCTTGGACAGCAAAGTGGATACACAAAATATCCTCGTTTTTTTTTGTCTTTGGGACAGCAGAGCTAAGGATCAGCACTGGGTTAACAAAAATTGGTCCCTAAGAAATGTCATGATTCCAGGAAAGAAAACGTAATCAACGAACCTTTAGTTGCAAGAGAGAAAATCATATTTCCACCTTTGCATATCAAGTTGGGACTTATGAAGCAATTTCTGAAGGCGTTAAATCGGGATGGACTGTGCTTTGGGTACGTAATACGTAAATTTCCTGGGGTTAGCATGGAAAAACTGAAAGCAGGCATATTAGATGGCTCTCCGATAAGACAGCTCTGTCACAATTCTTTCTAAATTTGGTCTAAGATTTGAAATTTTTAATCTTGGATCTGGAGCAACATCCAGCCGACTTCTTTGTTTGGATTTGAGCAGAACGTATTCAGAGACAGCTTGTTCACAAAAATACGTGGTGCAAAAGGGCATCAAGTATTTCAAAACGAAGGTAGGCGGACCCCCACAAAATAAACCGCGGACCCCTATGGGATCCCATTGGGAATCGCTGCAAGTTTTTTTATTGCATACATTCTTTAAGGAAGTCATTACAAACCCAAAAGAATTATTTTAAAGAAAATTACTAGGATAATTTAGCTAGAATTTTTGTTTTTTTCTTTTCAGTATAATTTATTATAACTTAAGAAGCAGCCATTTGCCCTCAGTGCAAAGCTACGTCAGGCAGTGCAAAGTGACGCCAGGCAGTGCAAAGTGACGTCAGGCAGTGCAAAGTGACGCCAGGAGATCAGCAAAAATAACGTAAAGATTAACCTGAAGCCGAACAGGTGTGTTTTTCTCTAAAACAGTCAGAGGGGGAGCAATCGAATTTTTTAGATTAATAGAGGAATACTGCAACTCTTCGGTCAAAAATTAAGTTATAGATATAGGATGTTTCGCTTCGAAGTTATTAAACGTCAAAGTTGAAATTTCCGCGATTTACGTTGACAAAGTGAATCGAATCGATTTAAATTTTCGGAGTTTGTAGAGGACTCGGAGCTTCAGAACCCTATTGAAACTGGTGATCATGGCAAGTTTTTTTTAAATTTATTTAGGTCGAAAAATGCCATTTGCAGATCCTTCTTTGGTACCTAATAACAGTAATAACTCGAAAACGGAACGTCGAATCGAAAAACGGATTGATAAGTAAAACTTTAAGATCCCAAATACTTTCTTTTTATAATACATGTGCCTAAACCTAAAACCACTGGAAAATGGATATGTTTGGGAAAAACTGGAAATTTACATTTTTGACCCCAATTTTTCAGGTTGTTTTATTTGGGTCGAAATGGATCCAAATTAAAATCAGTATGCGTCATCGGAAAGAGCTCGTCGAAATACATAATATCCATATTTTTTAGTTTCTTCATTCTTTATGGGAACGGAGCAATCGCGGATTAAATTTCGATTTTTTGACTTTTTTTTTGAACTCGACATCGGTACCTTTAAATCATTCTGTATTTTTTCCTACCTAATTTTTTCCCAATTTTTCAACGCTATCTTATAGAGGGATAATCAGACTTTAAAATGAATACAAAATGGGTCAACCAGAAGCGTATTTAAGGGGTAAAAACATAATTTTCTTGATTTTTTCTAACAAATCCTATTTTTAACCGACAATATTCTATACTATTTTTGCTATTTAGTGATTCCTTTGGGGTTTACTTTAACCGTTAGTTATCTAAGAATTTAATTACTAATTTAAATCGCTTATTTTTTCGTTTAAGTTATAAATAAATAGATTTATTTGCATCGGGGACATGCAAAATTGTAAACTTTTAAATTTTCGATCATTGCCATGAAAACAAAGAATTGCAGTTTATTTAGGTCGAAATTAGTAAAATATGATGTGTCAAAATTGGTTTTCTCTTCATTCATTCTTTTTGGTCAAAATTTCGCAAAAATGACAGTTTTCTTTACGAGATTGAAAAGTTCCTGGACCGATTTCGGCTTGAAATATACATGAGTAAGATTTTAGAAACCTTCTACTTTAAGTGACGGGAAATTTCATTGTTTATCCATTTTATTGATTTTGATGACTCTACAATAGGTACTGGAATTCGCCATGTACTTATTATAACACTTTTGACGTCACAGTCAATGGGATCTCGTTTTACAAGTATCGAAATTCGCGCAAAAATTTGCAGTAGAAAATCCTTTTTTTGGTAATAAAGAACAAAATAAATGGATAAAAACAATCACAATAAATATTTAATTTATGTAGGGGATATAAAAAATATTTCAGATTTATTTAGGCTATATGCATATTCCCTATTACGGAACACACTGTATTTTCATCCCGCGAAGCCTCTAACCTTTTAGCTATGTAGGTAATCTGCAAACTGCATAACTTTACATTTGAAAATGCCAACCTAATTTCACTGCACTAAGGAAGTAGTGCTAAGATATGAAGAGCTAATTTTACAAATCTTGTTTGGAAGTTTTCCTCTTAAACTGATAAACACAAAACTTCATAACAAAGTTATAAACTAAGATAGAAAATGCGACAACTTTTATTGGATTATTATATCGAGCTTCCTGAGTAGCCTTAGACAATTTTATTAAAGGATAGTACATACTTTGGGTAGAATATATAAATTTCTAAAATGTATATAATTTAACACATCCGGTTCAGAGGTTCTTTGGGATTTTTTTTATCTGAGACGGTCCATGTAGACTTCAAGCCTACGTACTAACGTACCCTGGACGACTGAAGGGAAGGGAAATTGACACGGGATTTAAAGGACTGGAGGTTGGGAGGGGAAGAGAAAACGTCTGCAGGCAATCCGCTTCATAATCTGGAGACCCTAGGTATGAATGAGCGAGAGAAGTGGGGTGTTCTAGGCTTTTGGAGCTGGACAGTAGGAGGAATTATAGCAGATAGTTCTTCAGAGCAAAATCCGTGAAAGTATCGGTAGAAAAGGGATAAATCCCCAACAGCGCGACGATGAGCGAGAGAAAGGAGTTCTATTAATGAGTCGAATGGCTCTCTTTTGGATAAAATCAAGGATGTTAAGTGTCGCAGGTGATGCCGCTCCCCAGATATGGCAACAATACTCTAGTTTAGGTCTTATTTGGGAAACATAGATAGTGTGTAAGTTGGAAGAGGAGAAGTATTTTCTGGCTCGAAAGAAAAAAAACAAGCTGTTAAGCTGCTGATGTGGCTACTGAAGCAATGTGTTTGTACCAGCTGAAATCATGTTCGAAAGCGATGTCAACAAGATTGAACGTTTCATTGTTCTGTGGGGGGATATTCATGTGGATGGGGTAAGTGTTTACGGATTTTTTGCGTGACTGGGAGCAAGACTGAGTTTCTGTGGCATTAAACTGAACAAGGTTCTTGGCACTCCAGTCTAGAATTAACTGAAGATCTTGGGAGAGGGATAGGTGCATATATTTGCGTCTATTATCCGGCTCTTGATTCGAGACTTGTCTGGAAAAATGAATGTTGGAGTGAAGAGTACTACCGTCAGCATAACTGTGGATGGGATTGGTAGTCATTAATGTGAAGAAGAAATAGGTTGGTGCCAGGCTGAACCTTGGGGTACGTCAGCATTGGTAGGATGGAAGTTAAATGGGTGACCATTCACCACGACAGATATGCGCCGATTAGAGAGAAAGCTACCGATCCAGGTACCTACATAGTTTGGGAGGAAGATGGTACAAAGGTATTTTGTTAAGGAGTGCGGCATGCTATACTTGATCTGGGATTCGCCATGAAATTCGTGAGACTTTTTCCAGTTATGTGTGACCAAGTTAAAGAGGTCAGCCAGGCACGGATCCAGAACTTCATTTTGGGGGGGGGGGGTCATTCAGGGAACAGTAATACATTTTTATATTATCAATTTTAATGGTTATATGTATTATTGATGATTGGGGGGGGGGGGGGGCAGAAATTTTATACAGAGCACCTTTTTTCTTATAATCCACAATGAAAGATTTCGATTTGTAGAACATTTTCAGACGCTGTATATATCTATATATAATAATATCTTTGAAATGGGTATATTTCGGCCAAATCTACCTAACAACGCAAGAGATAATAATTTCCGTGCCTATAAGTTTAAAACAGGAAAAAAAAAACAAGAAAAATTAGGAGGTATTAGCAAATAATTATGTATAATTCCCTGAAATAGTATATTTCATTACCAGTCCGGAAAAAAGGATTTTTCTGTGCGCGCTTGACAAATTCTCGTGTGAGGCGCAGCCGAACACGGGAAGTCAAGCAAGCACGGAAAATCCATTTCTGGACGTGTAATGAACGATATTTTTTATTATACTTCTTTGAAAACGATAACATAAAACAAAATATAACATAAAAAAATACATACATACAAAATAAACTTGGAATATTTTTATTTTCACAACTGTTATCGGAATTTAAAAAAAAAAACTACTAGAGTAATTAAAAATTAACTATTAATAATGAAAGATGCCACTTTTTCAGGTTGAGAGAACATTTTATTAGAATGAATTTAATTGACAGAAAATTAACAACGCTGACAATATGGTCTTTGGCAGGTATGATGCGTTTTCATGGTAACTTTCAAATCATTTAAAAGGTGATTTAAATTTGTCTATGTCAGATAAGATTGACAAAACGTCAAAAAATATTTCAGAAATTCATCTAAATATTCAAATATTTACGAAATAAAATACAAAATAGGTACATATTAAATATCAGATAGCATATAGACTTTCTTGAGTTTAGTTTATTTTCCTATACCTATATTTCTATTTTAAAGCCAAAAAATAGTCGGTATCTTCATTCAGCACACTGAAAGAACTGGAGACCAGGAAAATTTTTTCCGTGCGCTCTTTCCGTGCGCTAGCCCGAAAAAGCCCATCTTACATTATTACTAAAACAGATGAAAATAAGGTGTTTTCAAAGAAGTATAATAAAAAAATAGTTTCATTCGAACGGATCTCAAAGCTTTTTTAAATAATCAAGCTGGTGAACATTTTGGGAAACCACATATTGTATATGACGTAAATTTTGTTGACTTCTATTAGCTTCTAGTCAGTAAATATTTCTCCTAGACCAGCGGTTCCCAACTGGTGGTACGTGTACCACTAGTGGTACGCGAGAGCATTTGGGGTCGTACGCAGAAGGGTTAAATAATAATGCAAAACAAAAGTACTGGATTAAAACTTACAAATAATTGTATTTGCCATTTGTTAATAACAATTATATTTTTTCTAGTTTTATGGGTTTATTTTCTGTATTTTGTTTTATTTATACTTAAATACATTCTGTTCACATGTGGTGGTACTCAAGTATAAAAAGGTGAGAATCACTGTCCTGGACTATTAGATATGCGCCCAATTTCTATTATCCAAGGGTAAAACTTAAAACGCTGATTATCCGGTTAATCTTTCGTTAGTCTATTATCTTATAAAGTGCTTCCTTTGTGAATTAGAGTAAACATTTAAATAGGGAGTTAATATTAATTTACCCCTATTTATCACGGTTAAACGCTTCCAGATTCGTTTACATAAAGGACAAAGGACGCCAAGACCTAAGAGGGTGGCAAGCTGACATCGTGCATAACTCTTTTATACCTCCTCTACAGGACAGGCAATTTTCTCATAAAATACCTAAATGTACTTGGTTCGCTGTTGTTAAAATAAATAAAGCAATTTACACATGGGCAGAACACACATACCTACATACACATACAAAATGTACACACAGTGTTGTCAAGGGATGAAATTAAAAACATCCTAAAATTATCCGATTTTGTCCGAAATTATCCGCATTCTTTAAATTTATAAACTCAGTTGTTTGTACAGTGTACAGTAGGTACATGATTTTTATTGTTTAGTGTTGAATTTAGAACTCTGCTAGGTATTTTAAAGTAATAAATAAAAGCGATTTGTACCGTTTTCAACTGAGAATACTGATTTAATTTTACCTAATCAGTCGAATTTAAATTATCCGATTTTCGACAGGGTGAGAAAATTATTCGCCACCGTCTCAAATTATCTGCAAATCGGATAATTATTCGCTAATTGGCAACACTGTATACACAATTAATATAGTCAAATATCTGTCCACTTAAACTTTTTCTTTAAAGAGGGCATACTGCCATTTTTTATAATTTTGCTATATACGATAGGCCGTTTTCCGTAAATTATCTGAAGGTACTTGGTTTGTTGTACAAATGAAGAGAGTATGAATATTGCAAGCACGTACACCCACACTCAGTTTGTAACACAATAAATATTGCAAAATAATTACACTACCCTTCTTTACGAGAGGATGGCATACTGCCAATTTTCACAACCTTGCCTTATAGGATATGCCGTTTCTTACAAAGTACCTAAAGTGATTTAATTATAGAGCAGTTCAGACATTGCAAACAAACGTAGACACACAAAGCATGTACAGTTTGTACAGTACACACAATACAACAGTCTACCCTGCTTTAGGGGAGCCAGATTTCAGAATTCCATTTTATACGATAGGCCGTTTCCGATACAATATCTTCAAAATCGTTGTAATATAATTAAAGCAATTTAGATATAGCAAGCACACCTTGATACACATTTTGGTGGGCCATAGAGGTTTACGTGTTAAATTTTCAATCCCATGTCGAATGAAATGAACCAACTAGAACTGTCTGAAAAGATTAGCTTCCTTGATTAACCTGAACCGCTTGTGCTCTTTTTGCAAGAAACGAACTTATTCAGCTATAGCTTGGCCCCTTACTCCCACACGTTTCAGTTTGTCATAAAGGTTATGGCCCACCATATCGAAGGCTCTACTTAAATCAAAACAGACTATTGGATACCTTTTGCTGTTTAACCGATATAGTGGATCGTTCCCTTCTAAAACCGTGTTGGTAATTACTCAGAAGATTGTTTCTTTCTAAGAATTCATAAATCTGCTATAGAAACAGCTTTAAAAAATTTTGCCCCTCTGGTTTTATATAGATTCTGGCCTGTACTGGGAGCCATCGTCAGGGCTCCCTATGGTTTTAAATATTGGTACCACTTTAGATTTCTTTAATGCCGATGGATATTGTCCATCTAAAAATGATGGAATGGAGTAAAAATTGTTTCCGTTATTTAATTTAAAAGTTTACTTGGTACACCATCCGGCCTTAACGATGGCGTATTGCAGCGTTCTGGGGTTAAATTGATAAATTTAACTACCCAGAAGTGCTACAAGTGCGCGGCAGCTTTTCGCCAGGAGCATTTATGGGCCGTAGGTTTTTTAATTTTCCCTTTTCCTCTTCTTTGTTTAGGTTTTCCAAGGCACTAGGGCGCCACTGAGTTTTTGTTAAAGAAAAATACGCTTACAGCTTAATAAACTCAGAACTTAAGCTGATATTTGATTTTAAAAAAAATGTTATAAAATTCTTTGCATGTGTTTTAGCAGGCAATAAAACAAACCATTCCCCAAAATAAAATATATTTACTCTTATTTTAGAAAAGCTTGTCGACAGCTAAAAGGATTTGGTCATTAATAAAATAATACCTACTTGAACATATGGGTAGTAGATACTTAAATTAAATTACAGTATGAAAGGTTATCAAATATTTTTAGTACCATTTTGGCAAGTACAGTTTAGTAAGTATAAAATATACACCCTGCTACAAACAGTCTAATAAAATAGATAAGGTAAATCGTCAGGTAACGCAACGAGGGTAGATACCAAAAAAAATCATGATTCTTTTCGCTACGCCCTAAAGAAAATGATACAAAACTTACCAAAACAGTTTTATACACTCTATTAAGTCAATATTCACTTGATAAGCCGCATGGTACCAAAAAAAATATATATACAATTTTATATTCATCAGTAATCAAAAACATAATACGGCAGATTTAAAATAGGGGTAATTACGTAATAATATTACCTCTAAATACTTATTTTTACAAAATTTACACTAGTCCACAGGAGACTTTATACTGCTAAGCTTTAAATAAAAGGGATTATGTAATAATAATAAATTCATAAATTAACATTTTATATATGCAATTATAACCAAGAATCGGCGTACAGGCCTTACCCAGAGACAAAATGGAGTACAATCCACCGTAGCACGCGGAACTGAGTGCTTAGGGTGACTATCCTGACGGAGGAAGAAAGCTCTGAAAAGCTACCTTTCTAGATGTGGATCGGCATGGTCCCAAGGTTGTATCGAGGTGATGCGGCTGGACCACCTGGAGTAAGTACCCCTTCAGACTCTATGGTGTTGACGATAGAAATTCATGAGAAACCACATACATAGGGTTGCATCCACCATGAAACATCCTTTCAATTGTCGAAAATTATTCCTTTACCCGGAAAAAACCCTCATCCCCATTGGAGGGTCACCAAAATGAAAAAACGACCATTGTGACTTTTGTCACAATCACAAACTATAACTAACTTCAATCTATAAAACGAGGGTTATAACTAACGGCCCTCTCTTGCCAAGACTCTTTGGCCAAGATTCCCTTCACGACCACCTTGTCCTTCCTTAAATTCACCCCAAAAACCTCCCACGACATCAATTTCTTGCCCCTCACAATTGGAACTCCATGTGTCACATTGGACCAATCAAAGCATTCGACGTCAGCCCGAATGTGCGCCGTTCAAAACTCGGCCTCTACATAATTATATTTTGGTTGTTCCCAAAAGTAAACACGATGTTTTGAAATGGCAATCATATTAGGAAATAAGAAGAAAAGAAACGGAAGATTCTCTGGACGTGCAGACACTGTAGCCTTAGAAAAACAAAGTATTCACTTCGTTAATTAGAATTTGTAATCAATTATTAATTAGTATTTTATTTTAGTTTACAATTAATCAAAATATACTATATACAATTAAAATGGGAGAAACGTGCTACAAGAATAAGAATTTTTTTTATCAGGGCCAGTCGTTACGTAGTTCTTAAAGTACACGCAATGATATAGGTAATATTCTTAGGAAATGCTAAATTAAACAATGAATACAATACTGTAAATTGATCTTTTAGGGTGATTGGGTGCAAGTGCAGAAATAAAATTAAGACATTCTGGACTCGCACAACATAGTGGGGTTGAACTATATAGAATAAAAAAAAGGATGCCAAATTGCATAACCTACATCCTTGTAAAACATAAATGCTTGTTATTTGTGTAAGAAATTAATAATTTAATAAAATAAGATTTTATGAGATATTTAGTGTTTGCCTTAAAGTAATGTCAAAATTTTCTACAAAATCATCTTCACCATCTTGTCAGGAAAACCAAATGCACTAAAAAGTAATTTCAAAAACAATGTAGCATTTCAAATGCTACACTACCCCCTTCGAAAAATAAAAATATGTTAACTACAGTTAACATATTTTTTATCTCGTACACCAAGTTCTGGGTTGATATCTCACGCGTATCAAAACGTCCTACTGGAGTCACAGTTTGATAAGTCATAATTCGGGTACAGTCACAATTCGGCTATAGTCTTAATCGGTAAAAGTCTACCAAAACTTTAGTGCACGTATAAAACAAAATTTACAACAAGTTACTAGGTATTCAAAGATATTCGACAGTATTCTAGACATTTTTTTTAGAACTACGTAAGATCTGCATTCCTGTTAATTTACAGAGACATCTGAATTAGAACCAAAATATGGTTTTAAATCTTTCACGTGCCAACGACCAGCAGATGTGCCGTCTGCGTTGCGCAATTCATAGACTAAACGAGAGATTCTTTTTTCTACGGTACAAAGAACATATTTAGGGGCTAATTTACCGGAAAACTTATTTGCTGCGTCCGATAAAACTTTGTTGCGTCGCCAAACCCGTTCACCCTGTTCAAAACTAGCATCTCGCTTCCGGAGGTTATACGACTTGGCATAGCGTCTATACGCATCGTGCAACCGTTTTCGAACTTCTTCGAAAATATCCGATAAATTTTTAACATCGCCGACGTACTCGTCGCGATCTCCGGCAGTAATCTCTATACCTTCGGTAGAAGTTATATCCCCGTAGTAACGACCAGAAATAGGTACATAACGACCGTAATTTAAAAACGCTGGTGAGTAACCAGTCACTTCGTGTTTGGCGGTATTAATGGCATGTCTAATTTTGGGTAATTCTTTATCCCAGTCTTTATGTTCTTCAATGTAACAACGGATTGCGGTTCCGACAGTTTTATTATTTCGCTCGACGAAATTACAGTGGGGAGAATATTTAGGGCTATACCAAATTTTTTGAACATTGTATTGCTGAGAAAGCTTTTTAAACTCCGAACCGGCAAATTGTGAACCATTGTCACACAATATAAATTGAGGAACGCCTCTCTCAAGAAAAACTTCTTCTTCGATAAATTTTATTACACTCTTAGCTGTAGCTTGTCTAATCGGATGAAGGAGAGTATATTTAGTAAACCAGTCTCCCACGACGAGTAAATAAGCATTACCCTTGGAAGACCGGGGAAAAGGTCCCATTAAATCTACGGCAATAATTTGCCAGGGAAATTGTACGGATTTCTCAGCACCCATAAAACCCATACGCGGACTGTTAGCTAGTTTTTGTGAAGAACACACTTTACAAGCTTTAACATACCGCAAAATATCTTTTCTCATTCGCGGCCAATAATAATTATCTTGAACTCTACCTAAAGTTTTAAAGAAACCAAAATGTCCAGAAGTAGGTGGATCATGACAAGAACTAACTATTTTATTACGCAAGTACTTTGGAACTAAAGTTTTCCACTCGTTTATATTAGTCTTTACTTTAGATCTAGACAAAATAAGCTTATAAATTATATTATTTTCTACCTTAAAATGAGGGTAAGAATCGGGGCTTTTAACTATTTTTTCTTTCAACGTAATATACCACGGATCTAGCTGTTCTAAGGAAACGTCTATTAAGGATACTTGTGGAATCCTGCTTAAAGCATCAGGGACTACATTAAAACGTCCTTTTCTATGAATTAAATCAAAATTGTACTGGCGCAATTTCATCGCCCATCGTGCAAGTCTTCCCGTAGGATTTTTTAGGTTATTCAGATAAAGTAAAGAGTAATGATCGGTTATTACTGTAAACCTAACACCCTCTATCCACGGTCGAAAACGCTCTAAATTAAATAACAAAGCTAGACATTCCTTTTCGGTTACAGTATAATTACGCTCAGTTCTAGTAAGAGAACGACTCGCGTACGCGATAACCCGTTCTTCACCGTCTAAAATTTGGGTAAGCACACCGCCTAAACCCGTATCACTAGCGTCGCTTTGAACAGTAAAAGGCTTAGTAAAATCAGGTTGACATAAAACTGGAGCAGACACCAAGGCTTGCTTAATTCTCGTAAAAGCCTCCTCTGCTTCATTCGTCCACTTAATAGGCTCTCTTTTTTTCTTACCACGTAATAAATCGTTAATAGGAGAAGTCAAAGTAGAAAAATCTTTAATAAAACGACGGTACCACGAACATAGTCCAATAAATCGTTTAATTTCGGTACTATTCGTAGGACGCGGGTAATTTATCATACTAGAAATTTTCTCAGGATCGGTACGTAACCCGTTTGCGCCTACAACATAACCAAGAAATTTAAGGGTAGTTTTAAAAAATTCACATTTCTCTATACTAATAGTCAAGTTTGCGTCTTTAAGACGATTCTTTACTTCTCTTAACAAAGATAAATGCTCTTCAAAAGTAGACCCTAACACTATTATATCGTCAAGATAGGTAAATATTTTAGGCTCGAAACGTGGCCCAAAAATTTTGTCAACTAAACGTTGCTGTACTTGCGCAGCATTACAAAGTCCAAACGGAACAACTTTAAATTGAAAAAGACCTCGACCGGTGACACTAAATGCGGTTTTTTCGCGTGACTTTTCGTCTAACGGTATTTGCCAAAACGCCTTGCGTAAATCTATAGTCGATATAAATTTTGCGTCCCTTAACATATTCAAAATACGGTCGATACTAGGCAAAGGGTAGGAATCGTGACGCGTCTGCGCGTTAAGCATGCGCCCATCATAGCACAGTCTATGAGAACCATTTGATTTTTTCACAAGTAAAACCGGTGCACAATAAGGGCTATTTGAAGGTTCGACAACATCTAAATTTAACATCTCGTCTAGCTCCTTATTTAAAATTTCTGACATATAAGGTGACATAAGGTATTGTTTTTTCTTAAATGGCTTTGCGTCGCCAGTATCTATTGTCATAGTAATTTTATCTGTACGCCCCAAACGCGTTTCACTAGAAATTTCTTGAAAAGAATCGATACATTTTTGAGCGGCTGCTCTTTGCTCAAACTCTAGTTCATCTAAAGTCACCAAATAATTTAAATTAGTTTGATTCGTGCTTGATATGCTAGTTAAATTATTCTGAGTATTCCATGTATTATTTCTAAAGTCCAATAATAGTGAAAATTGGCGTGCAAAATCGCTACCGAAAATAAACCCATGGCGTATTGAAGGTACAACTAATGCCCTAACTACACGACATTCATCGCTAATCACCACTGGTAAATCAACCAGGCCTATCACTTTTTGCGGCGAGCCGTCTGCAACGGAAATATTTTTATGCAAAAATTGAGAATAAATTCTCTAACCACCTGAAAATTCCTTATACAATAAGGATTTCAACAAATAATGGTAAAACAGCTATTCTCCGGGCTATATGCCCCTCCGAGCGCTGAATTACATACCAAAATTTGCCGTATTTTCTTCTAACACAGTTAGATAAGAAAATACTGTTTCAAATGCAAGAAACTACCAGGAAGAAGGAAGCTTTTTCTTTAGTTAAAATGTTCGTCTATCCTGTACTGATGAGAACCAACGAGTTCGAAACCGGTCTGCAGGTGACGACATTCTAACTAAAGAAAAAGCTTCCTTCTTCCTGGTAGTTTCTTGCATTTGAAACAGTATTTTCTTATCTAACTGTGTTAGAAGAAAATACGGCAAATTTTGGTATGTAATTCAGCGCTCGGAGGGGCATATAGCCCGGAGAATAGCTGTTTTACCATTATTTGTTGAAATCCTTATTGTATAAGGAATTTTCAGGTGGTTAGAGAATTTATTCTCAATTTTTGCATATTTATATGTACCCCTGACAAGTAGACTTTCATTCATACGTTGGAAATATTTTTTACACTCGCTGGGTTTATTTTAATTTTAAACTGATCTAAAATGTTTTGACCGCTAGCACCGATAATTGACGACGTTGCGCCGGAATCGAAAAGAGCAACTACTTCGGTATCAAATATTTTTACTGAAATATAAGGTCTATTGTCAAAATTTCTTTTTTCCAACATTGGAGAAATTTCATTCCTCACTACGGGAAATTTTAAGTTATGAAAAAAGTTTTTAAAGAATTTTATATATTTAGTTTGTTCAACAGTAGGATAGCTTTTATTTTTAATTTTGGCCTGTTTATTTGCGACATAGTTTCGGCCGTAACGTATGCCGCTACGATTTAGTTTTTTGAACACCTGGTACAAGTTTTAATAGTAAAATTGGCAGCGCCACAACCAAAACAGAATTTATTTCTCTTGGCTTTGCAATTGGAGAAAACATGACCTAATTTATTACAATTCCAACATTTTACTTTACTGTTTCCTGAGGAGGAATTTTGTGTCGAAACGTGGCGTTCAAAAACACGAGACGGAAAATTTGAAATATTTTGTCTATTCCTATTGCCTGAATTATTCTTATTATCCGTATTAATTTCACAGAGTTGAGAGGAAGAACGAGAAACAGAACAACGATTTTTATTTTTTATGTAATTAGCCTCCTCTAAACGTTTAACTAAATTTACCAATTCTTGAACGGAATCAATAGTACATAAAGCTAGCTGAGTAATATGTTCGGCTAAAAGGTTTTGTTTTAAAATTTTAACTTTAGTTGTTTCACATGGGGTTCTGCTTAGTCTCGAAAAAAGATTTTCTAGCTGAGCTACAAAAATTATGACCGACTCATCTTTGCGTTGCTTGCGCGATTTTATTTGTTCCCAAATTTCGTCTTCTACACACGGCGATAGAAAGTCTCTTTTTATCCTTTCTAATAAATCGGGCCAATTTAAAACAGAGCTCTTTATGCTACGGTACCAAACAAAAGCATCGCCCACAAACAATTCAACAGCCGATTTAAATAAATCGTCTTCAGAAACACCCCGCGCGTCCGCGACTTCAGTTATGCGGTCAATAAAATTATACACGGCTTTTGGATCCCCGTTAAATTTAACATTCCAATCTGAAAGTAAAATCTGTTTATTTTGACACGTTATTATAGGGGGTGGAACATTTACTATTGATGGTCTAGGAAAACTTTGGTTACTTGTGTTCGCGGTATCGGTAATAATTATTCTAGCATGTACATCTGCATCTAATTGAAGGCATGTTGCGTACGTTTCTTCTTTATAAAGTTTTACGTCTTCGATATCATCCCCTTCGGTAGGAATTTTAAGTCTAAGAACGCGGTTCGTAACATGAGCAATTCGTGATTTTATTCTAGCTAGAAGCGTATCTTCGGGATTGCCTTCGAAATCTAAGATAAGACCGGTTATATCGACAACCGTCGCGTTAATAGCATCGCGTTCTGTGTCAAAATCACTTATATAATTATCTAAATCAATTTTATCAGCTCCTTGGGCTTCTTTCTGCAAGAGTCTAGCTAAAATTTTAATTTTTTCGGAACGTTCTTTTCTACTTCTTACACCACGAATATTCAATTCATAATCAATCTCAGGTAACAAAAGATGTCTAGGGGAAAATTGGTAATCCATTTCTATAAATATTTTCGGTACTATATTATTTGTATTCTAAATAAAATATTTCATAAATATCTAGTCAAAATCGCAAAGGAATGTATGTGTACCACAAAAAAAGGAATTTCATACAGTCTAAAAAGAGTAGGTAAAAATATCAAGAATTTTGTTATCATTCGTAGATAAGAATAAGTTTGTTTATGCTACCAAACACATGCAACTTGAGAAAATAAAATTTACTTAAATGCCTGGAATTAAAAAATAGTTTAATATTAAATAATTTTTAACGCTCTTAATTTGGAAAATGGAAAATTCGGAGCCTCACGTTACTGGGCGCTATTTAACTTGCAGCGTTCTGGGGTTAAATTGATAAATTTAACTACCCAGAAGTGCTACAAGTGCGCGGCAGCTTTTCGCCAGGAGCATTTATGGGCCGTAGGTTTTTTAATTTTCCCTTTTCCTCTTCTTTGTTTAGGTTTTCCAAGGCACTAGGGCGCCACTGAGTTTTTGTTAAAGAAAAATACGCTTACAGCTTAATAAACTCAGAACTTAAGCTGATATTTGATTTTAAAAAAAATGTTATAAAATTCTTTGCATGTGTTTTAGCAGGCAATAAAACAAACCATTCCCCAAAATAAAATATATTTACTCTTATTTTAGAAAAGCTTGTCGACAGCTAAAAGGATTTGGTCATTAATAAAATAATACCTACTTGAACATATGGGTAGTAGATACTTAAATTAAATTACAGTATGAAAGGTTATCAAATATTTTTAGTACCATTTTGGCAAGTACAGTTTAGTAAGTATAAAATATACACCCTGCTACAAACAGTCTAATAAAATAGATAAGGTAAATCGTCAGGTAACGCAACGAGGGTAGATACCAAAAAAAATCATGATTCTTTTCGCTACGCCCTAAAGAAAATGATACAAAACTTACCAAAACAGTTTTATACACTCTATTAAGTCAATATTCACTTGATAAGCCGCATGGTACCAAAAAAAATATATATACAATTTTATATTCATCAGTAATCAAAAACATAATACGGCAGATTTAAAATAGGGGTAATTACGTAATAATATTACCTCTAAATACTTATTTTTACAAAATTTACACTAGTCCACAGGAGACTTTATACTGCTAAGCTTTAAATAAAAGGGATTATGTAATAATAATAAATTCATAAATTAACATTTTATATATGCAATTATAACCAAAAATCGGCGTACAGGCCTTACCCAGAGACAAAATGGAGTACAATCCACCGTAGCACGCGGAACTGAGTGCTTAGGGTGACTATCCTGACGGAGGAAGAAAGCTCTGAAAAGCTACCTTTCTAGATGTGGATCGGCATGGTCCCAAGGTTGTATCGAGGTGATGCGGCTGGACCACCTGGAGTAAGTACCCCTTCAGACTCTATGGTGTTGACGATAGAAATTCATGAGAAACCACATACATAGGGTTGCATCCACCATGAAACATCCTTTCAATTGTCGAAAATTATTCCTTTACCCGGAAAAAACCCTCATCCCCATTGGAGGGTCACCAAAATGAAAAAACGACCATTGTGACTTTTGTCACAATCACAAACTATAACTAACTTCAATCTATAAAACGAGGGTTATAACTAACGGCCCTCTCTTGCCAAGACTCTTTGGCCAAGATTCCCTTCACGACCACCTTGTCCTTCCTTAAATTCACCCCAAAAACCTCCCACGACATCAATTTCTTGCCCCTCACAATTGGAACTCCATGTGTCACATTGGACCAATCAAAGCATTCGACGTCAGCCCGAATGTGCGCCGTTCAAAACTCGGCCTCTACATAATTATATTTTGGTTGTTCCCAAAAGTAAACACGATGTTTTGAAATGGCAATCATATTAGGAAATAAGAAGAAAAGAAACGGAAGATTCTCTGGACGTGCAGACACTGTAGCCTTAGAAAAACAAAGTATTCACTTCGTTAATTAGAATTTGTAATCAATTATTAATTAGTATTTTATTTTAGTTTACAATTAATCAAAATATACTATATACAATTAAAATGGGAGAAACGTGCTACAAGAATAAGAATTTTTTTTATCAGGGCCAGTCGTTACGTAGTTCTTAAAGTACACGCAATGATATAGGTAATATTCTTAGGAAATGCTAAATTAAACAATGAATACAATACTGTAAATTGATCTTTTAGGGTGATTGGGTGCAAGTGCAGAAATAAAATTAAGACATTCTGGACTCGCACAACATAGTGGGGTTGAACTATATAGAATAAAAAAAAAGGATGCCAAATTGCATAACCTACATCCTTGTAAAACATAAATGCTTGTTATTTGTGTAAGAAATTAATAATTTAATAAAATAAGATTTTATGAGATATTTAGTGTTTGCCTTAAAGTAATGTCAAAATTTTCTACAAAATCATCTTCACCATCTTGTCAGGAAAACCAAATGCACTAAAAAGTAATTTCAAAAACAATGTAGCATTTCAAATGCTACAGTATTACATACTTGCTTTATAGCTCTATATACACATCGTTGGCACAAGATAAAAGGAGATACAGAAAATTGTGTTGGTGGCTTTACCTTCTAGTTGAGCTGCTTTTTTTGAAAGGCTTATTAAATAGATATTAAAATATTCTGCGATTTGAGAGATTACAAGTCATTTTTGAGGGAAGTAAGGCAGTTATTACTTTTGTATTTATTTTCATTAATAATTTTCCAACTTTCTCTGCTTAATTTAGCCCACTCAGCTCCGCGCACACGCGATGTGATACGGCGTTAGTGTCGGGCGGCCGAGGTTTGCTCAGGTTAAAAACAGATGTGATTGAGTTATCTAAGATAATCAATTTATAATTCTTTTATAATAATAAGTATAATTTAATGTAATTTCCAATAACATGTTATTATAATTTGTAAATAAATGAGACTGCTAAGGTATTACAAGTCCTATCTTACTTACCGTACTATCAAACTAATGTGGTTTATTATAATAACTACTAATACTTATTATCTCAGGTAGACAAATAATAATCATTTCAAGTTCATTTGCCGAAAGTTACTTTAATTAATAAGAAATTTGATTGATTTATAGTCATTAGTATAGTTAGGAGAAGCTAGACTTTAAATTATATAATCTTGTTAACTGAAATACATACTGTTAATTATTGTTGATTTTTATAACACAAAATTAAAGCTGGTTTAGGAAATTAATTAAATAAACGTTTAATTTATCGAATGTGATAAAGTTGAAAACCCTATGCGGGATCCCGCGGGATCCCACGGGATACTTAACAACTAATTGTTCAGCAATTCGGTTCAGCATTTATGGCTGTCAGCAAATATTAATGCATATTGCATATGGATGGGAAATGCTCACCATTAATAAACATTTCTTTTTGATCAAAACTCAAATAAGTTTGCACTTGTTAACTGGCCACGGGGATATAATGTTTTCTTCTGTTTTGTCGCATTTAGTCATTTAGCTGAAGAAAAATTACTTGCAATAAATAAAATTTTGACATATTTTTTTGCTACATAAACTGCTAAAATATTTTCGCGCTAAGCCTGTTCCCTGTCTTATATAAAAGGGATACTATATGTACATACTTCTAAGGTAAAAGGAGAAAAAAATGATAAACCTTTTACTATAAGTAAACTGGATGAATATAAAACAATCCCCAATCAATAATTTTTATAAAAATGGAGTAAAAAGAGAAACTAAACGATTTCTTTAAAACGTTTAATGCGTTTTCTAAATGATATTGTTGCTAAAATCAATTTCGTTCTATTTTTGTAAGAAATACATACTTAAATAATAATTGCTCCCTTCTTAACTTTGAGAAAAAGCTCAGAAATAATAGTACCTACAAATAGTATAAAACTTCGTTGTCTGTTACATTTGATTGTCAAGTTAGACCGGTTTTTGCAATAGTGAATCTGTCAATGTATTTTTGCCCAATATCTCCAAAATATCATCTTTGGAGCGGGTTACATGGATATCAGGCCAGTTTCTTCCATTTCATATTTCCATGTTCCCTAATTTTTCTTTTTTAACATATGATTTTCAGGTGCGGCCCGTGAATTTGTAAAACTGTATATCTCTGTTGTTACTTATGGGATCCATGCCAAGTTCAGGTTTTTTAATAGTGAGCCTACTAGGAGTGTTTTGGTAAAGAAAAAAAATTTTTGCAATTTGCGAAAAAAGTTGAATTTTTGACTTGACCCACCTAGGAAAAAAATTAACACGCTTAGGAATTTTATTTATTATTTTTTCTAAACAAATTTTACATCATTTTGTCAACAATTCTTAAATTTAAAGAAAAAAAAATGTGTTAGTAGAAAGTTATGGTCATTTGAATTTTTTTAAACCTAAAATATAATTAAACAAAAATTCAAATCACTATAGCTTTCTACTAACACATGTTTTTCTCTTAAAATTTAAGAATGGCCGACAAAATGAAGTAAAATTTGTTTAGAAAAAATAATAAATAAAATACCTAAGCGTGTTAATTTTTTCAAAGGTGGGTCAATTCAAAAATTCAACTTCTGTTCGCAAATTACAAAATATTTTTTTGTCTTTACCAAAACATTCCTAGTAGGCTCACTATTAAAAACCTGAATTTGGCATGGGCCTCATAAGTAGCAACAGAGATATATAACTTTAAAATTTCACGGGCCGCACCTGAATTGATTTATATGATACAAAACAAATATGTAAAAATGATTTTCTCCAAATTTAAGTGTTTTCGAAGTTCAACAATGAACTGCAATATTGACCACGAAGTTTGTCTTTAAATCCGTTGATTCATCGATGGTGAGCTACAATGTTTTACTGTTTACTTCACGCCCAATGTAATAATTTCGCAATGTTGCTTCGCATGGTAATTTCCAGTCGGTATTATATTTTGACCAAAAATTACAAAACGTTTTTTTCTGGACTGTATAAAAAGGCATATTACAAGTACTAATCATAAATATCAAATTTGGTACCTACAAATTCAGCATGGGTTTTGGCTCCTTTTTTTTAACCGACTTCATTAACTGACTTCACGAGGAGATTATCAATTAATTAGACCCGTATGTGCCATTATTATTTTTTTATGTATGTTCACGCATAATTCTTGAACGAATTAACCGAATTAATATACATCTACCTCTATAATTATAATACGGGAGAAGAGAAGAAAAGAAAGCAAAAATTAGAACGAGAAGAAAAGAAGGAAGAAAATAGAAAGAAAAGAGAAGGAAAAAAGAAATATGTTGAGGCGCAGGAAAAGAAAAAGGAAATCCAAAAATACTTTAAAGAAAAACCCAATCTAAAATAACTACTGACTGCTACTACTACTTAGGGTTACATGCGTAGGATCGACTTAAGTGAAGCTAAGAGTTTAAGTGTAATTTTATCATTCATAAATTAAGTACCTAAGCCTTAAGCTCGCTTTAAGTGAATCTATGCAAGTAGTCCTAAATACTACTATCCTAAATAAGCACCAATGTTAAATAAAACTAGTTTTTGTTAAATTTTGTATGTATCTATAATACTTTGTCAGTAAAAAGTGTTTTTCTACTAATTAAAAAGCTCTTTGGCAATTTTTTCTTTTATTTAGGCCGCAAATGGTGCAGAGTATGGACACCAATGGTGACTTTATGACCGGAAACGATGAAAATATACTTATTTTCTTTAAACTTATTTATTTTATTTTCCTTACATGACTACTAAAGTGATGATTGTTCAAAAAGAAAAAGGTAAATTATGTAAGATTTTGGTCCTAACATGGCAACTGTATCTTTAAAGTTCTTAGTTTGGCAAGAGTTCTAAATAAAAAATTAGCTTAAAGTGGCCGCAACTCCGCAACTGGATTACCCTAGATGTTAAAAAAATATCGGGAGGGGGGATGTGATTGAAAGGAGTGACTAGGAATTTCTTCAAAAATGTTAGAGAGAATAAAAGGAGCGGCTGAGAACTTATAACATTGAATATTTGTCACAAAGATTTATAATATATTTTTATTGCCGGATTATAATTTCGATATATGAGCGCCACCTTTGTTTCCAGTTATGAGGTGTACTTCTGATCTCGGTAGTTTCTAACTGAATAAACGGTCTGAGTTTACGTGGGTGTTCATAGAGTTCGCGTGACGTTTTCGTTTAAACGGTGATATATGCAACTGGTGTATAAGTTACGACCTTGTTCGAGTACTGCGCGCGACGGTTTGGGTAGGGACTTGCGGTCGGATTGAGACAGAAGGTATCGACACATCGATACTAATTTGGATGTTTAATTTTTGCATAACGGACAACATGTTACGAACTTATAAGCGGGACGGGGCGTGATATGTTTCTTTATAGTTTTGACACCCGACCGTTTGACGTGCTGATGGGTTAGTTTCCGTTGCCGTCGATACTTGACGGTATCGACTACCGTGGCTTGAATAGATACTATTCTGCACCGCTCTATAGCGTGAACACGAGAAAAAAAAAGAATTAATTTTGGGTTCTTCGAGGTACTAAAAATCACGGCCATTTTCACCTTGCTGCTAGCTCAAGACGGTAGGGGTGAGCATCCCTTATGCCCTGCAGGGGCCTTAGCGGATTTGGGGTTGCCACCTCGAATTTTTCTTCCGGGTTTTGTTTGGCTATTAGTGCCGTTTGGTTGGTTGATAACGGTTTGGTTTTGGATGCCGTTTCCTTTCCCGGAAAAATCTCATTTTAATGGATCTAAGCCGTAGAGGCTAGCAGCCACACGTGTAGACCCGACATTACAGCTCCAGGTCTTCTAGCTGGGAGACACAGACCTCCTTCTTTTTGCCTGGGAGACACCAGTCATTCGTTTTGCTGGGAGACACCAGTGTTTCTTCCCACTGGGAGTACCTCAACTTTAGTTCTCGATTCTACGTCTCAATCTCATCTCATCTATACCTTACCTGTATCTCAGTTAGAAGGACCTCTATGGTCCAGACAGTCATAGCCTTGGGCGGGGACACCTTCATCAGGGATCTACACCCCTTCAGGGATTTTATTTTGTTTTTACTAACTTGATTTTTAAGTTTAGTGATGTCAGGAAACATTTTTTTTGTTTATGAAACAAACGTTTTCTCGAACTAGTTGGCTGATCCCTTCGTGATTTTTTTGTTCCTTTTTCTAACCCTTCAACTTCAAATACGTAAAGGTGTGATCAGCTTACTACACGAGAGTTGTTTTATTTTATTGCGCATAACATTATGTATCAAAAAGAGTTATTACCACGTTCTCAATCAAAATTCATTTTTTATACCTCACCTCTATAATTAGGCCACCATACTCTATCTCTGTACTAAATTTCAAATTTTTACGTCAAATTGTTTCAGAGAAAATCGCCTGTGACAGACGGATGGCGGACACCGAAGTGATTCCAGTATTGTTCAGTTTCACAGAACACTAAAAACTAGTGTTTTAGCACTGCAAAGGCGTTGCAACCTCCTCGAGCTAGGTACAAAATTATCATTTTCTTTTCAACAACATTTAATCCATATTTTAAGAATTCTTTTCTTTTTAGTGTTCAACGAAAACGGAACACTTATAGAATCACTTCGGTGTCCGTTCGTCCGTCCATCCGTCTGCCCGTCCGTCTGTCACAGACAATTTTCTCTAAAACTATTCGACGTAAAATCTGAAATTTCGCACAGAGATATAGTGTGGTGGCCCAATTGTAGACGTGAAGTATAAAAAGTTGACTTTTCATTCTGGGGGTTAATTTCAGGGAATAAATTGGGAATTGAAAAAACTATTTTTTTCAAGGGCGACGTAGGGCGCGTAGGGCGACGATCGGCAATTGGCGGACCGCGGTCCGGATCCGGACACCGGAAGGTAGAAAACTGGACCGCCAAAAAAATCTTAATTTATTTGTAAGAACAAATACCCATCTATCTTTATACCATATTATTTTAAAAAGTAAAAATTAAAATGAAATACTAATAATATGGGTTTTTGTAAGCCACGTTCCTTTTTGAGAAAGAAAAATTACCTGCGGTCCATTTGAAGTATCCTTTTTTTCTCCGGACTTCGATAAAATTTTTGTGTGCCCGAACCCCACTAGAAATTACTCGCCGACCCCTGGTGTAGGGTGTCAAATGAAAGCTTATTGAAGCACGAATTTAACAATAAATATGATGGATTTTTTTTATGCATTTTTTAAAACATTTTTCGGGAAAACGCTTAAAAATTGCTGTCCCCCACACTTATCATCAAAAGGATCGCTCAGAGAAATCTGAAAAAGAAACATTGAGAATTAGGTGTAGAACCAAAAATATCAGGATTGAAAAATTCTTGCGCGATAAATTGTTATAAACAATTTAATCGTTTATTTACTTATAACTGCTGAACCATTGGTTTTAGAGAAAAAGTTTTTTCGACAAAAATATTTCTCCCGATGCAAGAAACAACTTTTGTCCATCCATATTTTTCAATTTTCCGCGCATACGCGATTTGTTACGGCGTTGGTGCCGTCGGCGGCGGGTAGCGCGGCAGATGTTGCTCAGGTTAAGTGGGGGGCTGACGGCACGGAACACTAATTGTGCAGGTATAGCTTGCACTTGACCGTTTTTTTTTTTAAATTAAACATTTGAT
Source organism: Philopedon plagiatum (assembly GCA_963971165.1). Classification (NCBI taxonomy): domain Eukaryota; kingdom Metazoa; phylum Arthropoda; class Insecta; order Coleoptera; family Curculionidae; genus Philopedon; species Philopedon plagiatum. The sequence goes on along the minus strand of OZ020196.1, from coordinate 18,879,134 downwards.
TTACTTTTAACGTTATTTTATTATGTGCACTTATTGCCTTTACTTACCGGAGCTTTAATCTACTGGACAGTGGGATATTACAGTAGCGGGGCCAAATTCGATCTGTTTAGTGGCCCATACCAATAATGTTAAGGAGTTTACATTTATTTTTCGTAAATACATTGATGGTCATTAGCATGTGGCATTAATGAACTAAAATTAGTAAACCCCTCAACCCCCGCTACATTAGAGATAGTCGATGGCTTGTTGTCATAGATCTTGGCCTTTACTATAACAACTATTATTTGGTGGCAGCAATTTTGGTTATAAGGTAATAATAAAATGCAAATTATAATCAAAAGATAATCTAGTGAATCTGCACGATCTCAACGACCCTTTAAGGAAAAAATAGACACCTTCTTCCAGGCAACTACAATAGGTCGCGACGCTTGCGTCCGCTCCCTCCTGCAGCCCAGAGCTGGCCTGAAGCTGAAGCGCGTTTTAGTCGCCGTGCTGAAACGGCAATTGTTAGCAGCTGAAATCGCGCGTGGTTTTCAGCTGCTGATAGAGACTGGCTTACAGGTGTCCGTGTCGCGGTCGAGTGCACTAAATCAAGTTTGCTGAATGAACGAAGTATGAGTGGTCGGTTAAAATGGATTATATTGTGAGATAGAAGTTTTTACGATTTTATGATCTTTAATTTAAGGTAAAGTTTATTAGCAAAAGTAGAATGATGGAAAATTTATTTTAATAAACCCAATTTAGAGTGAAATATACCTAAGTCTATATTACAGCGCTGAAGGCTATATGGATGATTTATTTAGGTTATTATATGAATTTTAAAACAAGCCTTCAATTAAAAAAAAAGTATATAAAATTCCTAAAACTCCGGCTTTAATATAAAGGTTTAAAAAAGTTCTGTAATATAACACTTTAAAGAAAGTTTGATAAAGTGACAGTATAATAGTGTCAAAAACCGTACCTACTAAGTTTTATTTATTTTTCGACAATAAGAATATTTATCCAACGCCTTCATATAAAAAGTATATTTTTGATGAGATTTTAAACATATAAAGTTGTTCGTAACTCACTAGTGAGTTATAACTCATAACTTACTAGTGAGTTATAGCTATAGGTTACTACTGGGTTATTTTAAAAGAAATTCTGATGTTTAGTTTTGTTAAGGCATTTTTATTATTAAACAGTTATTTGACGACGGAAAGTTAAACAAACTATAATACTATCTACTTAAAAATATTTAAAAAAATTACAATCTAAAACAGAACATTATTACATAAAGATAAACAAAAAAACAACATTTATAAAAAAAGAAACTTCATAGACAATAAAAAGAAATCTACAAAAAAATCACCAAATAATCGCATACACGTAAGAGGTAAGTAAATAAACATCAAACTCTTTTAAAAGTTAACAAATAAAAAAACATTAATTTCTAAGGTCTCGACTTCGCGTATGCGCGGAGCTGAGTGAGGAGCATTTTGACTGAGCCAAATCAAAATTTTTTAAAAACGTGATAAAAGTTGTTCCTTACATCGTGAAAAATATTTTTTCTTGAAAAACTGTTTCTCCAAAACCAATGGTTCAGCAGTTATAAGGGAATAAACAATTAAATTGCTTAAAACAATTGATTGCGCTAGAATATTTCAATCCTAATAATTTTGGCTCAATTTACACCTGATTCTCAATGTTCATGATTTTTTTCAGATTTTTCTGAGCGATTCTTTTGGCAATGAGTGTGGGGGACAGCAATTAAGCGTTTTTCCCGAAAAATGTCTAAAAAAATGCATAAAAATACATCATATAATAATATATTGTTGAATTTGTGCTTTAATAAGCTTTCATTTGACTAGGTTTAAATAATATTCCTAATCCTAATTGAATTTCTTGTACGTGGCTTTATAAAGATCTTCAAACATCAGAAAAATAGACAACATTTATCATAAAAAGAAATATTATTTATTATAAAAATAATAAATATCTGGCAATTCGTTCAACAAAAAGTACGGAGTATGACAACCTCGGGGGGGGGGGGGGCGGCTCGCCCCTGCCCCCATGCGGGCGCTCATGTAAACTGGTCAAAGATGCCATTTTTAGAAAAATGGTCAATTTTGTCTAGTCTGTTTTGTTAATGGATTCATTGCAAAAAGCAAATAAATCCATCCAGTTCTGACTTTCATCCATTAAAAAATAATTATTTAGTATAAATTCTTTAAAAATTTATTTTGTTTCAAAATTTGTTACAAACACAAGAACAATCATAAAAATACGAGTATATTAATATTTTATTGCAGCACCATTTTTATTAATAATTATAATTAATTTCATACGTTTGGACATGGATGCCACTAGCTTTTGAGAATGATGCGGTTTATGGATATTCCATATTTCTTCTATTTTGTTTCACAAGTGATCACCATTTTCTGGATGGAAATCATTTATTTTATAATTTTTTTTTGGCAATGTAGCCTCAAACATTTTCAATCGGATTTACATCAGGACTTCTTGAGGGCCAAGGTAGTAAATGAATAATGTTTTCTCGCGCCCAATACAAAATCCTTCTTGCCGCGGGTACCAGGCAGTTGTCATGTTGATAAATAAAATATCTTTGAGGAAAAATATTGTGTACTGAAGGCTGCATAACGTTTTTTAATATATCTATATATACTTCCGCTGTAAATCTGCCATTAATGCGATGACAAAGTCAAAGCCCTCTTGAGGTCATATATCTCGATACATCAATTGAAAATCTACCACTTGTTTTAACCCTTTGTGTGTATTTTTCTTCAAATCTGGTATTTATAGGTCGGTAAACTATTACCATTGTAATAGGATTGAAAGGTCTTTTCATCCGTGAAAACACACACACACATCAAACTCAACCCAATACCTCAACCCTTCCTGTAAATATTGCAAAGCAAATCCCACCCTCTGCACTTTGTTGTCAGTAGTTAGATATGGTTTCTTAAGACAGCACGATTTGTTAAATTAGATCTTTCCTTTACGCGTCGTCTTGCTACCTTAACAGGGCCAGGAAAGTTTGTTTACCTCTGCGCCTTCACGGCTGTTTGGAGTGAATGGTTCTCCAAAAAAGTTACCTGGTTATTATCTTGTTGTTCATTTGATATCCTCTTCCCTCCACTTCCAGGCATTCTATTTCGAGAGCCGGTATTTTCCTATTTCTGCTTCAATTCTTGAACGGTATTTTTGGTAAACTGATTTCTTCGACTATCTTGACGTCGTTGAAGGTAGGTAATTTTTAATTAATTTTAATTTTGAGAAAGATCGTTCTCCGTTGGCGACAGATACAGGAATAGTTAAAATAATTCTTAAAGATACCCGCTCGTCAAAAAGCTGCCTTCCTAATTATGAAAAATGGCGTCTTCCTACTTATGCCACCTGAGGCGGTCGCCTCGCTGCCTCAGTCCACGAGCCGGCTCTAGGTAATGGCACCTCTAGCCTCTAGCATTGGCCAAAAGGGTCACCGAAGAGCGTCGCAAGGTATGGAGAGTATGAAAATTTGGTTCTGGTAATCTTAAAACTTGTGCAACAACATTGGGATTTTTTGTCAATTTATTGAGGCCAACACACTGGTGTGTGCATTTTGCACAAAATTGCAAATTGTTTTGCACAGTTTGTGGCTTTAGTTGTACATATTTTCTAATTAAATCAATAATTAGGGGACTGAAAATCCTTCATTTAATACAGTGAAGCTTCTTGATATGATTGTCTTCGTATCTGGAATTGTTACAAACAGGTAGTAGCCCTTTATCCTGAACATTTTCTATGCTTAAGTGTGTCAACTTATCACAACGAGAGGCACCGAAGACTCCCAGTATTAACGCCACCTTTAAAAATAAATGACAATTAAATACCATAAAATTCCCAAAAAAATGTGTTATTTTTGTAAAATTATGCAGTAATTTTTTTAAAAAATAACCAATTTCAAGGATATTTATACATAAAATAAAAAAATAGCAACAGTAACCTAAACCTAAAGTAATGTAAACCTTTGATAAAATATGTTGTTTTTCAGAAGCTTTAGAAGAAAAATTGTTCTATTTGTTCTCTTTCCAAAATCTTGGACTTTTTGGTCTTAACTCGGGATCGCTCGCGCCCTTAGAAAAAATCTAAAAATTTTAGTTTTTTACTCATAAAATAGGATCCGTTGGCTTAAAATCTTCCCCTCTTCAGAAGTGCCGGACGAGGACAATATGTTAGCTCATTTGACTTTTTTTTGTACTTAAGTATGTAATATTTTTAAATTCATTTGTTATACTTTGTTGTCATGGTCAGGTTGTCAATTTATATAAATAAACTTTATAACTCTTTAAAATTTGTTTTATAATAATCTTAAGCAATAAATGATGATTTATTTCTGTTTCTGCTAGATAAAATCTAACACGCGATCGATGACGTTATTAGGTTTGCGACCGATCCCGGGTTAAAATTCTTAGACTCGGACTTCAGAAAAGCGATGAGTTTTCCATATTCGGAGATGTCTAGATTCTTTTACCATAAAAACTCCAAATTAGCTCCATAGAGATGATGGAGCTAAGTTTTTACTTAGGTTTAGAAAATATGGTAGTAGAACATCTTCATTGATACCTTTAACCCCTTTATTTTTGCTCACTTTTTTTTATTTCATGAAATTCTTTATTGTAACTGCTTCTGGATTTTTCGGGAATGATACTGATACGTTGTCAACCTTCTCTAAAATTTCTTAAGAAATTTGGAAATTTTCCATTTAATATACATATGTAATTAAACTTTGTTGAATTTCGACCGTTTCGCGTTTGTTTTTTTGTCAAATAAGCGAACCCTTGGTTAAATACCCAGCTTTTTTGCAAATTTTTAGCGCTTAGCAGCAAGCCACCTGTATGAAAGTCATTGTTGATACTGTCAACGACAAATTAAATATTTAATGTCATTTTTGACCCTTACATTTCATTTTACAAATTTTAATTTTACGCCATTGTATAAAAGTGTTGAATAAAATTTTATATAAGGCACGTGATTTATTACATATGTATAAGTCACGTAGAAAATTATCCCACGCGGCCTTTGGCCTCGTGGTCTAAACTTCTTCTAACGTGACTTATATGTAACGTGGTCTAAACTTCTTCTAACGTGACTTATGAATGTAACATAACTCACTTGTATAATAAGAAACTATTTCTTTCTTTAATGTATATCTTTTTTCTATTATAATTGCCTAAAAAGGAATTCTACTATTTTTACAGATTTTGATTATTATTTTGGCAGACGAAAAAAAAAATGCGAATAATGTTTGTAGGTATCTACATATACTTGCGTCACATGGCTCAGAAGTTATTAAAACTAATTAGTTGATCTTGAAACATGAAAACATGTTTAAACATCTTATGGCCAGAGCCGCACTAGCACCTAAGAAAATTAAGGACAACTTATAACACTAAGGACGATCAAAGATATTATGAGACATCTTAAGGAGAAAACTTTATTAACAAATTAACAGGATTTTAGAAGGTCTCCAGTATGAAGTGTGACATTCATTATAAATAATACAAAAAATGCCAGTTTCCACTGCATATATTTAAAAAGTCTCAACGCGTTTCAGCCCAGCTGGCGATCTTCAAGAGACTCTATAACATAAAGACTCTATAAAATAAAGATACAGTAAAAAACCACTTTAGGGTAAAAAAAACCTTCTCTGCTTAGTGGTAATATCGTTTCTGAGTTTAAAGCACATAATAAGTATGAAAATTGAGTTGCTAGCTTTAATTTGGCACAGTTATTACTAAAGCCAATAACATTCAATCTATACTAATATATAAAAGAGTAAATTGACTGACTGACTGACTGACTCCCTCATTCATCAACGCCCAGCTAAAACTACTAATGCTAAGAAGTTGAAACTTTGCACACAGCTTTATTTTACTTCGTAGTCATCCACTAAGAAAGGATTTTGAAAAACTCGCCCTCTAAGGGGTTAAAAGCAACCCCTAAAAATTCAATTATTTTTTATTTTAAAAACTACTAAGTTTTAAGGAAAACGCCAAAACACGTCAATTTTATTTTATATTTTTACATAAGGCTACTTCTTTTCGTGTTAGAATTTCACCCCTAGGGATAAAAACACTCCTAGCACTGATTTAGCAAGACCCAGCCCTAGCTATTAAAGATTGAAAGTTGAAATTTTGCATACAGCTTTAGTTTAGGCCCCAGACGTCCAATAAGAAAGGATATTGGAAAAGTCACCCTCCAAGAGGGTAAAATCAACCCCTAAAAATTTAATAATTTTTCAAGCTCAAAGCGTTTGACATAGAAAGCTAAATTTTGGCATACTTGTTTATTTTAGGGTGTAGGATTTCGATAAGAAGGGATTTTTTAAAACTCAAATTCCAAGGGGTTGAAACAACCCCCCAAAAATGAAAATAATTTGTATCTCAAAAAGTATTTGCTATTTAAAAAAACTGTAAAACACGTCAATTTTATGTTATTTTTTTACGTAGTAGACCATTTTTTCTATGTTCGATAAGTAGTATATAGGGTGTCACGATAACGAAAACTACTAATGCTAAAAAGTTGAAATTTGCTTTATTTTACGCCGTAGATGACCACTAAAAAAGGATATTGCAAAACTCGCCCTCTAAGGGGGTAAAAGCAACCCCTAAAAATTAAATTATTTTTAATTTTGGTTCTCAAGTTAGAACGGACTAGCGTTGGAGAATCTGACCGTAAATGTTTAAACACGTGTTTTACAGTTTTTAATAAATCAACCTCTAAGGGGGTGAAATGGGGGTTCAAAGTTTGTAATGGAGTAAAGTTGTTATACCGCGGACGAAGTCGCGGGCGAAAGCTAGTAGTAAATAAAGATACGATACGATATGTTTTCAGTTGGTATGTTATTAACTTTGTAAATGGGAATAAAAAGCAAGTTCCAAAAACGCTTACTTCTGGTACTTGCATTATTGTCTTTGTTTGTCGATTTTCTCACAGCGTTTTGGTTAGTAGTGTCTCCAATCATTATAAAGTTAAAACTGTTTTCACTTGATAATGGTTGGGGATACTCATGGCCTCCGAGAGCCGGGACGGGCCCCGGAGCAGTAAAATTTTTCTGGCCCACAAAAGATGAGTTTTTGCAATAATACTTAATAATTTTGAGTTGTGGGCCCCCCAAAGCAGCGCGGGCCCGGGCAATTTGCACCCCCCCCCCGCTGACGTGCCAGGTGATACTACTAACCGAAAACTAAAATCTATTTTCACTTGATAAATGTATACTGTTGGCAATACTACTAACTAACCGAGACGACGCGACGTGCCAAAATCAACAGACAAACAAAAATGCAAGTCCTAGAAGTAAGTGTTATTAAAAGTAGATCATTGATAAAACCATAGACTTTTAATGACAATGGATAAAACCGTCAAAAAAATGGAAGATTATCGTTTAAAAATAATATTATGAGGGAGTACTATTGGGTGCAAAATATTTTCAACGACGTTTAACCATAACCATATATTTTTAAAGAAATTTAGTTGTGTAAAACCTGATTAAAATCATTTTTGACATATTTGTTATAACACATTGGCGTACTAAAAAGGTTCTACAAGGAATTGAGAGAAAAGTTTATTTAGTATTATAGTATAATTAAGAAACTTAACAAAAAAACTTTTAACGCTGCATAATTAAGTGATCTAAAAAACTACAAATTAAGAATATTAGTATTTTGTGTATCCGCCCGCCATTAGCATCTAAAAGAGCATCCAATCTTCTAGGCATAGACGCTACTAAATTACCAAAATCGTAATTTTATAAATTCTGCCATTCATTAGTAATGGCGTCTAAAAGCTCTTGTCTGTTTCGAGGCCTAAACTCATAACTGTTCTGTTTGACCATATAACCCCATATGTTTTCCACTAGATTCATGTCGGGACTTCGAGCAGCCCAAGGCAAAACATTGATATTATGGTCTGTAAACCATTCCATAGTAAGATACGCCGTGTGTACTGGTGCATTGTCCTAAAAATTTGCAATACATCAAATACTATGAAACAATTGATGGTAATAGATAGTTACCTGTTGAAAAATAAAATTATCTCCAAAACGTTCTTGGACCGACGGTAACATTACATCTTGCAATATTCGCACGTAACCTGCTGCATTAAGGCGACCATCTATTATATGTAAATTACCAGTGCCTCGAGCAGAAATCCAACACCAGACATGAACTGAAAAACGTCCACTGTTATCTGTTGACTGTATATATTCCTCATTAAATCTATGCCCTCTTGGTCTATAGACTCTAAGTTTACCATTATTTGAAGATTGGAAAACTTTTTCATCAGAAAAAATTACATTTTCCCAGAATTCCTGGTCTCTATTATTTAAATCATTTGCCCATTCCATTCTTCTAATTTTATTCGCTTCTGTAAGACGTGCTTTTTTTTGCTGCAGCGAAGCTAGCAACCCCACTTTGGCGTATTCTTCTCCGGGCCGTCCACTTGGAAGCGCTAAAATGGGTTTCTGCTTTTGTTTGTATGGCTGTACTAAATGGGCGCTGTCTAATAAACTGTACTAAGTTAACGTCCTGTTCTGCAGTAGAAGCTCGTGGACGACCGGCACCAGGAGGTCGTCTGAGATTCTGATGTTGCAGCCACTTCTGTTTCAAATAAAAAATTGTTGTTTTGTGACAGTGCAGCTCATCTGCAGTTCGTTGGTACGACCATCCTTCTTGCAATTTAGCTATAGCAAAACCCTTCTCGGCCTCGGTAAGTAAATGGTTGGGCATGATGTTTTAAAATATTTTAAACTAATTTGGCACATCGACTGACAATGACAATACAAAAATTACTGGTTGACAACAAACGCCACTGAACTTAAGGATATTTACAAAGCTAAAATAAGTCGTTGAAAATGTTTTGCTCCCAATAGTACATAAATACAAACGAGGACGTAATAAAACATAGTAAGGAGCGTTTAATGTCGTTTAATAGTGAAATAATACTATTGCGATTTACACGTCTGCTCCGGTTGAACACAAGTCTATATACGTAGAAGACTCGTTGGGTGGTAGATCTTGCCATAACACACGTTTTCTGGGGGGGCACGTAGGGACATAAAACATTTTCAATTTTTGTTTTTTTACAGAATTGATTCTTCTGTTACCTAATACTTTTGAAAGACGGCTAAAAGGAAACTTGTTTTTTAAAAATGAAGATTCTAAAAAACTTTCTTGCTTAAAAGAAGTTTTGTAAATGAAGCTCTAGCTGGTTTTTCTAAACTCGGCAATTTTAACAGTCTCTCTAACAGTGTCCGATTTCTTGCGCGTTGCTTGCACCCATCTTCAAACATTCTTAAATCTTCATAAATCATTGGAACTGCTAGTGTGTGATTTGAAGATTTATTTATAACCTCTAATAAATCTTTACGTTCAGATTCACTAAGAGGGTTTAAGATTTAGTACTGGTTTAAATTAAGATCTTAGAGTTGATCAGTTATGTTTTGACAGGTTTTTGTCCTGTCATTGTTAATAAGTCGTCTTTAAAAAGTATGAATTATTCTATTTCAGCGATTTGCTTGGTTTAGAAATGATTTTCATCTTGGAACGAGTTGCTGTAATGAATTTAGTTCTATTATTGTCGAAAAGACGTACTAAAATTGCCCTTTTCTTTATAAATTTGCGAAAAAGCTCAGAAATAAATTCATAGTTTAAAACTTAGTTGTCTTATTCTTACACTTGTCAGTTTAAAACTTTTGGTTGCCAAATTAGACCGGACTAGCGTTGGAGAATCTGGCTGTTAAAGTCTAAAACTTCTTTTCGCTTTTTTAATTCGGTGCCAATTTGTCAATGAAGGGAATTGGCTTTCATAAATGATTGGCCTGGGTCAAAGTACTTAATGGTGATTGTATTGTTTCAAAATTCACCTTGAAAGATATATCGTCTCCAGACAAGACTATACCCAGGAGAAGTCTAAACAATGGCCCTTTAATATTAACATTTTTGCAGTTGATATGCAAATAGTACTCATTATTCCAAAGATGGCAGAGAATAACTCATTTTGTTTAAACAGGCACGTTAAATTACAGCATTTTCTCAAAATAAAATTACATTTTTAAATTCCTTATATCACATGCAAAAATCGAAATTTATAATTTAAAATGGTTTTAAGCCTATTATGTTTATCAGTATTAAGCACAAGCCTGATTAAGATTATTTTTTTAACCGGTCAAAGTAACAATTGGTATAGATTATTTTTTAAAGCAATCAAATATCTGGCATTTTCCAAACTAGTTTCACTTCTAGACAATCTGCTATTAGGATTTGTCAACATTTTTCGTGTCTGAGAAAACATTTTTCTTAAAACAAAGTCACTTTAACTCCAGAAAGCTAACACACGAGGTACACTTTTTACAGTTTTATGTTTAAAGTTTAAATGAATGTACAAACTTGTTAGATCCTGCAACTTTAAAAGCTAGTAACTATATACAGTTACTAGTTTTTAACCTAATAACGCGTATGAAGCAATTGATTTGCAAAAACATAGTAAGTCGGTTTACTAGATTTTAATAAAGTTAAGTATGTGTGAAAATCGTCGAAGTTACTAAGTTTTGAGTTTCTGTATCTCTGGTACACAGGTAAAACCTAGTAACTTAAGTTACTAGGTTTTAACAAAGTACGGCAGTTCAGTGCCGATTATGACTATGTTTGGTGCGACTAAAGACTAAAGCGGGATATTTTTTGTAGATTCATGGAGATGGGAGGTTACTAAAATTAAGAATTGAAATCCGGAGAATCCCGGAATTCTGGGAGGGTTCGCAACCCTAGTAACGGCACGCAATACGCGAGAGACCGGTGAAATTTAATAACCAGGGCAGCGATCGTTTTGCCGCCATCAGCGAGTTTTAGTTTGTTCGGACGAGCTCTATTGGAAAATTTTGAATATTTTAAGTGTATTTACGGATTTTTCGGGGTGTATTTCTGTTTTTTTTTGCAATAAACGGACCACCTTCTGCGAGTGTGGATAATAATTTGGATTGTGTGTGTGTCGTAATGTTTCTTTAATTATTTTTATCGGATCGCGGTCCCCTTTATAATAGTCACCGCACTCCACTGCATGATCAAGCTAAGCGCTCATATGGAAATATTTTATTACAGCACAGATATCGGGTTTTCTATCATTTACAGAATACTACTCGTATAATTACTATAACTACTTCATGAACTTCAACGATTGTAAAATACAAACTACTTAATGCACTCTTTTGAAAATTTGTAGGTATACTTATACTACTTTCAAAGATATTTATTTATTACATAATAATATATACAATGTCACTTAGGTACAAAAGCTATATATACCAGATAAAAGTACCCTGTCCCGTGTTACCACCCCCATTTAAGAGAAGTCCAACGCCGCAAAGCGACCAGAGAGCGGCCGGGGCGCATTTTTCTAAACGCCACACGTGATCGCGAATCGGGTCATGCCGAGCGTCGGGTTCTAAACGCCACTTGCGATCGCAAAACACCCGCGCTAAACAGCACACCTAATCGCAAATAACCTCCAGCCTAGTTATAAAATAAAAAAAAAGAAAATCCTGGGGTTTGCTCAGAATTCTTTTCTCTTTTTTGTTATATCATTAAAATCAAAAACTGATCAACTAATACTGATCAAACCCGAGAGTTTTTATTTTATTTTATAACTAGGCCAGAGGCTATTAGCGACAGGATACCGTTTTTGTCTCGTTACTCTCGCATGCGCTCGGCGACACTTGGTTTGTGATATTTGCCAATGCTTGAGAATTTGAGTAGTACATGAGATTACCAATAATTAAAAAAAAAATTGCACCGGAACAAGTGCTAAACTCGTTGCCGATACACCTTCTAGAGCCGATCTAATTTTTTAGACAAAAATTTAAAAAAAGTCCGCCCGAGCATAGTCCCGAACTCACGACCTCTCGGTTCATAAGCGGATATTCTAACCTCTGGACTACGTTACTTATGCAAGAAAACCGAGCGCAACGAGAACACAAAGGCATCCTATTTGCGATAACGTGTGCTGTTTAGCCAGGGTGTTTTGCGATCAGCGATCACAAGTGGCGTTTAGAACGCGACGCTCGGCATGACCCGATTTGCGATCACGTGTGGCGTTTAGAAAAATGCGGCCGGGGCTGGTGTTAGCCCTTGTTACCTGTCATCACACGACGCACATAGGGTTAAATCCCCAATTTACGACGACAAAATGGGATTGTTCTGTACGCTTAAAAATGAGCCAAAGTGTTGTCTGACAACTGATTCGTAACACTCCGTAAGAATTTCTAGCATGAACGCAACACAAGAACCTGGGCGCACACACAAAGTTGCCCTTTCTCTTTCGTACCCAGTCACGAGCTAGTCGTAACCGAATTTTTGTCGGGATAACTTCGTTTGTTCTGTTGCTGTAAGATCAAAGTCAAAAATTTTTTAGCATAGAGAGTGTAGCATCAGGTATATACTTTTAGCTGCTGTTGTTTTGTAAGATAGTTTTAAGTTATGGAGGAGTACTAATAACTTTCTTAAAATACTTTTTTTTGTCATAAATTTCTCTTTATTGTTTACGTTTGCTAGACTTATAACTCGAATACCGCCGTTTCTTTCCACTTGTGGGAAAGAGTTTTTCGTGACAATTATAAAACAGTAATCTATCTCCCCATTTGCTAAATCAAGTTTTTTAGGTAGTCGCGATGATCTCACCACACAGGAAAGAAAAATAAAGAGAAGAGAATTTTGTATAGTGATGACGAAAATTGTGATGATGATGACAAAAGTAGTGATGACTGAGATAATGACAAGGATAATTAGTAGATATTTAAGTTTTGTATTAGCTGTAGGAACAAATTTTTGAATATAAATTGATAAATGTGTTTGTCATTAATCAGTATTCATTATGACGTATGTTCCCATAGGTGGATTTTCGAGTAGGATGATCTGGTAGTAATATTAGCACTATTTCAAAGACAAAGAGTAAATAAAACCCAGTCGTCGTACAGTGCTGATTTGGCCCTATGTGCGACGATGCGGCGACGAGTCAGAGATATTATTTTACATAAGGTTTGAAATTATTAAATATTTACAAACTCCTATTTACATAATTAGATTGGTAATCGCTGGTAAAATACCAATGAAAAAACAGCTTAAAAGGGGAAGGTATACTAACGAAGAGGGCCGCTATGAAATGTATCAAGTTTACGGTGAGTCAGGCGGAAAACTTTCATCCCATATCCCATCCTTCTATATGAAAATTATGAAAGTTTTCACCTAAATGAACTTAAAAGCAGATCTCCTGTTGGGTTGACTTGAGATTAAGATGTTTACCTTTAAAACACCTGCCAGTTTGTCCAACGTATTCAGAGTTACACGGGTTGCCGAGGGAAAGTTTTACATCTTTGTTTTGTGTTAGGAGAGCATTTAGGTTAGTAAAAGATTTATACACGATTTTTGCGATTTCATGTATTCTTAAGACGGTCACATAGTTGTAAAGAAGTGGGACCGAGAAAACTAATGTTTACAGTTTTAGGAGGTTGCCAAAGTGGTATAGTTTTATTAGTATTGATGTAGAGACAAACATTTCTTAATCTTGGCTTAAACTGTAAAATATCCCTTTTTATTCGATGTATAGAGATATTGGGCCACACTTGCTCTATTTTGTCGCGAAGTTCTTGGAAATTACGAAAAGGTTCTCTCCGGCTTTCATACACTTTTTCTGGAAGAGCATTTGATATCGAATAATCCAGAGGGTTGCAATCTGGAGAGTTCATAGGACATTTATTAGCTCTGACAAAAGGCGAGACGTTCTCTGCTAGGAAATTTTGAGTTCGGATAGCGCTATGAGACGGAGCACTATCTTGAATGAAAATGTAGTTATTATGCGGATATAAAAGTCGACATTCGAGAAGTAATTCATTACGCAAATGAGCTATCGGTGTTAGTTTTATTAGCTTGAGGATCTGTAAAAAAATATTCGGCCTTTTCCATTCCAAGAAATAATAACGGATGCCATCATTTCTCTGGAAAAATCTAATTTTCTGTGGTACAAGCGAGCTGGATAAATCTGTTTTTTTCTTGTCACTAAGTAAACCCGATTATTTTGTCTATTCTGTGGAAGTTCCAAACTAAAATCTTTTTCATTCATGAAATATCATACGTCGTATGTCAGCATTAGAAAACTTTCTGTATAATCTAGCTAGAGGAACGCAATGGTCGGCACAATTTTTCTTCAGTCGTAATTGCTGGAATTTGGAGACGTTTGCAACATTTCATACCCAAAACTTTCTGCATTACTTGAACCGATTTGCTGAGATAGATGTTAACCAGGATTATTTTCTTGAGACAGTGACAATTCCTGTACTTGCTGCAGATTTTCCTCAGTTTAAACGACCCTTGGTCGTCCACTGCCAGCTCTTCTAACTATCGTTTCATTTTCGACTTTTATAGCACGATTAACACTAGAAACCGTCCACGGTTTATTTGGAAAGTCACTACAAATTCTTTTGCCAGCCCAGTTTTTTTCTAGGTAGCAGTTCTCAATATATGTATATTATAGTATATTCACCTGAAAACAAATTGCTTGCGATTTAAACTTTGAATATTCCTTACTTCCTAATTTGTTAAGATTAAGGGATAAAATTTTGCACATACATTTTTAGATTTATTTGCGACTAACATAAGTTACTCCGACTATCTTGGCTACAAGGAAAAGTACTGACCTTTCAAGCAGGAGAAATTTTTGATCGCCACCTGGTATTACAGCTGAGATACCCGTTGGAAACATATAGGGTGTTATGAAATCCACTGCATATATTGGAATTGGTGACTCCTGGGGTAGTCTACAGATATACCCAATACTTTTTTTTCTTAAATCGAACAGTTTAAAAAATTTGAGACACCTTAAAACCCGTTTATGTTCGCCGCACCTGGCTGACCTATGTGTTCGCTTCCCCCCCATCGTATCCTCGGTTTGACGTACCGGCGGGGCTTGCGAGCTTCATTGACTCGGAGGGCTAGGCCAGCTAGGTCCAACCATGCTGGGAAGGTCTCCGAGGGTAGAAGCCAGACTAAGAAGGATACAACTGCACAGTGGTGCCCACACTACAACACTACATATTTAACACCAGCTCACTGCCTGTCCTGCCGCGGCCGCCCTGCGTGGTGCGGCGGGGCACAACACCTACACCTCACCTACACTTAACACATTCGGCTTAATCCCACGGTGTGACGCGACCCGTGCCAATGGGATGAATGGCGCCTGAGCCGTAATCAGGCGTTTCAAACGGAGCCTCCGGGACACCAGGCGACATCCCGGAGTAAGCAGCCTTACACCGGCAAGGGGGCGCTGCCGGTGCGGACCACCCTTTCCCCCAGACTCGTGGGAACTTCATGGACCATAAAAAACAAAAAACAACGAAAGAAGAGGACTCGGAAACGAGCGACTCTTCAACTCTAATTGAGGTGGATCTTTCTGAAGATGACACCCATCTACCAACTCAGGGAGGTGATAGTAAGCCGGACGATCGGCCGGCTGAAAAGACTCCGGAGGTTATAAACATAGCTGCAGGGATGGAAAAAGTTGGCCTGCAACAACCAAAACTATCCGGAGCCCAAAGAAGGAAGATCCGGAAGGCAGCAAAAATGGCGGCGGGGACGTGGACAAAAGAAAAGCCCCGGCCAAAAACAAAGAAGGGGGAGAGAAAAGTGGAGGGTGCCGCCAAAAAGAGGCCGCATCCCGACACCAGCATCTCACCTTCTAGCAAACAGCCGGAGAAGAAGGCCAGGAGTCAATCGGGACAGGCTGGCATTTCTTCTTACAACAAGGCTGCTAGCGGACTAAGGATGGCGGTGATACAAAGACGCCACCCGGATACGACCCTGACTCAGGAGCAAGCTGACCTGATTCAGGCAAGACTGGTTGCGGTCTTGGACGAAACTCCCTCCGGGAGTGCGAGTCCACCGCAATTTGAAGGGAGTAGATACACGGGAGGCATTATCTGGATCACGTGTAACAATCCCTCAACCAAGACCTGGCTGCAACAAGCAGTTGCAACCATGGGAAACTTGTGGGAGGGGGCAGACTTGACAGTGGTTGAGTCTAAGGACCTCCCCAAAAGGCCCAAAGTCCTCGTCTGGATTCCAGAGGCAGTCGAGGTACAAACAGTCAGGACCCGGCTAGGACGACAAAATCCTGGCCTCAATACGGGAGACTGGCTGATGCTAAGCCGGAAGGTAGAAGGAAAGGGACAAACCTTGGCCTTCTCAATAGACGCGGCGTCGCTTGGATGCCTTGAACGAGCTCAATTCA
Organism: Philopedon plagiatum; assembly: GCA_963971165.1. NCBI lineage: Eukaryota > Metazoa > Arthropoda > Insecta > Coleoptera > Curculionidae > Philopedon > Philopedon plagiatum. Next base: position 18,862,823 of record OZ020196.1, on the reverse strand, counting down.
AGGCATACTATGGACTTGGAAGGGTAACCTTCAGGGTTATAGCGAGCGTCGCGAACCAAAGTGAGGGTCGTGCAGGTTAACCTACACCACAGCAGGGCAGCCTCGGCAGTCCTGTGTAAGGTGATGGAGAACTGCGACATCGCCCTCATTCAAGAACCTTGGGTCAACCAAGGGACAATAAAAGGTCTCTCGGGAGTAGGTGGTGAATTGGTTTACAATAGAACCTCCGACAGACCGAGAACCTGCATTCTAATTAAAAAGAATATAAGGATGCTGCCACTGACTAATTTCTGTTTTAGGGACCTCGTGGCAGTAAGACTAACAACAACGGAGGGGGGTGGGCCGAGAAATATCACTATTGGATCGGCTTACTTCCCACACGATGACCCGGAAGCGCCACCACCCAGTGCTGTGGAGGAACTGGTGAGAGACTGCAGAGGAAGTGGATCGCAGCTGATCATCGGGTGTGATGCAAACGCACACCACAGCATCTGGGGCAGCACTGACACCAATCAAAGAGGTGAGTACATTTTTCAATTCCTAATGGCAAATAACTTAGACATTATGAATAGAGGTAATAATCCGACTTTTGTAACCGGGCAAAGGCAGGAGGTTTTAGATATAACTATATCAACGGCTTACGTCGGCAATTATATTAAAAACTGGCACGTGTCTGAGGAAGAGAGTTGTTCGGACCACAGACACATACGGTTCGAAATAACGTGTATAAAACGGGAAACTAACTCTTATCGCGACCCTCGCAGAACGAACTGGGGTAACTATCGGGTAGACCTAGAACGTAACCTGGGGGGGCTTAAAGATGTAATAAATAACGTGACGGATCTCGAACTGGTAGCGGATCAATTGACGGACGCGGCCATTTCTGCATTCGAAGCAAACTGTCCTCAAACCACATCAAATTCCTCCCGGAGGGTCCCCTGGTGGGGACCAGACCTGGAGGCCAAAAGAGGACAGGTAAGGAAGAACTGGAATCAGGCAAAACGATCAGGTAACTGGGAAGCATATAGGGCAACCCTTACTGAATACAACAAAGCGCTGAGGAAGGCCAAGAGAGCATCCTGGAGAAGGCACTGCGAGGCTATTGAAAGCACTCCAGAATGTGCCAGACTCGCAAAGATACTGTCAAAGGACACTCAGCCTGCAATCAACTCTCTTGTTACTGAGAATGGAGAGCAAACATTAACGGGGAAGGATACAATGACCGAACTGTTTCGGGTTCACTTTCCTGGGTCCAATATCATAAAGGAAACACCTGAAGCCTGGAGATTTGGAGGACCTAATGAAGCTCCCAACAGAGCTCATAGGGACAACTGGCAGGCTGCTAAGAAGGTGATATCCCCTGAAAAAATAAAATGGGCTATAAACTCATTTGAACCCTACAAATCTCCGGGTCCCGACGGAGTTTGTCCAGCGTTGCTACAGCAGGGATTAGACCTGCTTGTTAGCAAGCTTTGTCATATACTAAGGGCCAGTCTGGCCCTAGGCCACATACCGAGGATTTGGAGACTGACCAAAGTGGTATTCATACCGAAACATGGGCGTCCCAACTACTCGGTCGCCAAGGCATTCAGACCCATCAGTCTAATGTCCTTCATTTTAAAGACGCTAGAAAAACTGTTAGATAGGCATATAAGGGATGAAATAATGGGGGACGGACCATTCCATCAAGACCAGCATGCCTACAGAACAGGACGATCGACCGAATCAGCACTCCACCAGCTAGTTAGCAGAGTGGAGAACGCGATAGGTAACGGAGAAGTGCTTCTCGGAGCATTTCTGGACATTGAAGGAGCGTTTGACAACACATCCTTCACATCTATAACCAGAGCAATCAGGGGCATCGGGCTAGATGAGACCTGCTGCAGATGGGTAGAGAGTATGCTCAAAAGCCGGGTAATCTATACAGACCTACTCGGTGAAACTTTGGCAGCCCGGGTGGCAGGGGGATGCCCTCAGGGGGGGGGTTCTTTCCCCCCTCCTCTGGAACCTGGTAATGGACGGGCTTCTAAAAGAATTAAGTCAAAGGGGTTATTCGATCCTGGGCTACGCAGACGACCTGGTCATAACGACTCAAGGAAAATTCAACACAACCGTGAGGGACTGCATGAGGAGCGCCCTCGCCGTAGTGGAAAAATGGGTAGGACAGGAAGGACTTAATGTAAGCCCACACAAGACTGTCATCGTCCCGTTCACTAACCGCAGGAAAAAGGAGGGGCTCGGTCCTCTAACCCTGCGAGGAGTCACAATTCCACTGCAGGAAGAGGTAAAGTATTTGGGGGTAACACTGGACTCAAAACTTACCTGGAACAAGCATGTGGACAAAACCATACGAAAAGCGGAATTCACCCTTGCGGTGGTCAGACGAACGTATGGGAAAACATGGGGTCTCTCACCAAAGATGGTGCACTGGCTGTACACCAGAGTGGTGAAACCCGCAATAACATATGCAGCCTTGGTCTGGGGGACCAAGGCAACGCAGAAAACAATAATGCTCAGGCTCAGCAGTCTGCAAAGACTAGCCTGTCTGGGCATTACAGGGGCAATGAGATCGACCCCTACCTCAGCGATGGAGAATCTCCTAGACCTTCCTCCCTTGCACCTGGTCATCCAGGGAGAGGCGAGGATGGGTCTCTATCGACTACAAAACACTCTGCCCTCTTCATTACGGAAAAGGGCGGGACATGAACTCATAAGAGAGAAGATTGGAGGGCCCGATTTAGAAATGAGATCGGACTACATGACTCCAAAATTCCAATACAACATCCCCTACGAGGTAGTAATAGCGGATCGCAGGGAATGGACTTCGACAAACCCAGAGTTTCCTCCGGGGGCAATCATATGGTACACCGACGGATCAAAAACCGAAGCGGGAACCGGAGCAGGAGTACATGGGGTCGGACCAAGGAGGGACATGTCCTTTTCCTTGGGGAAGTACCCCACGGTATTCCAAGCAGAAACCTACGCCATCTTACAATGTGCGCTGGAAAACAATAGGAGGGCTTATTCAAATAAGCGGATCTATATCTGTTCAGACAGTCAGGCCGCTTTGAGGGCACTCTCATGCCACAGGGTCACTTCGGGACTGGTATGGGAGTGCATAAACGATCTTGGCGCGCTAGCTGCCAGAAACTCAGTGAAGCTCATGTGGGTACCGGGACACAAGGGCATCACTGGTAACGAAAAAGCCGACGAACTTGCTAGACAGGGATCGGCTACACCATACATTGGCCCAGAACCATCTCTCGGGGTGCCAAAGTGCACGGCACGAGAGGCGGTAAACAGATGGATCAAACAACAACACAAAGTCCACTGGAATGGAGTACAGGGACTGAACCACAGCAAGGCCGCTATAGGAAATCCCAATCCTAGACTCACCAGGCAACTGCTAAATCTGAGCAGGATCCAGTTGAGGACAATCGTAGGGGTACTAACAGGACACATGGCTGTAAAGGACCTTCTCAACAAAATGAAACTGTACCAGGGAGACCTTAGCTGCAGACTATGCGGTAGGGACAGGGAAACAGTTCAGCACATTATATATAATTGCGAGTCACTAGATCGCAAGCGCCACCAACTGTTCGGGCAACCAAAGTTAGAACCGGAGGAATTGATCACCCGCTCCCTTGTGGACCTGTACAGGCTTGTGCAGGAAACTGGGATAACAGAGTGGGTGTAACAAAAGTTATTGGGTAGGCACAATAGGCCTCTAGTGGCCGCAGTGCTTCCGGTCTCGGACGGAGCCCAAGGGAGAAAAAAAAAAAAAAAAAAAAAATGTGTTCGCTTAACGGAAAATCGCACGCGAAAAAACTAAAAACAATTGAATTTTCTGTAACGTTGCCAGCCATATAAATCTTTATTTTCTGTTATTAACTGTAACTTAAGACAAAGGTAGAACTAATTTAAACCTGTTTCTAAAAAAGAAAAACACAACAAAATTAGTAAAAGTAAAAAGGACGTTGCGAAATCACTCCTTTTTGTCAGCAGCCTTAGTTTTAACCAATAATTGCCCAACATAATTTAAATATCAATAAGTAAAACTAATAATAAGTTGCAAAAAATGATACTTATCTAGTAGGGAATGCGTCGAAAATGTTCTCCATTTGCTCCCAAAGAAGCATTCGTAGTATATTGTCCCGAACCGGTTGAAAGATATTCTCCATAATATTCCTTATTTGTTGGACTGCCATTTCAACACGATTTCGCAGTTAACTCACTTTTTCAATTGGCACATTATACACTATTTCTTTTATCGTACCCCACAAGAAGAAATCACATGGTCCCTTAGCTGCTGTACCACTAACACAAAATAGATATTCTTTCACTGGGAGGTTCGCAGTTAGAAAATCCATAAGCTAAGCATCTCGGCATCATGGATTAAGAATCAGACTAAAAATCGGTTAAAATCTCAATCCAAAACTGATAAGAACTGGCGGCAAAAAAATACTTTATTTTTCTAGGGGCAAAATTGCGAACTTATTTTTCAGCACAATTGCGAAATTTACCGGATTTATACACGTGTGCAAAATTTCAAAGCTGTAGCTTAATTAGAACCAGGCGACATTTTAATTGCAATATGTGACCTAAACATACTAACATACATTCATACATACATAAAATAAACTAACAGGTGAAGTTAAAAAAGATTGTAAAAAGTGATAAGCCCAATGTGGCATTATTAGAACCATAGTCTCTGGAATGAAAGTCGACTAGCGTACAAACTGAGCCACGGACGATGTTGATGCGCGAGATAAAAAAAGTATATTGCACGAGCGCTCTCAAAACACAAGAAACGGTTCTGTTAATAGCCGATCTGATCAACCATCAACATTTTGAAAACAACATAAATTCTTTACTCTTGATAAATGATTGTCAGCATCCTAAATTGCGATGCACTCTATTTGTAAAAAGTTATGAAAGTAGGACATTTTCTCCATTAATCTGTCAACATAAATATCTTCAATAACGAGTTTTTGTCTTTCCCCGAAAATATTAAACGAACAAATCTTAATCCGAACAAAGCTGGGTTAATCTCAAAAGAATTTTAATAAAGTATGAAATAAATTAAAACTTTTTATTGGAGAAGAGAGGAGAAATTTTTGTTTAATATTATTCAATTACACCGGTAAATTTGTGGTGTATGTACATGTACAAACTAAATTAATATACTCCTACATGATATTATACCTTAAGTGATTTTAGTTGACAGTGATCTAGACAACAAATTTGAAGAGTAAACAATTTCAATCTCTATTATTTTGGTTTTTCTCGTTATGTAAAATTCAACGATTTTCCGATGTAGACGCATAGGTAAATAAGACATATAATGAGCTTGTTCAGCCATATCTTGTTTTTAATGTCTATGATAATATTATTGCACAATCAGTAAATCGAAACATATACACAAAATATTCCGTCGATTGGCCGTCGATGTCTGCTGGCCTGTTTTTGCCCGGAATGTTAATAAAAATAGGCACTTCCGGTTATTTTTTTACTTTCTATGATGCTTTGTAAGGTCATGGAAAAATCATTAGAAATAGTATTTAATGCGTAACTGATCTAATGAAATGTACATAAATCTACACTAGAAGGTCCATAAAAACGTTTCCACGTAAATTTCAAGCCGAAATCGGTCTAGAAACTTTCCAGTCTCGCAACAAAAACTGGCAATTTTGCGAAATTTTGACATTGTGTATTTTAAAACATTTCTACGTATAGAAACTGATTTCGGTTTATTTTATTATGCATTGTAGGGTCAGCGAAAAGCAATAAAAATTGTATTTAATGCGTAACTCGTCCAATGAAATGTACCGGAATCCAAAGTAGAACGTCCATTGTATCGTATTCCAAGCAGAAATCGGAAATTAGGGAATTCAAACCACGTGATCCAATATAGCGGTTGTGGGCAATCATAAATGACATTTAGTTGTTTGCCATAAGAAGAAGAGCAATTTGAAAGTGATTATCGACTTTAATTTTGATGGTTTTTGAGAGTTGTGTTTCTTAAAACTTGTACTATTTATCTTTTACGTGACTGGTCTACCCTGAACTTTGTTTATTTAGCAATGACTAGTCTTTATCTGCAGAAGTTATTAACAGAAAGTCCTGACTTTGGCGAGAGGTAAGTTGAAATTATTTTTATTAAAAACAGACTTATCTGTGTATTTCTCTGAAAATAATCAACTGTTTTATATTTTCAGGTATCTACAGAAGTTAAGACTCATTGGTTGGTTCAGATCCCTTTACTTTAAAAGATGAAGATTTAGACTTCTCTATTGATGGAGTTCCGCCAGTTTCGAATATGGATATTGTTTCATATTTAGTCCTGACACACAGAAATTAGACCAAACACCAAATGAAAGCTTTGAACAGTCTTATAAATATTTTGAGGCAGGATTTGTACCAAAGTTGGAGCAAAGGTGGTTAAGGATTCCTATGTTTTAGTCGGCAAGGTATATTTATGTAGTAATATTTAAAACTTTGTACCCAATTTATGTTTAATTTTCAGTAACTTTAAAATAAAAATAGAATGATAATTTTTACAATTTGTTTTTTCAGGTAAGAGTAAGACATTCTCAGAAAGCAAACTTAAGACCGTTAGATGTGTGGAGTATTATAGCACAAGACGGAAGCATATCTATAGCACATTGTTCATGTATGGCCATTGGCATCCGATTTGTTTAAATAAATATAGTATATATGTATTTATTATTTAATAATATTTTGGTATCCATCCCTACACTTGCTTTGACTAGAAAGACATTTCAATAAAAAAATAAATTACATCGAGATCAATTTTCTAGTTATTACTAATTTAATAATTAAAATATTACAGAAACTAAGATCAATTCCTAATAGAATAAGCTGAAACTTTTACAGGGGGCACCACCAAAAATATCTTAAGGTTTAGTTATCAGTTCACATTACTGAACACTGAAAAACAATGGTCGGTTGTTGACATCGGGTGGCATGTTAAAAGTTAATTGGTAAAAAAACTGAATACTAATTTAAAACTTTTCTAGGTAGATAAAGTAGTTAAGGTAACGAGAAAATAACTTGGAAATGATTAATCTGTTATAAAATTCTTGCTGCAAACTCTCTGATTCTTTACCATGGACTCAGTAAGATTGTCCCTTTTGAGAGCAGCCAGCCATCGTTCCCAGCGCTTTTTGGACAAATCATTTAAATAAGTTAAAAACCTATGTTAGATGGTAGGCACATAATAAAAACAAATCTAGTCTCTGTTAGAGCGACTTCCACAACCGACTGCACGACAAGTCACCGGCATTATTGATTCGTAAATACACCCACTAAATCACTATAAAAATGTATTTTGCTGCAAAAAAACCTTTTAAGCGCGCACTAGAACAGTAAACAAACCTAAATGAACAAACTACAACAACCTGATGATTCCTTGATGAATATAAATCAATTCAATGTAAACAAACGTATTCCTTGCAATGTTTGCCCTACAGCCGCCATACTGAATTAATTTTGACACATCGTTGAATTGCCTAATTGTGTACGGAATCATCGGAAAATGTTTGTAGGGGTGCCAACGCTTAGTTTATTTCTTAAATTTAGGTCGGCCATCGTGGGACTACGTCACTAGAGGCCATCTCCCCGTTTTATAATGAGCAATTTTTGATCACTAATTTAAGGGCGAATTTGATCAGAAAAAATTCTAATTTTTTGGGATAAGCTTGTGAAATGGAGTATTTTTGTATTATGAAATAAGAAAAAAATGCTGGAGAGGCCCATTTTTCAAAGAAAATTTAATTTTCTAATTTTTTTGTTAATTCGATACGTCTGTGGAATATTTGCGGAACACAGTTTTAAGGGCAAAAACACAAAGTAAAATTTAGATTGCTTTGATGAATAATATGTCTTGCTGGATTTTTATTTGTGCATAGAATATGTAAGTAGTAGTAAGTAGTGGGGGATGGGATGTTCACCATCAAGTGCACTAAGCCTTCTGTGCAGGCGCTAGAGCTGCGCACGCATACGTCACCTGTTTTATAAGTAACTGTTTTGTAGTTGTTTAGGACCTGTTTCCAGAAACAGGGTCTGTTTTAGCTGTTTTGTACCTCTGTAGGAGCTGCTTCAAGAAACAGGGTCTGTTTTTAGCTGTTCTGAAGCTGCTTAGGAGCTGTCTCCAGAAAAACGGTATATTTTTAGCTGTTTTGTAGCTGTTTCCAGAAACAGACCCTGTTGTTGTAAACACCTACAAAACAGATAAAAACAGACCCTGTTTCGGGAGACGGCCCCTAATCAGCTATAAAACAGGCCCTGTTTCTGGAAACAGCTCCCAAACAGGTACCAAACAGCTAAAAACAGACTCTGTTTCTGGAAACAGGTCCTAAACAGCTACAAAACAGCTAAAAACAGACCCTGTTTCTGGAAATAGCTCCTAAACAGCTATAAAACAGGTGATGTATGCGTGTGCAGTTCTAGCGCCTGCGCAGGAGGCTTGGTGCACTTGATGGTGAACATCTTATCCCCCACTACTAATGCCATGTGTATGGGCTATGATGTGATAACGCGACCGGGCGCAAGAATAATTTGCACAAAGGGATCATATCGTGTTATCATTTCGCTGTGTTTCGAGTGCTTGCATTTTATTTTAACCATGCTAAAAGGTGAAAGCGTAACAAGCATGCACACAGTAAATACAATTCCAGAGTCAAGAATAAAACACGCTTCTTAAGTATATCGCGCAGTCGTATGTGGGTACATCTTCGCAAGATATGTTAAACTAATGACAAGAATTACCTTTACTTGTGATACCTTATTGAGCCAAGAATACGAGTTTTTGAGATAAGAAAGTAATTTCTTTACAGAGGTATAATATTTCCAGAAAAATAAAATAATACTACCCCCTCCCCCACATGTCACCCCATTTTTCTTCAGTTCTGGGCCCAACATTTTCTTAGTTCGATCGCTCACTCACTATTCATAATTTCACTTGATTTTACAACCCTACACCCTTTATATGTATTTGATACCACATGCACTTTTCTTTCTTATAAGTAGGGTTCGTAAAGACGGTGCATGACCGCTGCGGGACCGTAATTAAACTGTGTTTAAAAGTAAGAGATAATTTACATAATACTAAAAAACACTTACCCAGTTAAATTTTATGGATTCGCCAGTACAGCTCTGAAGCCTTGTACTGGCTATTAAATAGGGAGACGACGCACAGTGGGCCCGATTTAAGAAAACGCAATCGAAATTCATTTTTTTATCTTAACCAATTTAGTTAGAATTGCATGAATATCTAGTAATACCTGTAAATTACTTATTTTACTAGTATTTAACATCAGCATATGCATTCCAACTTCATGCTTTACGCGCGAAGTGCGAACAAATTAAGAACTTGTAATAATACACAAATTAAAGCAAGAATATTTTTCTTTCATTTTACTTTATATTCATCAACTCGCTGTTGGTGTATACATTACCTTATAAAGCATTCTTTGGGCTACAAAATGCATATTTACTTTTTGTTCCTTTTTGTATATACAGTTATAAAATACGTCCTCGTAGAAAATCCTACAGATTACAATACATATAAAAGAAAATCCGGCCTTGCAATACAAAGGATCCACCAGGATTTTATCAATTGCTTATGGTCATCTCGTTTAGTGTCTAAGGAAGACAATTATACCAAGAAATGCTGCAGACACGTGCAGACTTATACAATACCAGCCCGCGCGGCGGCGCCGGTTGGGGTGGCAAGTAAACGGTAAATTGCGTTGTCCCGCATTTTATTTCATTAGTCGAGCCCCAAGGGGTGTCATATTTGTTCATAATTTTCCCCTTTATTACTTTAATGCCATAAAAGCTCACTACCAAAAATCAGGCTGTGTTTATATTTTCCACCCCCTAACCGCACCCCTAGGGGGTGCCAATTTTTTATGACAATTTTTTCGTGAGTATTTTAATACCATAAGCAAATATAAGAAGTTTCAGAATTTCGATCGACAAAATCCAATTTGGGCCCACTGTGCGACAGCATTGGGCCCACTGTGCGACAGCATTGGGCCCACTGTGCGGCAGCATTGTCCTGCGGGTGCGCTGGCATCACCCGATTTTATGGTTATGCAGCATTTAAATAACTGGAATAAATTTTTGAGCTGCAGCAAATGAGACAATGCAAACTGTCGCTAGCTCCCGGACTATAACACAGAATATAATTAAATATGACAACCATTTGAGAGTCATCCTAGAATTTCGTAGACATTGCCAACGGTTTCCTAGTGAATTCGTTTAAAGGTGCTTTTACGGCGTATACGAGTACATTAAGCAAATGAATTTGTTCGTTAGCATTTTTGGTCCCTTTCGTTCGCTATATGGATATGCACCTTTAGGCCACTGCCGGCCGGTCGCGTTATTCCAGTCCTAAATTGTTTTGGGTATATGCGGAATGCGTTCTATAGATTTCCGCCCATGCATGCAACAAAACCGAGCAATATTGTATGCTAAAATCACCTAAAATCATATGATATCTCAAAAAGACAACAGAAATAAATGTACAAGCACATTCTGATTGAACAGAGTCTGACGCTTCAAAAACAATGTAAATTTATTCCATTATATTATACTATAGTATATATGGTATGATAAATAAATCGTTTTATATTCCCGAATAGCGAATTTGTCACTAAAAGTTTCCACATGATATAGGAAACAAAAAATGTATAAAACATACGAACAGGTTCAAAGGGGCCGAGTAAAAATAGGAAAAATTTATGACCTTTTTAGCCAGTTTTTCCGACTTTAAGTCGACTTCCAAGAATGTATCAATAAATGTATGGATGAAATAAAATATAAATCCAAGGTGTGCCCCAAATATGTAATAGGCTTTTAAGGATAAAGATTCCGTTAAAAAATTGGAATCCTACAAGCTTCAAAATATATTTTGGTCCTTAATATTATGTATGCCATCAATAAAACTGTCACCAATAGGGAATATGCATACCTGAAATTTTTGTTTTGTTTTCTATAGTTAAATTAAATATTTGCGATTATTTTTATCAATTTATTCTGGTCTTTATTAACAAAAAAAAAAGAGTTTCCACTACAAATTTATATACAAAATTCGAAACTTGCAGAACGTGATACTATTAGAGTTACGTCACCTGTCATGTTAACAGAAGTATTATAATGGCTAGTGCATGGTGAATTTTAGTATTAATTTATTTTTTTTTTGATTATTTTCCAAAGTTTAGGACATTTCGTGGATATAAAACATCATATTTCTATAAAAGGAATATTTAACAATAAAATTTGTGCAAGGACAATCAAATAATTTGCTGCAAGTTGATGCTTGTATGATGGATGGCCGCTTATTATCTTTATAATTTCGTTACAAATACTTATTATTTTTTGTAACATAAAGATAAACGTACGGCCAAATATGCTTACTTGAATTTGATGATGCTGACCTATTTTGATACCTATTTATGGAAAAGATTTAATTAACTTTGCACTAGGTATGTATACTTTCTTCCAACATCGGCTGTTCTGGGCACGTGAAAAATTATGTTTTCAGGGCTCTTGCAGCGGTATTTTTGCACATTCGCGCAATGCAATATGTATCAGGCGCGGCCCGTGAGTTTTTTTTACAGCTGGGGCAAATTTTGTGAGCAACTAGTGATATCAACGTAACAAGCAAAATACACTTTTGAAATTAATGAAGGTTTTTTTTAATAATGTGCCTAGTTCTGCCAACAAATTATTTACCTACAATTAACACTGCGAAAAACAAAATATTAAAATTGCGTTTTTGCTGTGACTTTTTTTAAATTACGTGCAAACCTTTTTAATATTCTTTTTTTATAATTTACTCACCTTTTATGTAGTTAAATGTATTTGTATATCGAATCGATCCTTCTGTTGGGAGAAATGTTCACTCACTAGCTCATTAAAATTATAAATACTTCTAATAAAAGGTTTTTAAATGCTTAACGTAGCTAAAGCTAAAAGTCTTTTTTATAATCAGCAAAATTATTTGTATTAAACAAACGTGTGATAATTAAATGTTCTGTAAAATTGAAACGACACTGACAAAGTCATATCGCATATTTCTAATGAAATTCTTCACTACTTATTTTACAATGCAGTATTTCTTGCACTTCATTGTTAACATAAGTACTCAAGTACTAGTACTATACTACTACATAAAGGACACAACACAAATATCAAACAATAGGTTCAAAATTAGGTTGAAAGCCGAAACACTTCTTCAACTTAAGAAATGCCTGCCAGTCCGGTGTCAAGTTATTGCCAAAGTGGTGATTCCTGTAGGTTTTAATATTTTATAGGCACAGTTACAATTATTATTATTATTATTATTATTGTTATTATTATTATTATTATTATTATTATTATTATTATTATTATTTTTATTATTATTATTATTAGTAATTACCTAAATATCTTAAAATAAAATTAGGTAAGCCTATATTAAATGTATAAATGTATCGCGAATATTGTTGTAATTATAAATTGGTCAGATTTAAATTAGTGAGCCAGAATTTGCGACAACCCGACAATCGGCGCGGCGGCATTGACGGTCACGCGCGCCCCGAAAGCGATATTATTGGTGGGCCGTCGACAAATTTTGTCTCTTTTTAACTCCCTAAAGAGCGTATGTTTGTTTCTCTCTTAGCTTTAATGCATTTTATATAGTCCATATATATCTATTTATACTATACAGGGTGGTGCAACCAAGATGGGGTGGACGATTGTGAGTAAACGGTGAGGAATTTCGAAAAAAATTTGTTTGTATATTATGGATAGTCAAACCCGCTATGTTTTAAAATTATAGCCATAATACAGGGTGGTCCGAAAAACTCGTGGCGAACCAAACTTGTGTTTTTTTAAATGGGACACCCTGTATATAATTATTCCCATTGATTCTCCTGTTCATTACGATCATTTTGATATAAGGTTTATTGGGTCTAAAACTTATAGTAAGGGAATGGGACGCGGTTAAAGTTTAAAAAATGCTCACAGTTCGGCCATTTTAAAAAAAAATTTGAAACAGGTATGGAAAAACCAAATATTCCATAAAACGTTACATATCCTTGAATACATTAATCGCTTGCAATTTGTTTAAAATTATTCACTGTTATACAGGGTGGTCAAGTTTTGCAAATACGCCCTGGACTCATTTTTTTTAAATGGAACACCCTGTATATTTTATTTTCATCTTAAAGATAACATTGCTAGCTTTCAAAAAATACCATACATGATGCCTTTCTGACCAACAGTTTTTTAGTAAACTAGCCGTGAAACCAAGGTTTCTTCATTCTAATACGATTATACTGAATTTACGTTGTTTATTATTAAATATCCAATATTAGGAGGCCATCACACTATCATAAATGAAACAGGATTGACGAACTTGCCAAAGCTACTGCCGTACAATCCATTATTTACAAGTTAAGTGTAGGTGGCCCAATAATTATGAGGTAAGAAGACTGAGACCCGAAACTTTTACATGTTTATTAGAGATATTTCAAAAAACAGAAAATATTGTTTTTAGGAAATGTAAAGTAATTAATAAACCAGTTATAAACAAATTTTTTGAGAAACGAGTTGCCAGTATTGGTTGAAGATTTACGTTTAATGGTAAGGGGATCCTTATGGTTTGAACATAATGGAGCGCCTCCGCATTGCCATAGGAATGTAAGATATTTTGTCGATAAATTGGAAGACAGATCGTTGGATTGGGCGAGGTGGACCAGGTAAGTGGTCAGCCAGACCACCCGACTTAACACCACTAGATTTTTTCTATGGGGGCATGTTAAAGAAGAAGTCTATAAAGAGGTTCCAACCACTGTGGAAGATATGAAGACGAGAATAAGAAACAGTTTTCGCAACGTTTCAGAACAGACTTTGAGAAAAGTGAAACTTTCATTTATGGATAGACTCGAAATGTGCCTTCAGCAAGATGGTGGTTTAGTTGAACCCCTTATATGAGCATTGTTAATTGTTTATATTAAATTAGGTTTACAAGTAAGTACATACCGAAGTAATTTTAAAAGATGTTCTGTTTTTGCTTAATTAATTTTTTTAAACTATTAATAATACTGATAACTGATTATCTTTGTTTATAACTGGTTTATTAATTACTTTACATTTCCTAAAAACAATATTTTCTGTTTTTTGAAATATCTCTAATAAACATGTAAAAGTTTCGGGTCTCAGTCTTCTTACCTCATAATTATTGGGCCACCTACACTTAACTTGTAAATAATGAATTGTGCGGCAGTAGCTTTGACAAGTTCGTCAATCCTGTTTCATTTATGATAGTGTCATGGCCCCCTAATATTAGATATTTAATAATAAACAACGTAAATTCAGTATAATCGTATTAGAATGAAGAAACCTTGGTTTCACGGCTGGTTTACTAAAAAACTGTTGGTCAGAAAGGCATCATGTATGGTATTTTTTGAAAGCTAGCAATGTTATCTTTAATATGAAAATAAAATATACAGGGTGTTCCATTTAAAAAAAATGAGTCCAGGGCGTATTTGCAAAAGTTGACCACCCTGTATAACAGTGAATAATTTTAAACAAATTGCAAGCGATTAATGTATTCAAGGATATGTAACGTTTTATGGAATATTTGGTTTTTCCATACCTGTTTCAAATTTTTTTAAAAAATGGCCGAACTTTGAGCATTTTTTCAACTTTAACCGCGTCCCATTCCCTTACTATAAGTTTTAGACCCAATAAACCCTATATCAAAATGATCGTAACGAACAGGAGAATCAATTGGAACAATTATATACAGGGTGTCCCATTTAAAAAAACAAGTTTGGTTCGCCACGAGTTTTTTGGACCACCCTGTATTATGGCTATAATTTTAAAACATAGCGGGTTTGACTATCTATAATATCCAAAAAAAAAATTTTCGAAATTCCTCACCGTTTACTCACAATCGTCCACCACATCTTGGTTGCACCACCCTGTATATACCAATTTAAAATACGACGAGTCCAGAGCAAGCTTGGCTTGATTATTTCTTGGGGAGTTTTCGCATGGAACTTGCACTTGTTTGAAAGAACAGATTATTTTTCGGTTTTAAAAAATAAATTATTAGGTAGATCATTGAAAATAAATTTAGGTGGGTCATTGACCCAATGACCTTACGGACGAGCCGCGCCTGATATATATACGTTAGTTTTTTTAATAGAGTTAATTGTTTAATAAAAAGAATTACACATAAATTACACTGTAATAAAAAAGCAATCGTAAAGCAACAACAAATTATTGTCTGGGCAAATAAGGTGGCTCTCCACATGCTGCTCATCTAAAAGCACATCTTTGTTTCCGAAATTAAATTCCTCGTCTGATTGGTTTATGTGTTGCGAAAGGGAAAAAATAAATCGGTTAGAGTAGGTACGTGACGCTAGGAAATGTTTTTTGTGTTGCATAACAAACCTGTTTAACTTTGGGTCAAGATTTACGTTAACATGTAGATTGACACTTATTTTTGCTTATCTCCTGACGTCACTTGACACTGAGGGCAAATGACAGATTTTCAAATTGTAATAAATTATACCGAGAAGTAAAAAAAATTGGTGAAATTATCCTAGTACTATTATTCAAAATGACATTTTTGGGTTTGTAATGACTGGCTTAAACCATTTATGCAATAAAAAACTACATGCACATTTCCTATTGTTGTATTTACACAAATATTAGTTTTAATGGTCAAAGTGGCCTAAAATGTATTTATTTTTTATATTTGCCAAAGGTTCCAGAATGAAAACATAAAAACCATGAAGGACCTGCGGTATTTTTTAAATCACTTCATGTAAAACATGTTTCCCAAGAAGCGCCCAGGTCCCTCTATAAAACTTTCAAGGCAAACCAGAAATTCGTCTTACTAAAGGAGACATTAAAGTTCAAAAAGAAACATGTAAATTCATCCGATACAAGACCATCGTGCCGTACTAAATAAATCTCTTTATATCCATATTCAGTAAATTTGTCATCCAGTTTTCCCGCATTATCCAGAAAAAAATATGTATAAAATACACGAGAAGGTTCGGGAGAGTCGAGAAAACAGATGAATAAAATCAAGCATCTTTGCCAACTTTATGTCAATTTCAAGGATGTTGTGACCTGAGGTTGGGTATTTATTATACGAAAAATATCGAACAAAATTAATGATGTTAGATAGGAGGATGAATTACAAACCATTGGGGGCGTGGTGTAGGGCAACAGAAGGCTGTCGATTGTTAAAGGTTGTCATGCTGGCTACATTGGTCATGCTAAAAAAAAGTTTTATTTGATTAATTTTGTTTAACATTTTAATGGTTGAGATTGAGTTAGTGGGCCTTAATAAAAGTCTGTCTCGGCAATTATTGTTTAAAAAAATTCATTTAAATATGTTTTTAAATACTCATGTTAAAAATTGTTGAGGGTTTTTTCCCAATCTTCATTGCCTACGTAGCGAACAGCACGCTAGATAAAATATAACTGCATAGTAGAGCATTAAATTTACTATAAAACAAAAAAGTAAGAGGGGATAAAAATGTCAACCAAATTTCGCCATGTCTTGCTGATATGCAATAGGCTGGTATTGGCATATCAGATATCTAAGGTATCCTAATAAAAATTACGACAACGTTTACAAGTCTTCAGGAAAACAGTGACCTTTTTCATTACATAAATTGTTTAAGCAAGTCATTTCAACCCAAAAATATTATTTTGAAGGAAATTACTAAGATAATTTAACTAATAAAATATTTCGGGACTAAAGTATGTCCTTTAATCCCTCCAAACAGGGACTAAAGTGGTTCATTAAATCCCTAGGGACTAAAGTGCATCCTAGCAACGAATAATTAAAAAAAGGCATATTTGACAAAATTTTATTTACTTGTTTATATTAATTTAATGGATGTTTAGGTACATTAGTACAATTTACAATATTAAATAATGGATTTATTTTATCGATAGTATATGTACTGTACGCCGCTACTTGATGTACAAGTCCATGCGACAGCTTTAGAAACTAGCCTAGAAGCATGTCTGGAAGTGTTTAAAAAAGGTCCGGGAATTTGGGATGCTTCCATGTCACCCTGTCCAAATATTTTGTCTGCTATAGTTTTTTACTGTTTATGGAATTTTCAACGTACCCCTCGGCGACGGCTGCCGATTTTCATCCTCCATGCCTTTTTAAAACATCCACAGGTGCACCAGAGTTCGCTAATAAAGAGGCGGATTTGGACGGAGCCGCGAGTCCTTTTCTTGACTGATTCGTTTTCGCTTTATAGAATGGTCGGTTACAGTGCCCAATTTAATTACGTTATAAAGTCCCGTAAACCCAAGTTTTGTTAATTCGTTAATTCTTATAACAAGCGCATTATCAGTTTTCTTCGGGATTTTCTTTTTTTAAACACGCGTACATATATTATATAAAATAATGCGTTGGCATTGAACACGTAAATCTTTGTTTCTCAATTCCGGACTTGTTTAGCTTTCGATGGCAAACCCTACCGGGCACTCTGGCACCGATTTATTATATTCCTGCGATAATTCACCTCTGCTGTTTCAAATGGTCGCCAAAAAGCCATGCTGATAATAAAATATACCATATAAAAACTTACCCCCAAAACCACAGTTATAAAACAAAATTAAATACGTAAATTAGAGCAAATCGTTTAAATCACATAATCCATTGTCCTATTCACTTAAGAAACCATTAACAACTGATATGACAGTGATGGCTCAATTATCTGAATCATCATTGTTTTAACAGGTGGATAGAAATATTATCATTCGCTCAGAATATTCCTCTGTTCTTGTCTAGAACATATAAATTTGCAGTTGCCTTTGTCTTCTTTTCGAGATAGCAAGGCTCGACCGAGGCGGCACTAGGCGTGCTGTCTCCAGGGTGTTGCCAGTTCTACAAAATTTTCGTAATT
Organism: Philopedon plagiatum; assembly: GCA_963971165.1. Classification (NCBI taxonomy): domain Eukaryota; kingdom Metazoa; phylum Arthropoda; class Insecta; order Coleoptera; family Curculionidae; genus Philopedon; species Philopedon plagiatum. The sequence goes on along the minus strand of OZ020196.1, from coordinate 18,844,857 downwards.
ATAGGAGAAACATAAGGGCTTGTTAATTAGTTTTTTTAACAACAGTAAAAACCCTTTTTATTTTGATTTCAATTATTTTTTATAAATAATACTTCTTAAGGACTAAAAAATTATTATAATATTAATGGATGACTTGTTCTTTTTTTTTTGACCCTCAAAACTTCTTGGTTCAAAGTATATTTGCAAACGAGCTTTCAAAGAGAGTTACTGACTAACAATGGAATACTGATCTAAAAAGAACACTTTTAATAAAAAAAACTTTTAGAATTAAAAAAAAAGATCTGACAACCATGGTTATGAGGTCGGTCTCTTTGAAGACCGTTAAATGCTTTTTTAAGGCATCAAACTGACTTTGGATGAATTATATCTGTCTTTACACTAGGGTTTACTACATATGGGGAATTTTGGGTTTACTTTATTTACAAAAAAGTTACATTATGAAATTCTAGGCAATAATTTTTGTAACCATTTTAATACAAACAATTCGTAACAATTTACCACCACAATGTGTCGTTAAGGAGATAGTACAAATATTAAATTATTTTTAAACAAATCAACAGCTTTTTATATAATTTCGGCAACCCTTGAGGTTGTTTTATTGAATTTTGGTATTAATAGCTAAATTTCACATGTCAAATAAAATATTAGGTCATCATCATAAAAGTGAGGTACTTTTTTTTACTGTTTCGTGATAAGTCTGATTTTAAAAATCAATGTTAAATTTTTATAGCATTCGAAGGAACATCAATTTATTTGGATCAGCGGCCATATTTCTCTAATGAAGTCCTTAAGCTTCCTTTTAGTACTTTAAGCGACGTAAAATGACGAATCATTTATTATAGTAATAACTTTGTTTTGTTATTGAACGATGATGAAGTTAAACTAGTTTTAGTTGAATTTGTTGGTAATGGACGACATTAAAATAATCGTAACGGGTAAACGATATCATAAATTACCCTTCTGGAGAACCCATCATTACTTATTTGCAAGGACCTATAATTAATTAGGACAGATACATTTAAATAACAACAGTTTAATGATTAGTTTTGACGTAGTAGTTCACGTACTAGTAGAACATTTTAACTATTGTTCCTACCTAATAGATTAGAAAATGATAATTTACAAGAGAGAACTAAATTAACTAATAATACTGTCACAATGGGGGTTGTTGCGACTGAGGCCAAATAATAGTCTCTGGGATTGTTGGAGTGTATGAAGTTAAAGCGAGTTATAAAAACAAAATAATATTTTCTCTCCAAAATAATTAATGATAATAAACAGACATAATAAATGAAGGGAAATACTTACTTAGGTTTTAAGTGAATACATTGCGCAAAAGGCGGCGCTTCTCTGGACCAACAGGCACTTATCGCGACATCTCCTGCCTATCAATTTTGACTCGTGACAGTACAATATTAATGTATTAATTTCTTGTATTAAAGAGACATATTTTCAGTTAGGTAATGATTTTTATTACCTAGGTTCAGGTATGGCCATGAGATCGCCACTTTCTCCATTAGTGAGTAATATTTTCATGAAGAATTTCGAAAATAGCGTTGTCGTTATCCATTGAAATACGTCGAAGCCGACGCCAACGATCTGGTGGTGGTATGTTTAGGATATCATTGCTGGCAACATGATACTAATAATCTAGATAGTCTAGTTTCTAAAGAGAATAATATATTGAAAACATGTGTTTATAGCAACCGCCATGAATATTTAATGTATGTAGAGAATTAAACAAAATTATTTCAGATTTATTTGAATTATATGCATATTGGCGATTCAAATTATTAAGAACGTCCGTGACGTCCTCTTCAGACGATTTGCTCACTGATATAACGGGGAATGTTTTCGTTTCGGCTTTGTCTCCATTATCGTGTTATTTGGCATCTTTACCGATTTTGACGTGAAGTGAGCCCTTCTTCCCCGGTAAACATCAGCTGATTGCAGCTGGCTTTCTTAATTTAAGTTGCCAATTGCCTATTGGTAAGAATTTAAAGGTAATCGGGCAAAACATGTAAATTTTTTTATTCAGTTTGTTTTTAATTTTTCGGTTGTTTAGTTTTTTATCTGAGACAGCCCACATATTTTTTTTATATTCGGACAACCCACGAAGGTCTTAACCTAAGTACTCTAGGTACCGTGGGCGTCTGAAGAGAATAAAGATGTAATTCATTGACACGAGATTTAAATGGTTGGAGGTTGGAAGGGGAAGGGAAAACATCTGCAGGCAATTTGTTTCATAATATGAAGACCCTAGGTATGAATGAGCGAGAGAAGTGGGATCTTGTAAAATATGTTGTCAGTAAAGGGATGCATTATGTAATAGGGTGGAGGTATATGAAAAAAATCTTATTTTTGGAAAATGATGTTGCCTGATCTTAAGAAAGTTGTGGTTGGAAAATAGAAGTTTTTTGGAATTTTAAGATAAAGAAAAATGAAAAAAATATATTTTTTTCTTTTTGACAGGTTTCAATATTTGCAATGAATTTCACCCATGCAAACACCCTGTATGTGCTATACGTTAATTAGGATTGGTTAAATGAAGAACGGAAGTTGTTTTTTCATACACATTCGCTTCGTAATGATACACGTATTGTCACTGAGGGATATGCAGTCAATATTTCATTTTAATAGCCCCCGATATGTGTCGGCAGCAACATTAATTTGCAATAGGAATCAATTATTACTGACCTTTTAGCGTGGAAATTAGTCAATTTATTAACACGTTATGCTTTTTCATATAATATTCCAGTAGAGATTTTAATCACGAATCACGTGTTTTAAAAGCTGTTTAGGTATTAAAAAGTCTTTTCAAGAAATATTTTTTGTTCCAAATAACTCTGTTTTTCTTGTTTTCTCTTCATAAATTAAATATTTATGGCGACTGTTTTTATCCATTTATTTTGGTCTTTATTAAGAAACAAAAAGATTTTCTTTTATACATTTTGAGAGACGTCATATGTTAAGTAAAGGTAAAAGTGCTATTATTGCTGATGTAATTCGAGTGTTTATTTTCTTTAATATTTCTCGAAGATTAGGAGATTTCGTGGATAAACAATATTACATTTGATTAAAATGATTCACCAACAATGACCGCAAGGACAATTGGATAATTCTGCGGGCTAACACACCTATTCTATCTTCTGCGTTGCCAACGGTTGATGCATTTATGATGACAGTGTATTAAATTAGAGGAGTAAAAGCTTAAAGGTATTTGTTTAATAAATATTAATTATTAATTTATTAAAAATAATTAATAATTAATAATTAATAATTAATAATTAATAATTAATAATTAATAATTAATAATTAGTAATTAATAATTAATAATTAATAATTAATAATTAATAATTAATAATTAATAATTAATAATTAATAATTAATAATTAATAATTAATAATTAATAATTAATAATTAATAATTAATAATTAATAATTAATAATTAATAATTAATAATTAATAATTAATAATTAATAATTAATAATTAATAATTAATAATTAATAATTAATAATTAATAATTATTATTAATTTTATTATCTTAACTGTTATGTGCTAATGAGCTCCAAATAAGTATTTTATTAATCTTACGCTATCCTTGGACCAGGCACGGATATTGGGGGGACGCAGGGGGCACGCCCCAAAGCCTTGTACAAAAGGATTTTAATAGCGGATTTTATAGAAATAGATATTGTAACATAAACATTAACCATTCTTACATATTCTACAAAATATTATAAACAAAAACAAACATTTGCCGCCTATGTAAAGTCTTTGAAATGAATTATATCACCAAAGTATGAATTATAGATCAATATTTATATATGTAATATAAAAAATGCAAGCCTTTTCGGCATTTTTATTTGCTCTTTGATTGTGTCTAAAAACATTCCTCACACATCTCACTGCAATCTCATCAAAATTTGCACCGAATCGTTTTGGCTTCTAAAGGAAACAAATAACCATATAGTTTAGAAAACAAATTAACGAAATTTTTCAAAAATATTTTCTCCAAAACATATATATATTGAACGTACATTTAAAAAAAATGTCCTAACAGCTTTTTCAAAGATGCTTTTATGAAATCGGATTTATGAAATATTTTCTCGAAAACACGTATTTCGAAAGTAAATTTTTTCAAAAATGTCTTTTAACAAATGCATTTTTCGTAAACCTATATTTTCGAAAATAGTATTTAGAAAATTAAATTATGAACTCTAGTGGAAAAAAATCCAAAATGTAAAAAAAATTCGAAGATTCTTTGATCGTAGTTTAATACGATAGTACCCAAGCATGAAATCTAGTAGATCCACACCTCCCATATATTCATTATATTTCAATACACTTTTTGGACAATTATCTAAGAAAATTTTATGGTTTACTTGCTTTGGGACGACTTGAGCAAGCTTAACTACAACATTACTACTAGCTCATACGTTATCTTCTGGTACGGGGTCTCCAAATCGGAAACTTCTTGCGCCATATTTTGAAGCCCTAAAAATTTAAGCTCATCTGGTTCTTTTGGAGGTTTCCACTTCTCCAGGCACCTGGATTAAGTTTTTCTGCAAGTTCAGAAAGTGGAATATCTTCACTATCATCAGACTCTGCATCTGTTTCTGATATAATTACGTTTTCTCTTACATCAAAATCTTGAGCATCATCGTCGCTTTCAGGTGCTAATATTCGAGGTGGCGCAATGTCTTCGTCTTCTGATAGATCGGAATCTTCACTTTCATTATCACTTGGTATGTCCCCAACATGTTCGCAAGTTCAATAAAATCTTCTTGGATCCATCTGAAACAAACAATACATGCTTTGACTTTGACGTAGGTTCCTAAATGCATTGTGTACCAATAAAAATTTAAATGCATAGCGTCCCATATATGACTGAAACTAATTTTCCAACGTAACACTCAGTAAAAGGGAAAATAATATGTAAAACTTACTTTTAATTGAAACAAGAGTAGGTACACAATACACAGATATTTTTTTCAACCGCTAAAACTGTAATTTACTTGGTAAAAATAACACACGCATATACATAACCTAAGCGGAAACACAAATCAATCATGAGGCGACTCGTATTTACCAAAACACCGCGGTTTTTTAGGTGATAGCGCCGATTCTGTTTTCATAAATTTATTGCTCAGTCCCAGATATGGTACACCATGCACTAATGCCTTTGTATTCTTTTTATGCTATGAAAAAATAACATTTGTGGTATGTATCATATTATATCGTTTAGCATGCGGTAAAGGGTTAAAGAACTGAGCAATATTGAGACCCTTGAAAACTTGCCAAGTTTGGTCTGTAAATTTATCAATTCACACAATATTTTTCTGTGCTTATCAAAACACTGCTAATAACGTGTAGGCAAGGAACTTGGCATAATTTTTACATTTCAGTTATTTTTTCAGATAACAAAACACACAGTCCTGACGAGAACTTGTCCTGTTTTTTTACATGTATGTTTTTGGTGGGATACTTTCTTCCCCAAACATTTCAACATTTAGATTCATTCTGTAAACGCTTAATTTATTTCTGAAATTTGGGTCGCCCATCGTGGGACTATGTCACCACAAGTCATCTACCCGTCTTATAATGAGCGATGATTGATCGCTATTTTAAGGGTGAATTTCATCAGAAAAAATTCTAATTTTTAAATGGAGTACTTTAGTATTATGACATAAAAAATTGCTGGATAAGCCATTACGTAATTACTTAGCAGTTATAATATATCATTTATTAAGTGTTATGAAAGCTTAGGAAAAAAGAGTATATCATACAAATCGCAATAGTGAAAAATATAAGCTTTTAAAATAAGCTGCTTTGCTTGGTTAGCTACCAATGACACTCCCCGACGACTACAAATAGAAAATTGTAGAAAAAAATTCATTAATTTCAAGGTTTCAACTATATGGTTTATTCAAAATATGGATTTAATTTCTTGTAATTTATCTGAACTCTTACGTAAACGTAAAAAATTTTACTGCTTAATCGCAACTAATTTCTCTCGCGTCTCTCAGTTCGCCTATTAAGGTGCGTACAGACCTGACGAGACACGCTCGCGACGAGCCCGCGACACGCACGAGACACGCCAAAATTTCAAGTGTGGACGTGGCTCACGGCAGGGTCGCAGAAGGCGCGCTTGAGGCTCGGCGCAATCCATCTGCTGTCGGTTTTTCGACGGCAGATCAAAGGGGAGCGTGTCGCAAGGTCAATTAGAATTAATTAAATTCTATGAATCGAAACCAAACCTTTGGAACCCGAAGGACAAATTATTATAAAAAAAGTAAAGTTCGGTACGCCACCATCTCCGTCTTCTTTTTGTTGTCTGCTTGCAGCGATTATCATTGCACCACCGCATAATATTGCACAACATGCAGCTATCTCATGATTAGTCGACATGCTGAAGTCACTGACTGAAAAACGATTCGTGGATAATCAGTGGGAACGCATTTCGCGCGAGAGTCTCGCGCGCCTCTCGCGAGGGTCGCGCGCGCCTCTCGTGCGTGTCCCGAGCTCGTCGCGGTCTCGTCGCGGGCATGTCTCGTCAGGTCTGTACGCACCTTTACGCTCTCATGTAGGTTATGGACCCCGCTTAAGGTGCGTACAGACCTGACGAGACACGCCCGCGACGAGCCCGCGACACGCACGAGACACACCAAAATTTCAAGTGTGGACGTGGCTCGCGGTAGGGTCGCAGAAGGCGCGCTCGAGGCTCGTCGCAATCGATCTGCTGTCGGTTTTTCGACGGCAGATCAAAGGGGAGCGTGTCGCAGTGTGGACGGGTTTATTTTTTTGGTGCGCGACAACTACATATTATACACTTTGACAAATGTCGGAAGTTTCAGTAGTGAAAATATGGAATGGGACGAGGAAAGTCAATTAGAATTACTTAAATTCTATGAATCGAAACCAAACCTTTGGAACCCGAAGGACAAATTATTATAAAAAAAAAAATACGACTCGTGGGTTGAAATTGCTCAGTTAATGGGTAATGGCAGGACATGCAGCTATCTCATGATTAGTCGACATGCTGAAGTCACTGACTGAAAAACGATTCGTGGATAATCAGTGGGAACGCATTTCGCGCGAGAGTCTCGCGCGCCCCTCGCGAGGGTCGCGCGCGCCTCTCGTGCGTGTCGCGGGCTCGTCGCGGTCTCGTCGCGGGCGTGTCTCGTCAGGTCTGTACGCACCTTTTTACAGGCAACTGCACGCCTTACGCGAGAAGCCGGGCAAAGTTAATAGACAGGACAAAGATCATTCTGCCGCCTTTCGCGAGTTTTACGAGTTCGAACGAGTTCTCTTGGAAAGTTTGGCATATTTCAAGCATATTTACGGGTTTTTTGACAAGTTTAAATAAGAGTGATAGGTCTCGGGGTGTGACAGCGTTTTTTAGATTAGTTTTACCGGACCGCTTCCGGTCCCTTTATAATTGTCACCTCACGACACTGATTCTGATGATTAAAAAATTGTTTCTAAATGACATTTTCCTATAAAATAACAATGAAAGAACAAAAATTCTCTATAATAAGTAATCTGTTTTGACCTAGTAATTTACCTTTTTTATTGTGAAAAATCTTGGCAGTCTAAAATAATAAAAATTTATATATCAGCTTTTGATGTTTATTTTTTAAATTTGCTGCTTGTTACGTAGCAAACCAAACAATAAATCCATCTGACTGTAAATCGATTTGTTTGTTTTGAATAAAGTACTTTGTTAGTCTTTATCCTTTGCAGTGTTTTTGTTTGCGAACATACAGACCATGGCTACAATGCAGATTTAATCAAAACCTATGAACTCCTCCCCACACAAGATATATTATTTTAACCCAAACAGATTATTTACACAAGGTCTTTCAATATTCTTTTTTTTTTACTCCCTTACTCTAATATTCAAATTAAATGTCTTCGATATGTTTCATAATAATGTTCCTTAGCATACAAATTTTCATTATGAAACCGCGTTAGCAGCCAATTTGAAACCAATAGTTTTTTAATCAAGTGGCTTCTCTTTAATACAAATAATTTGACTTTGACAGGTATTAATTATAAATGTTGCATTTTCATTAAAACTTTTAGGAATATTTACATCAGAAATTATGTCAGATTACGATATTAGTGATAGTGAAAAACTTCATTTGTTTAACTGTTACTAAATTAAATTAATGTATTTTAGTTTAATATTTGTTAATAAATGGTCATAGAAAAAATAGTACATGCAACTCTCATGTAATGTAATGGACATTAATACACTCGCATTCGTAAGGACACTCGCCAGGGCTCATCTCGTTATTTATGCTCGTGTATTAACAGCCATCATTACATAATCGTTGCATACTATTACCTAAAACCTACAGAGTTATTAAAAGGGAACAGAGGCTCATTAAATGAGCTAATCACCACTCGCGATAGTCTTAGCAGCTGGCAAAAACCATTTTTCGAAAATATTTTTGAAAATTACCTTTTTTAAAAATCATTTTTCAAAATAGAGTTTTTCAAAAATTAAATTTTAAAGACAAAACTTTTAATCTAGTGTTAAATCCTAGCACAGTGCGACATTTATGCAACATTGTCGAGGATACTTTGTCGAGACTATGTTCGATGAGAGACTGTTGCAGCAGTATTCTGTGACCTTGCAAAGACAATTGACAGTGTAGATCGTGGGATAATACTAAGTACATTTAAAGTCTATAGTTTCAGAGGGCCGTCTTTGCATTCGTTTAAATTGCAATTATCCTAATAACAGCAATCTGTCTTTATTAATAATACCCGCTCTGAGAGTGAAAGTGTGACCTCGGGGATTTCTCAAGGGTCTGGGCCCAAGTAAAAAGGAGCGGTTGGGAATTTCTCCGAAAATGTTAACTAATGTGTCAATAACCTAGAAGGATATTGAGGCCAGAAAATCTAATATAACATGGACAAGTTTAAATATGGGGAGATAAAGGTGGAAGAGAAAATAGGTGCACTACAAAAGAAAGAAATAACTTTTTTAAACAAAAAAATGAACCGACTTCACAAAAGGAAAATCACTGAATAGTAAGAAATAATATTTTTACATATTTATGACCGAGGTTAATGACAAACTTAATTTTGTTCAAATTTTGGTAACTTGTACATCGAATAAAAATCCTAAATGATAATTCATGAACAATTAATCAGGAGTTATGCTTACTTTACTAGACTCTGTTATACAAATTACATATTGGACACAATTAGGCTCACCATTAAGCTCAGTAATAAATAACTAAAAATATTACTCTCTATTAATAATTTACTAACGTATTTTCATCAGGGATTCCTATTATACTACTTCAAAATTGCGCGGACTTCAAAGTTTAGAACTTTGGTGTACAAGTTACCCAAATTTGTACAAAATGAAGTTTGACATTAACCTCAGTTATAAATACGTTAAAATAGTATTTCATACTTTTCAGTGCTTTTCTTTTTGTAAAGTAGGGTCATTCTTTAAAAAAAAATTAAACGTCAACAATTTACCAGATGTTGACAAACAGTTTATTACCAGTAAAATCAGCAAAAACATACGAAATAATAATAATAATTTTATTGTGTCAAAGTTCACAAAATCACAAAATACACTCATGTGCTATTGAAAATTTTGCCCTAAAAATAGTTACAGTGTTTTAAAAAATAGTATAAATAAAACTAACTATAAAGTATTAATAAGTATGAATACACTAAGCTGACTCTAAACCAAATTAGGTACCTATTTAAAGAAAAAAATACTAAAAAAGCCTTAAATCGATGCTCCTGGCGAAAAGAGAAAACGTATCATCCGACATTGCAAGACTTATTTTAGTTTTGAGATTAAGGCGCGAGTCAGGATATTTAGCAAGAAGACTGTTGGCTATGAGCGGTGCAAAATACGAAAAGCTGGACCTAAAAGAGCTGATGCGATACTTAGGCACCTCAAATCTTCTCAGTATGTCTCTCAGGTCCCTATGATGAATACACCCTCTTGGAGTTAATTTGTTGTATAGATATTTAGGTAACTTGTTAGATTTGCTTAATAAAACATACAATGTGTATAAATCTACTTTCTATGAGCTTTAACATATTTAGATCACGCAGTGATATTATGTGAGAAGCGAAGAACATCCACGATAAAACGGACAGCTGGACTGCATTTTTTGAAGGCGATTCTTATTTTCGACAGTTAAGCAAGGGCCATATACGAAATCCATATAGTTGAAATGAGACAAGACAAGGGATACAGCTAAAGTTTTCCGTATGTTCATGTTTAGCAACCTTTTAAATGGAAAAAGTTTTTTAAGTCTAAGATGGATCTTTTTGCAGATTTGATTAACATGACTGTTAAATTTTAATTGATCATCCATATAAAGGCCCAAATTTTTAACACAGTTGGTTTCCACAATTAGCTGTTGATTTATTTTGATTTCAAATGAGGCAATATACCAACTAACTTATGTTCACATTTTGATGGATTTAAAAGATCTGCCCACATTTTAATTTGTTCTAGATCACTATTAATCTTGTTGCATGCGTCCTGCTTATCACCCACATCAAACTCAAGTAGCAATTAAATATCATCAGCATACAACTGAAGGCTGCAAAACCTCACAACATTGCAAAGATCTGCTATGCCGAGCAAAAAGAGCAGGGGACCGAACTTATAGACCTAAAAGAGGAGAACAAAACCGACCGAGGAGCCTCAATAATTATTGTTCTCTGAGATCTGTGAGTTAGATAACTCCGAAACCATTCGTGAATTACACCTCTTAATCCATAGTAGTGCAGCTTAGCCAAAAGGAAATCAAAATTCAAAGAGTCAAATGCCTTAGACATGTCGAGAAGGGTTAACGACGATATGCGTCCAGGGTCAATCGTCTTTAAACAATCATCGACCACACAAAAAAGTGTAGAACTAGTACCGTACTAGTTAGGTAGACTGAACACCAGGGATTATTTGATTTTTTTCAAGGAATACGATAGTCTGATCATACAAGACAGATTCAGCAATCTAATAAATTTGAAAATTGAAATTTTTGTTTTTCAATATTACTGGTTACTGGTCGTAAAAGAAATGGTCTATGAGACTCACATTTAATGGCTATTAAGACACTCCTATTCTCACACTCATGTCTTAATAGCTATCATTTAATGCTTATTGCATACTATACTATTAAATGTCAAGTTAACAACATAATAGTAGATACATTAGTGATATTATATATTTCGAAGTCTTATAAATTTCTTGGATTGCACATAGACCCAAAACAAAAATTCGATTTAATAGGTATAACAGGACAGCGAGAGGTTGCTCTGCTTGGAGGGTGGTTTCACGGAAGCTTGATATTTTATTAGCAAGGAATATAAATTTTGCTTTCGTTGAATTTCACCTACGATATGGATTGTGTTTCTAGGATTCCTGTTCAGATTATTCGTGTAAAATTAATTTTTTATTACGAAGTATTTTTGTTTGGAATTGCTTGTTTGGGCTTGCTTGTATATAAAAATTGTAGGGTTAAATTAAAACACTAACGCATGTCCCATAAGTTTTAAGAAAAAAATATTAATACTCATATTTTGCATTCTTTTAATTTCTTATTATTTTAAATTATAAGTCGTTATTCCTGTATTTATTGTTAGTAAAACTCTACGTTTAAACTACGGATAAGGGTCCATGTTCTTCAATAGCACTCAACTTAACCTTAATTTGCGCCTCTAGCTTGTTAGCTAGAAAAGTTTACGATGATGGCTTTGAAGCTCAAAACGTAGCACAGTTACTTCGCCGGATAAACAAAAAAAAATTCGAGAAATCGACATTGGTGCCATCCAAAGGCTAATGGCGCAAATTAGGGTCAAATTGCGTGCTATTGAAGGACTTGGACCCTTATCCGTAGTTTAAACGTATAGTTATAACAATAAATGTAAAAATAACGACTTATAATTTAATATAATAAAAAAGGAAGTGATGATATTATGCCCGGTGTTTTGTAATTTTTTTCTCCTATATTTTCTAGAGAAGTGTATAAACATTTACCCAAACAGAGAAGGTTGTCAAATAATTCGTAAATATCTTAAGAAAGTTAATGAAATTAAAGGTAAACAAAAAGTTGCTGCAAGCTCAGGTTGGTTTAACAAACGGGAAATGCAATACTTTTAAAAGATTTGACAAACATTCATATTATGTCAAGTTCATCAAGCAACGTAAACAATAGTGTTCAAGAAATTCTAAAGATGCTTACAAATAAATATAATAATTGTACATTTGATATACACAGTGAAGATAAAAAATTAAGGGCCATGTTTTTCCAAGATGAGGGTACGAAAAAATTCTTTGCCATATTTCCAGAAATACTATTTATGGATGGTACATACATATGTGGCAAAGATGACCGAATGTATCAGCTGGTTAATTCAAAGGTAAGCTGATCTTTAGGACTAAAAATTGTTTCATTAGCTTGGATATTGCTTACAGTTTTAAACAAAGAAATTCAAACTGGGAAGACACGCGTTGTGTTATGATGAAGGATAAGTGTACAAGTGAAAGATCTTTAATTGCTCAGGCAGACCTACAGGCAAAAGACCTTCCAGCAAAAAAGAAAAGAATAATGAATGAATGAATGAAGAATAAAATGTTGGAAATTATTTTCCATTGCTAAACTTTCTTTATGTACAAGTATACATTGTTTTATAAATTAAATAGTTTTTTTTTCCAAATTCCTTGTTCATATACATACGTATTTGGGTAAGGAGCCAAGTATAATGTAGAATTCATAACAATGACCTTACGTTCAGTACTACTATTAATTTATAACAGTACCGAACGGCGTCATTATGCCACACCTCTTCAGGATTTTAATTTATTCAAACGATCCCGCGTTCGGGATTCTAGGCACTTCTAATAAAAAATTAAAAGAATGCAAAATATGAGTATTATTTTTTTTTCTCAAAACTTATACGTTAGGTTTGTTACACAAAAATGTGATTTAAACTTCTTTTGTGTAGAAGATGTCTAAATGGAAAAAATAACCACATGCATCAATGGTTTCTTTTTTATTTTCGCTGGTTGCAAGAGCAAGCTACGCTTTTATCAGAGTGTAATATACATTTTTGTTCGCTTTAGAAAAATGTCACGTTATCGGTTTATTTTCAATGCTGTTCCACCGAAAGCTCATTTTTAGCACGCACATCAATCGCAATCACATGAAAAAATCTTTTTTCTATAGTTTCATGTCAGGGAAACAAGTTTTTAATAAAAATTTACCAAAATCTCATTTGTGAAGCGTTCTATCTCTCCTCTTTCCTTGTTCTAATTACGCACCATGTATAAAACAAACAAAACGCTAGCTATGAGTAAATGGATCCGTCTCCTCGTGCTGAAGGACAATGTTTGTAACACTTTAAATTACTCATCCTGTAAGTCGTTTTATGTGTTTACACCGAAAGATAATTGGCTTTTATATCAAGGAGCTGAACAACAACCGTGTCAAAAACCAAAATAATAATAATGGAATCTGAATACTGCTCTTAAACGTTTTACTTTTATGTTTAAAAATTAGTTGTGATACACTTCTTAAATCAATATACTTTTACGATTCATATAAAAGTAATAACAGAATAAGATATTTTGTTATAGGTAAGTATAAATAAATATTCTTCACTACTGGAATTTGTATGACACACTCTTTTTACTTGGTGGTTATAATACTTAATTATATGATGTACATTTGATAAACAGAAAGCGATTATGTTAACTTAGATGATATACATTACTCCAATGAATTAACGCACCAAAACGAATTTATCATAATTTTGGTAGCAATTTTCTTGTGACCCCTTAATTCGACTGTAAAAAGGTTTTTTCAGGTTATAGGTTCATTCTTTGGGAAAGGAAGTACACCAGTATTGTTTGAAAAAAAATTAATTTTTTACAGTATACACGGGTTTAACAATAATGTTGTTTTTCCTCTAAAGTTTGTAGAGCCCTGTAGATTAGACCAGCCATAACTGCGATTCACATTCACAACTAGACTGTAGCCTTATCTAATCTTAAGATTTTATTTTTTAATTCACTCTGATCTCTTAATTACTAAAGGAGATACAGGGTTTTTAAAGAGTGATTTTCTTACTTAATGTACTAAAAATTACAAATAAAAATTTCCGAATTTCCGAGCAATTACTATAAACCTACAAAATTTAAAATAACACATACAATAACACAACCTTAACATAATAAACCTTAAAGATTAAACAGTATAGGTACAGTAGGAAAATTAAACGGTTAAGATTTCTAAAAACTAAAAGAACATCGTTAGTGTTAACAACGAATATTACCACCTTTTGAGCCTTTAGCAGCTTGACACCGACGTACGCCTCATCTTATTTAATTTTGATCTAGTCCATTCCAGATTTCAACAAGTCCTACCTTTCCAGATTGTTTGGCGAAGTTTCAAAGTTCCTAGCCACCTATCAATGATGCTCCGGAGGTGTTCAATGGGATTTCAGTCAGGACTTCTTGCAAGCCACACCATAACATTTACACCCACGTCGTAAAGGCAATTTCAATTTGTTGTTATTTTCCAAAGAGCATTAAGCAAAAAACATCACTATTTAAGAAACCCTGTATCTCCTTTAATAACTGAGAAACCAGACTAAATTAAAAGCCAAAATGTTAAGAATAGATTAGGCTACAGTCTAGTTGTGAATGTGAATCGCAGCTATGACTGGTCTAAAGTACAGGGCGCAGCAAACTTTAGGGAAAAAGCAACATTATTGTTAAATCCCTGTATACTGTACACAATTGATTTTTTTCAAACAATACTGGTTATACTTACATTCCTAAAGAAGAAACCCGAAACTTAAAAAAAGTTTTTTACAGCCAGAATAAGGGGTCAAAAGAAAATCGCTACCACAATTATAATAAATTCGCTTAAATCATTGGAGTAATGTATATCGTCTAAGTTAACTTAATCGCTTTCTGTTTATCAAATGTATATCATATAATTAAGTATTATAACCACCAAGTAAAAAGAGTGTGTCATACAAATTCCAGTAGTGAAGAATATTTATTTATACTTACTTATAACAAAATATCTTAATCTGTTATTACTTCTATATAAATCTTAAAGTTTATTCATTTATTCCTTTTTCCTCTGACAATTACAAAAATTGTGTAGGATCAGTCGTAGCACATCGGATACAAGCTGTCTATTAAGGGACCATCCATTAATTACGTCACACTTAAAGGGGGGGGGGGGTTAGGGGGTCCACAAAGTGTGACAATATGTGACAAGGGGGGGAGGAGTCAGAAGCTTCGTGACGTCACATTTAATCTAAAATATTAAAACAACTAAATAGAGCATAGGGTCACGGGCGAAATGAACGTTATATAAGTATATTATTTTGAACTGTAAAATTGTTTGCCTTTGGTAACATATGCCGAAAGACCGATACCGCCTTTGAAAAAAGACGACGTCAAGTGATTTATTGTTTTACAATTTGTTTGCAATGTTACCAGGTCTACCGTTTACCGGTAGATCTATCGTTTTCGGCCTCGACCTACCGCCCTACCGTTTACGAACCTGATTCTACCGTAATTTTTAATCTGAAAAATATACAGTGACCGCCAGTGGCGGGTCGTGACCTAAAATTTGGGGGGGGGCACAAATCACAATTTTAATTCTCTATGTCAATGTGTTCGGTATAAAAAAGGCGAACATTTCTTGGTTAATATAATATTATTTTTAATCTTCCATAAGTTTAAATATTTCTGATAGCTATTTTTAAAATTAAAACCGACAAAATAAACTTGGGGGACCTGTGCCCTTCCTTAAAATTTGATTAAGGTCAAATTTGACTTTGGCATCAATTTTTGCTTGACCAAGAACCTTAAATGACATAATATATAAAGATAGTCACGTATCCATCTTAGCTGTCAAAAGTTTTTTTTGGAAAAATTGTCCTAAAAATGGTATTATTTGTAAAAATTTTGAGAAATAAAATGGTAATAAGTTGTGTGGTTTGTCATCGAGGTTCTATTATTAAAGTTTTGTTCAAAAATTTTAACTTTTAATTTTTTACGTATTTTTTTAGCATCATAAATGTATTTAAATGTTTAACGTTTATTTCGTTATTATTAAGTTTAAACGCCATACTGCAACGCTTTTAAAGATGAGGTAACCCCACAAAAAGAAATTCATGACAGTTAGGTCAGGTTTTTTTTTATCTAAGACATCCCACGTAGACTTCAAGCCTAACTATTAACGTACCGTGGGCGTCTGAAGAGAAGGGAAATGTAGTCTATTGACACGGGATTTGAAGGATTGGAGGTTGTGACGGGAAGTGTTCCATAATCTGGAGACCCTAGGTATGAATGAGTGAGAGAAGTGGTCTGTTCTAGGCTTTTGTAGCTGGACAGTAAAGGGATGCATACGTAACGCGCCTCTTGTTGTTCAGTTAGGAACAGTCAAGGGGGGAATAATACCGGCTAGTTCTTCAGAGCAAAATCCGTGGAAGTAGCGGTAGAAAAAGGTTTGCTATGAATACTCAGAATATCCGCCAATCCATTTTCCTCTAAACAAATTGTCTAAAAAATTTCTGATCTCAATCGTGCTCTGAATTGTTGGTATCACAATATCAATCTTTCCGGTAATGGTATGTTATCAACAGCATTGGTTATCTCAGTCCTTAAAAAGTTTAAATAAATTGCTGCCTTTAAGTTTTCTCTAAAAAAATAGGGCCCAATCAATTTTACGATAAAAATTCCACACCAGACATTTACTCTAAAAGAATATTGCACTTTGCATTCAATTATGAAGCCAGGGTTTTCATGAGCCCATCACCTACAGTTTTGAGAACTTACTCCCGTTTGAATAAAAAGGAGCTTCGTCTGTAAACATTATTCCTTTGGCAAATGACCGATTCTCTTCTATTTCCCCCTGTACCCAGGCACAAAAATCAAACCTTGCTTCAAAATCCCTTTCATTTGCTTTCGTTTGCTTATGTTCAATTGCATCTTATAATACATTTTCATGTTCTTCTAGTTTCCAATTTGCATGTGGTTTTTTTAAAATCATTCAAAACTGTTCCAGTTCGTTTGAATTTGTCCAGAATACACCCAACTGTGGAATGCGAAACAAAACTTTTGTGGGTGTCTTTGATTAAAAATATTCCCAGTGTCCCTATTTGTCCTATTTTTTACCGTTGAATTAAAACTATCTATATTTTTTCTTCGGTAGTAAGAATTTTTTAATCTATCTTTAAAAAACTTTTACACCAGTAGAGATTTAGTGACAATCAATTACCGTCCTATGTAAACTTGTTATATTTACATTTGTTTTAAAGCCTACTGTTGAATTAAATTACAATAAAAGTGTTATTTTTTAGTTTTAAAAATTTTAACGATGCTTTTAATAATAAATAAAAGATTTTTTTTAGCTGGCTGTTAGAATCCTATGGATATGCTTTTTTAACTGTTGTGTTTGATATGGTTAATAATAAGCCCTATAGATCTTAAAAAATCAGATAATAGTCCAAACGCGCTCAGGGAATTTTAAAAAATATTTATTTTTGTGCCATAAAACATCTGCATACTTTGGGAAATGTATATCTTATCTTTAGAAACGTTGCAATATGGCGTTTAAACTTAATAATAATGACATAAACGTTAAAAATTGAAATAAATTATTATACAAAATAAATATGTGAAAAATTAAAAGTTAAAATTTTACAAATAGAATATCGATGAGAAACCAAACAAATTTTTCGTATGACATTTTTCGAAATTTTAGCAAATAATATCATTTCCAGGACATTTTCTTTAAAAATGTGACTTTTGACAGCTAACATGGACCACCTGACTATCTTTAAATGTGTCATTTAAGGTTCTTGGTCAAGTAAAAATTGATGCCAAAGTCAAATTTGACCTGAATTAAATTTTAAAAAGTCTCCTATATGGTGCAGACTTTTTGGTGGACACTGTGCCTATATACTATTATCTTACTTCGTTACTGATATTATCCATTTACGGCCGGTATTACAGGTTGTTAAAACTGAAAGTTCAGATGATCTCAGGTTCTTCTGGTCCATGGACACAGGATGATTAATTTTTTTCAGTTCAGTTCAGTTTTCAGCCAAAATCAACGTAAGAATTTTTTTCTATTGATTTTGAGTACCTATCTATTATTTGAGAACGTACAAATTGTTACTTTAATGAACATATTTAAAAAAATAATAATATTGGAAGTGCTGTTTTAATTAAGTTAAAAATTTCAAATTGCAAAATGAGTGACGTCACAACAGGGGGGGGGGTCCATACGAATGTGACAACGTGTGACAAGGACCAGGGGGAGTCAAAAAACGATGAAATTTGTGTGACGTAATTTATGGATGACCCCTAAGACCTAAACGAATTTTAATAAGAATCTTGGTGTTATATGTAATTTTAAAAGCACCTGTCTCTTCATTCAATTTATATTTAACTTGTTTACAAAGTTGGTAATAAAAAGATAATAGAAAAAATTTTGTTGTGGAAACAAGCTTTTTATCAAAATTATCTTTCTTTACTAGGTCATGGAATTCGCGTTTCGCCTTGTTGCTTTCACGAAAACAAAGATAACTTTCAGGTAAAATTCTGATGCAAAAAAGCAAAACAACAAAGAGGATGTTTTCTCAACGACTCTTTGTTTACAGTTAATTTACGTCGTACATTAACTAAAGATAATAAACATGCATTTTTGCTATTTACGTATTGAAGTGCAATAAACCACAACTATCTGTAAAAGATTTTTTAACGAATAACGTTTGCTTACCTCGTTTATTAGATTAAAAATGCAACAAGTACTGGTACTGGTATCACATAATACGACATATTCATATAGTCTACATAAGTTTGATATATTGTAACGGACGGCCGAAAAACTAAACACAATTATTTACACCCTTATACCACCTTTATTGACTGTCAGTGTCACAAGTATCCTATTACTGACAACAATTTATAGTAGGGGAGTTAACGACAGAAATTTCCGGGTCATTTTCGCAAGCTTTATTTTTTTTTGTATGAGTTACGTGTGTAATATATAATAGTTATATGAACGTCTACCAGCGCACCCACATGACAGTGGCTTACAGGAGGGTTACAATTACAGCTGAAAATAAACAAAAAAAAATTATAGCCGCATACGCGAAACTTATTGTACGTAGCAGTTGAAACATAAGAAGCCTAGAAAATACCGTCTGCCACCTAAATTCGACAACAAACCTCGTCTGCCACCCACATAAGTAAGCGCAAAAAAAATATTAAAAAATTTTATACCCGCGAAGATGAAATTAATGAAAATTCTTCTTTTTTAGTAACAAACACAAAAATAATAGTCTGCCACCAATAAGATACAACGAAGGTCGTCTGCCGAGCCTATGAAGTTGCGCTCGGCATACACCGCGCGAGCACCACGACTACGACGCTGCATCTTTATCGGCTTGAAAGACGATCTTTGTTGTTCTAAATTGTTGAACGACTATCATGAAGTTGTTTTTTATGTTATACATTTATTCACTGAACTTAAATCTGTTCATTTGCAGAGTATAGAAGGAGTCATCGCGTACACATGCTCTCGGTGTTCAAAATGTATCTTAAATGTATTGATGAATTTCGATAAAACATTACTGTCTTACAATGTCATTAAGAGATTATTTTTTAAGGCATAATTATTTATTGACTTTCATTTTAAAGAATTATATATTTATTATTAATATATATGAATGAATATGAATATATAATTATTAATAAATATAGAATTCTTTAAAATGAAAATCAATAAATAATTATGCCTTAAAAAATAATCTCTTAATGACATCGTAAGACAGTAATATTTTATCGAAATTCATCAATATATTTAAGATACATTTTGAACACCGAGAGTATGTGTATGTGTATGACTCCTTCTATAATCTACAAATGAACAGATTTAAATTCAGTGAATAAATGTATAACATAAAAAACAACTTCATGATAGTCGTTTAACAATTTAGAACAACAAAGATCGTCTTTCAAGCCGATAAAGATGCAGCGTCGTAGTCGTGGTGCTCGCGCGGTGTATGCCGAGCGCAACTTCATAGGCTTGGCAGACGACCTTCGTTGTATCTTATTGGTGGCAGACTATTATTTTTGTGTTTGTTACAATAAAAAGAAGAATTTTCATTAATTTCATCTTTGCGGGTATAAAATTTTTTAATATTTTTTTTGCGTTTACTTATGTGGGTGGCAGACGAGGTTTGTTGTCGAATTTAGGTGGCAGACGGTATTTTCTAAGCTTCTTATGTTTCAACTGCTACGTACAATAAGTTTCGCGTATGCGGCTATAATTTTTTTTTGTTTATTTTCAGCTGTAATTGTAACCCTCCTGTAAGCCACTATCATGTGGGTGCGCCGGCAGACGTTCATATAACTATTCTATATTACACACGTAACTCATACAAAAAAAATAAAGCTTGCGAAAATGACCCGGAAATTTCTGTCGTTAACTCCCCTACTATTAGTACGTTTCTAAGACTGAATAGAAAGTCAACAACGAAAGTCGGTCTGGATTTCCTGTATACCATTTTGTTGGTCTTGGAGAATTCGGAAACATTTCAGGAGGATACAAGGCGCATTAAAACGAACGTGCATTTTAAAATATTGATAGGGATAAATTATTAAATAAATTATATAATTATGGTATAAGGGGTATTGTATATAAATGGTCCCAAAATTAACGAAAGTTCTTCAGACCAGGAATATAATAATATAGGTGTACCACAGGGAAGTATTTTAGAACCTTTATTATTTATTCTTTATGCCTATAAATGATATGCCAAATGTTTTGTCAAAATACTATATTCAAATGTTTGCAGATGATACCTTAATTTATATCAAGGGTAAAAATATATTTAATTCAATGGAAATTCTAAATGATGAGTTAAAAGCTATGTCCAACTGGCTAAAAGTCAATAGACCAAAATTAAATCTTTCAAAAACAGAATCTATGATAACTGAAAGAAATGTAAACTGTGAAAACACACAGACATTTATACTGAAAAATTAGAAATAGTTCCATCGTTTAAACATTTGGGAATACGAGTTGGGTCTAAATTAAAGTTTGATAACCACTTTGAAAACATTAAATAAAAAATTGCAAAAAGTATGTTATTTTAAAATAACCAGTCAAAATTTAAGTTTATTTTGAAGAAAACAAGTTTAAAATACTATAATTTTGCCACATTTCTCATATTATTTAACTATTGTTTAAACTGCTAATAAAGGAATATCTGACAGACCTTAAATACTCCAAAAGGGGGCAATGCGAATAATTTTAAATATCGATAAATATAAGTAAGTTACATGTTAAATAAACCTAAATGACTAAATGTTTAACATTATATTCTTTCCTATGTTTTTATTTATAAAATTAAACATGGTTTAGTGCCATCTCATTTAAATAGTTTTGTAACATAAAATTACGAAAATCATTAATATTCTACACGTACCACAGTGGGGCAGGAGACCATAAAAGTTAGCATTAATTTTGTAAAGCCAAAACCGACTGACATTGCATTTTCAAGTGCGCTGCAAGTTCCTGGAGATAATTTTGTTGTCTCTGGACAATTCGTTCTTTCAGTCATTTTTCAAAAAGATACCTATCTGAGCATCCATATTTTTGTACCCTGACACCCTCACAATATTAAACAGTTCTAATCTAGACAACTATAAGGTCTTTTATTGCGATCATGCAACAAAAACAAAATCTATGCTATACGTGCTCCTTAAGATCACGTGTTCTACTTTAAGCCGTCCAAACTTCGAAAACGGCAAAAAGCTGCAGCCAAATTAGTATTTTTTCAGTTGCTTAGGTGACCAGGAATACAGCAATATAAGAAACTCAACTTACGAAGGTCGTCAAATATACTTTATCATACACTGTTTGATTTTTACTAGTAAAAATTAACTTTATTCTCAGATCCTTAGAATACTATAATACAGTAACAAAACAACTACCGACTTGTTCATAATTATTTTAATAAATGAAAGTGCATATCTGCAGGCAACTCATTCATTATTAAAATTATCTTAAAAAATAAAATGTTACAACAAAAACGTGAATGTAAATAATACGTCTTTTCGTTAGATCCAATACACACACACTGTCTTAATACAAATCTTAAACTTCGTGACACTGCAATGCCGAAATGCCAAAAGTGCAAACCACAATACTTGGTCTAATGACGCAGAGATTAGTGATATTAACAAAGATATACAATTGCTGATCATGGGTGAATTTTGGTATTTCAATTAAATTCCAACTTTTAGCGTCCCCGACCCTAGTGTGCGCAACAACGAAAACTTTTGTCTAGGAAAAGTGACAAAACATAAACATACAAATCGGTGTTTTATAAAGGTTAAATGAATATAGCAGTATTTAAATATAACTATTAAATCGCAAAAATCTCTAAATAAATTAAAAAAATTATTAAAAACATATTTGTTACATAAACAAAGTGAAAATAATATAATTTTTTAAATAATTTAAAACATGTTAATGGTTAAAATTACCTATAGTAAAAATGTAGATTTCTATCATTAATTTGCTAAATAAATCTACTGCACCGCAGGAGTCTCCTTATTATCGTAAAGTACATAATAATATAACCTGATTTACGATGTTGAAATTCAGGTTTAAGAAAAGAGTCCGTTGTTCCAGCAATAATTTATTTTTGCTTGGAAAGATAAAGCAAATAATTCCGAACCCTTCTTGTTCCATTTTCGATAAAAAGCCTTTTGGTCCCAAATTAAATAAAGCTGATTTGGTATGGATATTTCATCCTCTATATTTTCTTTACGTTGCATAAATAAGATTTGTACGGATTACCAAATTACTAGGTCCGAACAAATAAAGTATTTTCTTTAAAAAAGGATTTGAACTGTCGACAAAATGATGTAGAATTTGTTTGGAAAAAATAATAAATAAAATACGTAATCGTGTTAATTTTTTACCTTGGTGGGTCAATTCAAAAATTCAACTTTTTTTCGCAAATTACAAAATATTTTTTTTATTTACCAAAACATTCCTAGTAGGCTCACTATTAAAAAACCTGAACTTGGCATGGGTACTATAAGTAGCAACAGAGATATACAACTTTAAAATTTAACGGGCCGCGGATGCCGCAAGCTCTCTGCACGCTTAGCAGCATTGCATCGGAGCAACCCCCACTAAGGATCAGGATAGTATCATCCGCGTATAGAACCGTATACTGTCCTGCAATATCTGTGAGTTCATTTGTATACATAATATAAAGTAAAGGGCCCAAGATAGATCCCCGAGGAACACCCCTAACAACGCCGATCTTATCTGAGACTATAGGTCTACCGTAAGTGTCATTCTCAATCACTTGTTGCGTATGATTTTCTAGATAAGATTCAATTAATTTAGGAATATTTCCCCTAATCCCATAGGCTTCTAATTTTGTACATAACGTCCTGTGACTGACGCTATCAAAAGCTTTTGACAGGTCAGTGCACATCGCCATAGTTAGCTTTTTTACGGATTAAAGATTTTAAAATGTTTGTAATTGCTTGGTAAATTGCTCTTATGGTAGACTTGCCCTTTCTAAAACCGTTTTGATTCGTATCAATTAATGAGAATTTCTCCAAAAAATCTGTCAGTCGGCTGTACATCGATTTTTCGAAAATTTTTCCTATGTTAGAAATAAGAGTGTAAGTAAGTGTAGCCTGTAATTTTTTTCTTCATCAACTTTTTGCCCTTTTTGTGTATTGCCTTTATAAGTGCATTCTTTAGAAGGTCCGGGTATATGCCCGTTTGAAAGCATAGATTCATTATATACATAAGATAACGGTTTAGCTATTATGTCAGCAGCTTCTTAGAGGATTTTAACAGATATGTTATCATCACCAACAGATTTTTTTTGTTTTTTAGACCTGCTGTGATTTTGATAATTTCATAGGGATTAGTTGGTCTCAGGTATATGGACTGCAAAGAACTGACAGGATGAGAGGTATCATTTAAAGTAAAAGTTGATTTTTTAAAATAGAGCACACGTGTATGCCTACAGGACACCTTGACGTCTATTGTGATCCAGTGATTGTTCTTTTTTGATATATGACATCTTTTGACAACAAAAATTGTATTAAATTAATTTAAGATTATATTTAAAAATTTAGAGTATGCCTCATTCACTGTTTGTGCATCATACACCTGGGCCCAATCTATCATTCTAATCTGTTTCAAATACACAATCTCACTCCTAGAAAAAATCTCCTAAATTCATAGTCTGGCCCATTTTTGTTGTTATATAGACCGGTAATACTGATAATTATAATCTGTGCATGGTGGTATGAGATTTTAACACGTTTTGTTCAAAATTACAAAATATATTGTCAATTAAAGTAACTGACTGTTTAGTTTCACGCGTAGCTTTAAAAATACATTGATGTACTTAGGTTATAAGCGTTACAAAGAACTCATAGTTGCTTGTTACGATTATCTTGATTATTTAAAAAAATTAGATTAAAATCACCTGTCAAAATTACTGTATATTTTGAGTACTTGTTGTATAAGAAATCTAGAACCTGCTCGAGTTTCTCTAGGAAAA
This sequence comes from Philopedon plagiatum, assembly GCA_963971165.1. Classification (NCBI taxonomy): domain Eukaryota; kingdom Metazoa; phylum Arthropoda; class Insecta; order Coleoptera; family Curculionidae; genus Philopedon; species Philopedon plagiatum. The sequence goes on along the minus strand of OZ020196.1, from coordinate 18,820,217 downwards.
TCTGATATGTTCCAATTCCTCGACGGTACAGACACACTATAACAATCTTTATGGTATCCTCAACGGCAGCAGCGAGCTCGATGTCACCTTCAACACTTATATCATAGACAGTTATTTCGTCCTTAAAAGCACTGTTTTCATCACACACACAGATGCAGGTTAATAAGCAGTTAGTGAGAGAAAATACTTTTCAGGTGTGTTAGTGCTATTAGGACCAACAAAATACAAAATATCGTACGCGCTTAGTGTCATGCATTATAATTTAGTTAGACAAAATATTTCTGGGTGTGGGTGTTTAGTTTGGTGTTACTTTTGATCTGAACAGCTGTTCTCTGCATTGTTTTATTTGTGTTATAGTATTTTAAAAAAGTCAGTAGGATTTCTTTCTTTAAAGGTCACAAAAATATTACTTATTGAAACTTGTTACATAGAATTATTGTTGAGGCAATACAACAACCTAGCTCACTGTTTTTTTTTATGTTTTATATGTTTATCACCAGTGGTGCGCAGTGGTTAAAACATTGTTTTTGAGGGGCGATATCTAGCTCATTTTCGCGAAGCGCCATTTATAAGCAATTTTCTCTCGTCTGAATTTATAGTAGGATTTATCGGTTTCATTATATGCAGTGAATTCCATAACATCCTGCAGGTATACGATAATGTCTCGCGCTAGTAAAGCGGATTCGAATAATTTTTGTTACGTATGAAGTAATTTCACAAAATAGAAGTTAAATCTTTTTATTTAAATCAACAACAAACTGGAGCTAAGTTGGGCATGGAATAAAATTAGTCCCAAAATAACTGCTTGTCAAAAAAAAACACCGAAAAACATAGATTCAGCATCAGTTTAAATTTCTTGGGAATTGGCGGATTTTGATGAGCTTTTCAGAGCCTGAAAGGCCGTGTTCTTTACATTTCGTCTGATGAAGCCGTTTTGCGCCAGTAAGGATATCTGAACATTATACAGAGCCGAGAAGAAATTTAAAAAATTTAAGTTTTTGTCTTTGCACTACCTAGTACTTGTTTGTTGTATTGCATACTAGGCAGGATTTGAAGTTTAACTCAAAATCTTAAGACGTTTTTGTCAGTTTTTTGATCACGGCTTTCTAAGAAAAAATTACGATTTTTTTCCGAAAACGGTATTTTTTATAAAAGAAATTCTAAAAAATTCCGCTACGGTTTCATTGATAACAATATTTTCATCAATAATCAAACAACTTTTCATTTAGTCAGTTTCAAAATGCACCAATACCGAATGCCCGCATTTCCAATTTTTCATTATACGGGGCAAAAAATAATTTAAATTGGCAAATAAATCTATTGTTTTTACTTACATACCCTTCGTCATTAATACTTCGTTGGCCCACCTCCGGCTCACAGCACATTTGCTACCCTCTTGGCATGCTGCTCACCAAATTCGCAACAAAGTCTGGGGGCATAGCTTCCCACTCTGCCCTAAGTGCATTCGGTACATCATCCAGATTATTAAACTCATACTGGCCTTGATTCAACTTTACTTCCATTCTACTCCACACATGCTCTACCTATAACATTCATATCGGGAGATCTAGTAGCTGGCTTAATGTTATTCCCTCTCAAAACTTTTTGAACAATTCTCCTCTATGTGGACGAGCATTATCATCTATTATTATAAAATCATCCCCGAAGTTTTGGGCAAAGGGAATAATAATCCCATTCATATACAGGTCCCTGTACCTAACCGCATTCATAGTTTCCCCTATTATAACAACGAAATCAGTTTTAGCATTCGGCATAACAGCATCCCATTTGACTATATGTGGTGCTGTTATGGCCATCCCCAAATGCTACCCTCGCTTTCATTTTTTCTTCTTGGTACCTTCCATTTCTTTCTCTTCAAACTAGATTCGCCCACCAGAGTGATACAAACATGCACCTACTCCACTCTGCTATTCCCCAATCAGCAGGTGCTTGCGCCCATCTCCTTCTTGCAGCTCTGTCAACAGATTCTAACCCCCTGAACCCCCCCCCCCCCGCTGGCTACGGCCCTGGATAGAGTGGTTATCTGGCAACGTAATGCCACGATCACTAGATCTTAAAACGGATAATTTTTATAGCCGGAAAGAAATGTGTTAACAACTTTCCTAACACATTTGTTGATTCATTAAATTATAATGTAACCTGTATAATAGGAAATTGGAAATGCGGACATTCGATATACAGTTTGAGACTGATGAAGTGAAAAGTTGTATTATCGATGGAAATATTGTTATTAATGAAAATGTAGCGGAATCTTAGAATTTCTTCCATAAAAAGGACCGTTTTTGGAAAAAAAAATTGTTAGAAAGACGTAATTAAAAACCTGCCAAAAACGTCCCGAGATATTGATTTAGACTTCAAATCCTGCTTAGTGTGCAATTCAACAAACAAGTACTAGTGCAAATACAATAACTTAAACTTTCTAAATTTTTGCACTTATTTCTTCTCCGCTATGTGTAATAGTAATGTCCAGATATCCTAAGTGACGCAAAATGGCTTCCTGAAATGAAGTGTAAACAAAACGTCTTTTATCTGAAAAGCTCATCAAAATCCGTCAATTCGTTTTCAAACTATAGCAATTTAGAACTGATGCTAAAACTTTGTTGTTTCGTTTTTTTTAATGAGCAGTTTACAAGTTAATAGATACTCGTGTAAAAATGGAATAAACAAATTTAATATTTTGTTAAACAGTGTAATTTTAAGCTTTTCAATTAACTTTTAACTTGCTACTTTTTGGATACAAATCATAGTTTCAATAGCACAATATGTGACATTTGATATCACAATCTTGCTATATAGGAAAAATCCGGTGGATGCAATCGAAACCTTGTCTTGGAACGGATATTGGCTTGCCAGTAATCACATCGAGAACGTGTATTCAATTTCTTAGTAGCGCTAATCGAGAAATCCAGGGACCGCAAATCCGTCCCGTAAAGGGTGTAAAATGTAGGTTAAACCTGGGGTGGTTCTTTAAATACAAGGTTTGTTAAGCTTACCATGAAACGGGCAAAATATAATACTTAGCTTTCAATGATTTCTCAAGCAAAATAAATAAAACAGAGTACTTGCAATTTAATGGTCTCCTAGAGATACGCACATTTTTTTTAAGTGGTAGAACACTATGGGTATTATCATTAGAGGTCGGAAATTCTCGTATTTCTCAGAAAATAAGACTTGCGGATCTATGATTCCTAAGTTTACGTTGTATATATGCAGGGTGTTATGAAACTCACTGCATATATTGAAACCGGTAAATCCTGATATGAATTCAGATGGGAGAAAATTAGTCGTAAATGGCGCTTCGCGATAAAAGGCTGCATATCGCCCATAAAAAAAATTAACTACTGTGCACCACTGGCACTGGTATAGTACCTAACACCTAGCGATATAAAAAAGGTGAGCCAGGTTGTTGTGTTACCAAGTCTCTCATTAATAATTCTATGCAGCAAGTTTGAAGAAATAATATTTACCTCTAAAGAAAGAAATTCTACTAACTCTTCCAAAATTCTCAATTTCAAAAATATAAAATACTATAACACACATAAAACAATCTAGAGAACAACTATACAAACCAAAACTAATACAAAACAATTTACTAATTTATAATAGAAAACACTAAGCGCGTAAGATGTTTAATTAGTACTAAAAGCACTAATAAGGGGCTGAAAAATATTTTCTTTCACTAATTAATAAACAGAAAGCAAAATTCACACGACATTATTTATCTCGTCAACACTCATTCATTGTTACTAACTTCTAACTTCACTTTGTCTGGACAGATAGCTGCTTGGAAAGCAGCACCTGTGCGGACCTCTGGCGACCAATCAGGTGGAGGCACGGAATGAAGGTAAATTTAAAACTTCAAGAACTTTTCATTTTTATTGTCATATGCCATTTTGTTGTTTTGTGTTTTTCTCAACAAACAAAATAAAAACGGCTTTTCATATCTAGCCAAATCAATTTTTAGTAATAACAACGCCTTTTAGTTATTTATGTATAATATTATTAAACAGAATGCTAAGTTACTACACTACTTTCAAAAACGCTGCCATAATACCTGACTAACTAGAACACGTCGGACCACGACTGTTAGTCATTCGTCTTCGTCAAAGTTCGAAAACAAGCCTTAGGTGTTGGTTTTGGGCACACATTTTGTATTTAACAGAATAATGTTTTTTATTGACAAAATTGCCTGCTGTAATAAAAGAATATTGGTTATACATTTATAATAGATCTGTTCGCAGAGGAATCACAAACCGATCAGCGCCAATCAAATTTTAGGTATTTGGTATAGTTTGCCGACTGGTTTCCAGTAATTTCATTGGCTCTGACTGGTTTGTGACTCTTGTGCGAACAGGGCTAATACTGTGTAGTTGTGCTCAATTACTGTGGTAGTAAATTAGAGGCTCCGAAGTCACCGAGATGGATGTTTTCGTTTTGATTTTAACCCTTTTTTTTAAAGGCAGCAAGTTTAAGCTAGTAGAAATAACGTAATAGGTAAGTGATAATTTTTTATGTTAACGGTTACGGTATAACATAGCCTGTTTCATTCTGCTTACAATTTCAACCTTATTTCACGAGTGTATGGTCTATTATTTTCGGTTTTCACTAAAACTGCTAGAAAAAAATAAGATGCCAAGGTAATATTTAAGTTTGGCTACTACGCAGCTGGATTGTTTGTTTCCCCTTTAACCCATGAGGTCATGCCTTTTAGAAGCGTCGGATACGAGGGTGGCTTAGAGTATTTTTTAAAATAAAAGAAAATTTACGATTTGAGGGAAAAATATTGGGTATGCCTGTAAACTACCCAAGGAGTCACCCATTCCAATACATGCAGTGAATTTCGTAACACCCTGTATATATACAGGGTGTTACGATATATTGGAATGAGTGACTCCTGGGGTAGTCTACAGACATAGGTACCCAATATCTTTCCCCACAAATCGCATTTTTTTTATTTTAAAAAACACCCTAAACCACCCTCATATCCGACACTAATATATATATATATATATATATATATATATATATATATATATATATATATATATATATATATATATATATATATATATATATATATATATGGGGTTTGGAGGCGTTGAACTAAACCCGGTCTTTGGCACCCTAGTCTAAGATTAATAATTGAAGATCTTGAGAAAGAGATACTTGCATATATCTACGTCTATTATCCAGCTATTGAATCGAGACAGCTGGAAAAATAAATGTTGAAGTGAAGAATACTATCATCAGCGTATGTGGATAGGGTTGGTAGTCGAAGGGAGCAGGTCATTAATGTGAAGAAGAAATAGGGTTGGTCTTAGGACTGAACATTGGGGTACGCCAGGGAAAGTTAGATGACTGATCGTGTACTACGACAGATATGTGCCGATTGAAGAGAAAGCTACCTATATAGGTACAATGTAGCTATATGTACCTGGTACACAGTTGGGAAGGAAGACTGTAAGAAGCTAGGTATGTAGTTTATTGACGAGTGCGGCATGTAGGGTCAAATGCCTTGGAAATATCAAGAGCAACAATCTGAGATTCGCCATGAAATTCGAGAGACTTGTTCCAATTATGTGTGACAAAGGTAAGGGGATCAGCTGTAGATCTTTGGTGACGAAATCGTACTGTCTATCATGGATGATTTTGTGTTTTTCTAGATTTTTTACAATTTGCAAGCTAATGACTTTCTCAAAGCCTTGCTGAAAATAGAGAGAAGAGGAGAGATAGGTCTAAACGTATCAAACATGAAAAAGAGAACTGCTTATTGAAATTTTGCTAAAACTCATTTAGCATTCTCCAAGGCTTCGTTTTGCTTTGACGTCTGCTTTGATTTCGAAGGCAATAATTGGAGCCCAAAGGCAAAAATGAAAAATTTATATATTTTCCCTAAATGCCTTAAACAGAAATTCACGACGCACGTTAAGTACCAATTTAAACATGGCATGTCAAACGAGATACAAGATAACAAGAAGAAAACACAATTTTCTGTGTCACTGAAAGTTCGACGGATATTTCTTTCAGCGATGCGTTTAATTTCATACTTCGGGTAAACGAGAAGGAAAAGATTACAGATGTATTAGTGTTCCTATAGGGTTTCAAACGATGCCCATTGTATCCCCAAAAGTGTATTTATTTAGAAGGATGATTTGTTATATACGTATCAAAACAGAATAGAAAATAATTTTTTTTCTCAGCGGAAAGGAGGATAATTTTTTTTATATATTTGAACGACAAAGGCAAAAAGTTTTTAAAAGTCAAGCAGTCCAAGAGTCACTGAACCTTGTTGGTAACGGTATTCACACGAACCTGAAAATTTGTATATTGACAATTGAAGAGCAACCATAAGTAAAAGTTATGACCTGGCAAGTCTCCCCCGGTCTCGTTATCCATTATATTTTTGAAAATGTAAAAAAAATATTAGAAGTTAAGACACAAACTTCAATTTTAATATGTTTGAATTTAGACACAACAAAATACCAAAAAAAAATTGCTAGGCGATTCTGAAGGTCGCGCGCACCTGCCAGGTGATTCTAAATGTGCTCTGGGTAGTGCATAAAATAAATATTGTCCTACAAGGTTCCAATTTTTACATGCTCTTTAATAAACGATTTAACGTAAATATGTTCAAGGCCAGGCGATTTCGACGCATGGGCCCGGCAGATGCGGAGAAAGATAAAACGGGAGTTATAGAGCGAGAAGATTGGAGATGCAAGAAATGGAATAAAATTTTAAATCAAGTAAAAAAATATTTTTATCATAAATAATTCTTTTTTAACTAATCCATAAATTTTTGTCTTTTAATCCCTTCTATTTAACCTACCCTATCTTTAAAACACACTGTTTAAAATTGTCAAATTCGGACAAACTTAAAATGCACAAGACCCTGCGGAGCGGTTCAAGTGTATTTCCTGAGAGGCCCGGGATAATCCGAGAAGCGGCAGCGTTGACGACCACGTAAGCGATATTATTGGTGGGCCATCGACAAATTTTGTCTCTTTTCAACTTCCTAAATCGCGTATGTTTGCTTCTCTCTTAGTTTTAATGCATTTATATAGTCCAATAAGCCTATGAGGTCAATTTAAAATATGGCAGAGTCCGGAGCAAGCTTGGCTCGATTCTTTATTGGGGAGTTTTCACATGGAATTTGCACTTTTTTGAAAGAAAAGACAACAAAATTGTTCAGGTTTGGTTTTAAAAAATAAATTATTAGGACGATCACTGACAATAAATTTAGGTGGGGGTCATTGACTAAATGACCTTATGGATGAACCGCGCCTGCGCATCTCTTTACAATAATTTTTCATACGTCTTAAGAAATTTAACCTCTTGTTACGAATATCGGGTTTTTTCATCAACAGTTTGCGGTTAGTTTTTGTTTTTCGCCACCTAAATCCCATATTTGTCATAATTTTCCTTAGACTGTCAAGAGAACCTGTGCAACTGTAGTCGTTTTTGATTTTTTTGTGTGAATTTTACGCAAAATTGATACTTTTTCCAGTCACTTTAAAGTTGACGATATATCGTCTAAGGACTCCTTTAGCACAACCGTCCAATTTGGTTTTAACGCTCGATTTTCTTCTTGTTTTTTAGGAGTTAAAAATGAAGAGCACTTGCCATTTTACACTTTTCTCATCTCACTCACTATTGTGCGGGTTTGCAATTCTGCAACACGCCGCGTCGGTAGCAGTTAGACAGTAAACTTTTTTTAAATCTTTGATGGGTTTATTCGCTTCATCTTCTTGGCGCATAAAATGAATAATATTTGCCAAAATTTTACGGCTTTACCCAGAAAACATTTTGCCTTTTACTTTAGATACGAACTCCATACTGAAATGCACGTTACAGTTAGAACATAAATGAATTAAAAAGCCTGAAATTTTGTTACGGACTGTACCTACCCCACCGATGCAACCGGTCTACTGCGCTTTTAGTGAGCGGGGCTAACTTAGAGGCAAAGCTATATTTGACAAGCTGTAACAGTTCTTGTGTGACATAGGGGCCCTCAAAAATTGAACCAAATTGAGTCAATTTTAAGTACACTTTTAGAGCCCATTTTATTTTTAACGAATAGTTCTGAATTAAATAGTATTTTCTTTTAAAATAATTCTAAAAAATGTGAAGTGGACTACTGAAATTTATTATAATGTACAGTTGTATTCATAAAAAGATCGTACAATAATTAGAATGAGAGCAACCTTCGTCATATTTTCGTAAACCCAGATGTCACTAATTGTTTATTGGTGGTTATCAGATGCTCACAGGTTGTCAAAAATGCAATTCATTGGCGTTGTGGTAATAAATTTTGAAAGTGCATCGTTATAATGCTTGACAAACATTGATAGTAAAAAATAAAAATGCCACATCAGTTATCTCAAACTGAAAAGGCTCAAATATTGTCCAAAGTCGAAGGATGAAAAATTCGTGATGTAGCACGGTTCTGTAATAAGGATAAGGAAACGATAATGAAAATTAAACAACGGTGGAAGCAAGACGGTTCAGTAAAAAGAAAAGTTGGTTTAGGTCGTCCCAAACTTTCAAACCCTGAACAGGATGCTGCTTTTTTGGGATACCTAAGAGAGAATCCATTCGCAACGACGAGGGATGCTGTGATTATTATGAGGTTTCCTGGCTCACAACCTATAGTCAGCAGAAGGGTCAGGGAATTCGAACTAAACGTCCGGCTGCGAAGAAAATGTTGCTCGCTACAGAACGGCAGCGGGCAAGGGTAATTTTTGCATTAAATTATATACACCGCAACCCTGAATTTTGGAACATTTTTGTGTTTACTGACGAAAAGACATCCCAGTCTATTTATAATGACCAAATTCGTGTTTATCGCTCTGACAATTCCAGGTTTGAAGAACGATACACGAGCTCCCTTGCATTTAGATCTGGACGTTTTTCTGTAAATGTATGAGGCTGGATAAGTGTCGATCGGTCTGGTGTTTGCTGGAAAATAGAAGGAAGGTTTAACATCAAAAATGATATTGTCACGTTATGGCCTTAAAGACACGGCGCTTCTCCACCAAATGTCAAGTATAGGCCTTAGCTATAGGCCTTAAGCACCAAATGTGACGTAGGGGTCGTAGGGGATGGTAGATTTATACTCGGGATTTACCAAAACACTTATATTTAACACTAATAACAACAAACTTAATATTAATATCACAAGATTTTGGGACCTTAACTTACATGTTCACATCCTGGACTGTTACTTGTAGGGCTAGCATCTTAAGGGGCGTTGGGGTAGCTACTTGACTCATCTGACGCTCATGGCATCGGTGCCACACGGCACCGATGGATCCGTCGTACCGATACTAATATGCAACTACGGATGCACTACTACGGATCCCCTTGCATCCCGCAGACCTGCTATTTATATGAATCTCTCAAGAACAGTTTATACATACAGTACAAACTGGTCAGGGTTCATAAAATAAAGGCGAGGCCAGCGATATGCAATTGCAGCACGTAGAGTGGTTTCCGAAATGTTAAATAAATAATATAAAAATGTATGGAAATTTGGAAAAATGATGAATATATGGGAAAATATGACATTTCCCCCGCGCCTGTAAAAGCTAGCCCCTAGCTTTTAAAATTTACACATTACATACATATATACAAAATATCACACATTTACAAAATACAAATATACAAAAGGGAGATAAACAAAACATAAATACAATTTTAATAAACAAACGATTGGGAGCTCGCAGGCTCAATACCTACATTCCATATTTATCAAGACGAAGTGAAGAATGGTAGAACTAGCTTAGATGAATGATAAGAAATGGTTACTGTCCTGATAGCCTGACTCACGTTAATTTACACAATTAAAAAGTTCTATTATTAGGGAGTTCCAACACGTTACTGATCGAATAGCCTACACACCGATAAAACCCGACACATCCTAGGCGCCACACTTCTCGTTGCGACGCAGCAGTCACGGTTCCTGTGTCCTGGGGGTGGGATCGGCTAGTTTTGTTGCCGACTCCCAGTGCAGCAGGGGCCTCCCTCCTCCCAAGAGTTCGGCCACCCGGACTTTGGGTGTAACAAGCCGTGAGTGACGGGAACTTTGCTGGGCTGATCCTGAGGCTAGTTGTGGTCAACCAGCGCTGCAAGATCCCTAGGTATGTAGGTTGTACCAGTGTCACCACGGCTCGTTGTGCAGCAGTTCAGTCTTAGTGGGGGATGACCAGGCTGGCGAGACATGGCGGACCGTTCGTGGTTTATGCATGATAATGGCTTTGGGTTTTTGGTGTGTCTGTGGCTCTCGATCCAGGTCGTGTGGTCTCCCAATGGTACATGAAAAACAAAAAAAGACTACCGGCAGTTAAAAGGAAAAAATACAGTTTATAAATGATGAAAAATAATGAAAACCAACATAATATTACGATGTTTAAGTAGAAGTAGACAGACTATAAACATTCATCCGGTTTTTACCTAAGACTTCTATTGGTGTCTAAGTATTACCTTTTTGGAGACAGTGAGACATAGGTCTCTAATTCATCAGGGAAAAACAAAATTATACACCTTTACATAACAATTTTAAAACCCAAATATGGCGTAATCACGATTGGTAATATTTACCATATTTACCATCCTATTTATTCATCAATAAAGTCCCATAAACTTCAAATACAACTTGCATAAAACTCTTAATATTTCACATAGGCAGACATTCAACCTTATATGAAGGTCATCTTCCATGTCTCCCTATACTCACATAATGACTCTTAGTCATTTGAATAACGGTATACATACCACCATTGAGTAGGCGAACATTCAACTCTCTGTTCGAGTCATTTTCCATGTTCCCCTACTCGGAAAACATATGACTTTTAGTCATAAATAAATACTCATATATATAAAACCATCAAATAGGCAGACATTCAACTCATCTTGCTTAGAGGCATCTTCCATGTCCCCCTATTTGGAAAACATATGACTTTTAGTCATATATGAACAAATAAACACATAATTACCAAATGCATATGGTAAGCATTATTTGTACGCTATATTTAAATTTACTTAATAATAATAATAGTCGACTTTAAAGAAGTTGGAAAAAAAAATTCTGACCCTGATTTATTTTTCAATGTCTCAGTCATGAAATATACCCTTGTTTTTGTTTAAATTATTTTTATTAGACACCGTATACATAATAATATTACAATTTAACCTTAACAAAATGACCTGGGTGAATGGTGTTAAAAAGTGTATTGCTGATATAAGAAAATTAAATAAAATAATGAACTGTCTACCTCTACCTTCATGTTTGGTTTATAATAAAATAATAATAATAAATAATAATATAAAAATGTATGGAAAGTTGGAAAAATGATGAATATATGGGAAAATATGACTATATGAAAATTTTAGAAAACATTATGCTCTCATCCACCACTAAGCAAATTTATCCCAATAGTAACTTTCTACATCAACAAGATACTTGCCAGTTCATATCGCCAATGCTGCAACGAAATAGTTACAAAAATAATGTGCAAGTGCTGCGATGGCCCTCTTTTAGCCTCGATATGAAACCTATCAAAATATTTGGGGCATAATTCTAAAGAAAATCTATAAACAAAGTTTTAGCCCACAAAATTCAGGCGAATTATTGGGAAAAGTCCACGAGTGCTGGGAAGAGCTTAACCCTAATATTATATCTAATATGATATAGTCAATGCCGGAAAGATTGGCTCAAGTAATTGAAAAACAGGGTTTTATGACCAAATATTAGATTTTATTTTAAGTCGTGATTGTTTTTGTTTAAATTTTTCAAATACTGTATATAAATAAATATAAAAAATATACTTAATTCAATTTTTCTTCTTTATTTTATTGATACGCGGCGAGAATGAAATGCATTTTTGACAACCTGTGGCATCTGATAACTTCCAATAAACAATCATTGATACCGGAATAAGGCGAAGGTTGCTCTCATTCTAATTTTTGTACGACCTTTTTTATTAATACAACTCTACTATAATAACTTAGCTCTAGCATAACATCCTGTAATGTTACCGACTATTTTAGGTAACACTTTATATATTAATATCACGTTCCTAAAACATCAATTTTTAATATTTGCCCTGTCAGTTTCTCGTAAAAACGAAAAGAAAACAAATCGTTTTGCTTTATATATAGAAGATTTATTGACACATCAACATGAAAAGTCAGTTTGTTTTTGTTAAAACTTAAAAGAATAAAATAATTTATATACTCGAATGTGTACGTTTTCCTGTGGCCTAGGTAAGAAATAAAGATTATAACGTAGAACAGTCAGCCCGCTTTAGTTTGCGAATAATTAGGAAGTTCCTATATTTTTTAAAAAATACTTTTAATCATAGCTTTTAAAATTCAGAAACAAACTGTAAACACCATTCATTCATAAATGTAGCATTTTGTTTTGTTCGATGCTCTGATACCCTGCAACCAAAGCGAGGAAGATTCAGTCGGTTGAAAACAACTGTTAAACATATACTTCGTCATTGTATTTTCTCAATACAAATTTTATTTCAGTAACATAGTTTTTCACAGACTACCACGGACAAGTTATAGTTAACTCCTGTAAAATCTTGCCATTGGAGAATATATTATCGAAAACGGGAAATATTAAGGAAATAAGTAAAACACGTCGATTTTGAGCTTTAATTTTAAACAATTTGATGATTTTAATTTTTTTTAATTTTGACGTCATCGCCAATATTTTTAGATGGAAACTTAGGTTATGTGGATACAATGTTTAGAAGGTAAATTTAGCCTCAGTACGATCACCAAATTTTGTACTATTGGTAATCTCTATACAGGGTGTTTCAATATTGTACCGACCAATTTAAACAGGTGATTCCTTGACCAAAAATAATAAAAAAAGTTCCTAATAATATAGGTCAGGAATCGTTTCGTTTCCAAGATTAAACGTTTATTTTTTTTCGATTTTTCTTATTTACTTTATGCGTACTTAAGGATTATTTATTCAAAATTTGTACGTGTGTTACATATTAAAATACCTACAGAATTAACCTATTGCCATTTAGAACTATCTACAGGGAGTTATTTTTTTGGGGGTCACAACCACATTGACCCCCGACCTTTTTTTATACGGCACTGACTACTCTTTTGTATAAAAACAACTTTTTTGGTTTATCTTTTAACTTTTTTATCCATTGCCCTTTTTTCATATCTTATACGGTTCGGCCGATATTTGGCAAAATATGATTTAAAGTAGGGCCAAATTTTAAATCTGGTCTGATATAAAATAATTTATTTACCGAATAAATTTTAACTTAGTCATACCAAAACATATTAACGATAAAAGCATGTTCATAAAAGAAATTTTAAACAATTTTTGTGAACATGCTTTTATCGTTAATATGTTTTGTTATAACTGCATTAAAATTTATTAGGTGAATAAATTATTTTTTAAGCGAGTGTCACAACAAATGAAGTTTTACGGATCTATTAACGTCCCTGAAGTGTACCTTTTTTGGCCGCTTTTTTACTTTACGGCCGCTTTTTTACTTTACAGCCGCTTTTGCAAACAAAGTCATTATGAGGGCAGCCTACTAGACACATTTAATTTGCTTATTTGAGTTAATTCCACGTCCGATGTTAAGATTGTCAAATTATGAAGGCGGCCTACTAGACACACTTATGGTTAATAAAAATTTGAATCTAATCATCCAGTTTCGTCTTTGTTTAGAAACAAAACTGTAAAAAAAGTTGTTACCTACTTGATGAGACACTCGCTTAAAAAATTTTGTGTGCACCTCGGCCGTATGATCTGTTTTGTCCTCACCTGAAATTTCAGATTCGGCCAAAATAGATCAACATTACGGCCTTGGTACACAAATAACTATTTTTTCACCAGATTAAAAATTTTGCCCTACTTTAAATCATGTTTTGCCAAATATCAGCTGAACCGTATGCGATATGAAGAAAGTGCAATTGATGAAAAAGTTAAAAGATAAACCAAAAAAGTTGTTTTTATACAAAAGGATAATCAGTGTCGGATCAGAAAAAAGTTCGGGGGGTCAAAATGGTTGTGACCCAAAAAAAAATAACACCACAGTAACAAGTTTCTTATATAATACAGGTATGCACTAAGGAAGGTTTTTTTTTAATTTAACTCCAAAGGGGATGAAACAGGGGTTCAAACTTCATATGGATAGAAAATATTAGATAGTCCTATTAACGTGAAACTTCATAGAAGTACTCTAAAAAATAAATGTTTAAACACTTGTTTTACAATTTTTTGTAAATCAGCTCCTAAGGGGGTGAAACAGAAGTTCAAAGTTTGTAATGGAGTAAAATTGTTATACGGTTATATTACTAAACTTCGTAAAAGTACTCTAAAAAATTAATACATCTTTTATAACTTTTTAGACATCAACCCCTAAGGGGATGAAATGGGGGTTCGAAGTTTGTAATTGAACTATAGGTATATTTATTATAGGAAAGCGCTTGGTTTATATGTTCCAACACCATTATTTTTTATTTTAAGCCTCATACTTTATGTTTTATGATGAAAATGTGCAAAAAAAAACATCGCATACATTACTCTTATTTTTTCAGGCCGAAAAATCGTAAATACATAAAGTAATAGAAGGTCTTATAATACAAAAAAAAGTTTAAGATATTTATAGTTTTCCACGAAAATAAATCTGATATTTTTTAACCGCTCTCTCACAAATTAATTTTAATGACTATGATTGGATTGTCGCATTTGCCCAGCGTTGCCAGCTGAAATTTTTGTCGTCCCCAGATTTTGTATTCCAAATCCCTAGATACCCCTAGACACCACCTAATCTCTATTGGCGTTTCCTATTCGTCAAAAAAGTGCGCAATAGTGTACAGATTAACTTTTTTTCTCCAAAAAGCTAAGGGAATCGTGCTTCCTCCGCTTCCATGAACTGCACGCGCACGCCTCAGGATTTAAAACTGGATTAAAAGTTTTGTGCAACTGGCTGTTAGTTTTATCTGTTTTATCTAATTTTTACCCGTGTTAATTTGAATCAATCCTTGGTTGCCAAATAAGACCGGTCCAGACAAACCTGAATTCGACGGAGTATGTTTAAATTTTATTATTTTGTGCCACATAAACAGAAAGTAACATAAATTCCGTGACAAGTAAGCTGTCTCTTTCGTAACAAGCTCTTGAATTTTCCATTTATCGCAGTATACCAGATAAACTTGATTGCCCGCCTGTTGCTATTGTCAAGACGAAATTATGCTACATCTGCAAAGACGTTTTCGGTTGTCAGTGCCAGCAGCAATTTCTCTATAAAAGGCAAGTAAGATTGATGAGAATCTGTGACTAAAATAAAAATTTAATTAAGGTGTTAAGGACGCTTAAAATTTATCATAAGCAGTGCCGTGATTAGCCTGTGATGCACCCGTTGCGAGTAATCTACTTTACGCCTTCCAATAGTCTCACCCTAATAATACCTACAATACTCTACCTCAATAATCCCGAAAATGGCATATAAGTTAGCATTTTCGGAGAAATTTTCAGCCGCTTCTGTTTACCCCGATTACTTTTTTACCATCTGTTACACAGAAAAAACGCTAACGCATATTGAATTGGATACCTATTCATTCAATGACACATTCTATTCCGTATTGCACAATACAAATTCGGTTTATTTCAATGATTAGTTTATCATTGTTAACGAATACGTTATAAGATTGCTTACAATATAAGGATTCATTGGCTTTTAATAGGTCGTTTAAATATAACAATTATTTGATGCAGTAATACCCCTGTTTTTTTTATCTAAGACATCCCACGTAGACTTCAAGCCTAAGTACTAACGTACCGTGGGTGTCTATTCTAAATTCAATACAAAATATATCATTGGTTTCAGTAAACGTTTATTTGTAAGAATATACTACTTATTTAATCGAAATACTTATTGTCATTGCAAAACTTTTGAGATTTATTTTACTTACATACTATAAAACACTAAAGTCCACTCCAATCCACACAAACACTGAAACACTCCAGTCCCCAGAATTGCAAACGATCTAGTATTTTTGGCGTAACTTTAACGCAATAAACAAACAGGCTGCAAGCTTAAACGACTATTAAACGAACAAAATACCAATAGCATAATTTTAACCTCTCCAAAGGGTGTCCGCGAGCAATAGAAGTAAAACTTCAGCCAACAATAGAACTCATTGAATTAATACTTTTTATTATTTCTCTAATACCTTATATGTTTTATTGGAGTGTTTATTTTAATTAACATGATATAAGGATTATTCACTTAGTTTTTAGATTTGTTATTTAAACTGTAGTTCTTGTTCGTTTAATAAAATATATTTTAATTTGAATCATACCGCCCACAAATAACTATTTTTCACCCAATTATATTTGAGCATTCTCGTCAAATAATTTAATGTTTTAGCTTAAACAATTCTATACTCTTAGGAATAATAGTAATTTATTGGTTTCCAACAGTATTTTTGTAATCTAAAAAATGGTAATATAGTTTTCAAAGAAGCAAGACTACTTTTCAATTCTAATAATAAGTCTATATTTAAAGCAACGTTTTTTTTTGGATATTTCAATGATGTTTTGTTGAAACAGTCTTAACTTTAATATAACCAAAGTGAGAGTGGTCAAGAATAATACTGTTAATGAAAATAGCATAGCATTTTTTTCTGTGTAGACAAAGTTAGATTTTCTGACCTCAGTAACCCCGAAAATGACATATACATAAGTTAACATTTTTGAACAAATTCCAAGCCGCTCGTTTTTATCCCTCCGATAAATTTCTTAGCGTCTGCTAGGAAAAAATTGTGTTTTCTGACCTCAATAACCCCGAAAATGACATATTAGTTAACATTATCGGAAAAATACTCAGCCGTTTCGCTTTTATCCCCTCTCACCCCTCCCATTTACTATATCTTGAACTTAAAATACCAATGAAACCACTGGGCTCTCATGTTAAACACAGCGGAGAAAAATTAATAAAATCGGTACCCCTTTCCCGACGTATACATATATGTATATACAAAATTTATCGATCTTCACCAGCTTATTTTAGTTCTTTATAATTTTTTCAGGTTTTCTCTCACTTTAGAAAAAAACCCGTAAAATGGGACCATTCGGGAGAACTCATCTTCAAAACAAAAAAAAATCATCGAAATCGGAGAATTCGTTCAAGAATTATGCTTGAACATACATAAAAAAATCGCACATACGGGTCAAATTGATTACCTTCTCGTGAAGTCGGTTAAAAAGGTTAAGTAAGCACTTACTATAGATAAAATCTAGATATTTTAATCCTACCACTTCTGATTTTAAAATAAACCTTCTACAACTGATTAGGTAGACAGGAAATTAAAATTTGTTTTCCTGTCTACTTGATCAATTAAAAAATTACAACAGCTCAAGTATCACAAGGAATTATAATGGGCCCGGTCCTGTCCTGGCTGTTATTGCTGTAGAAAAGGAAAAGAGACCATAATAAAATTACAAAGTCTTAACAAAATTAATTACTGGGCCAAAGTTGGTGGATAAAATTAAGTTAAACAAAATTAGTACAGCAAACAGCAGGAAGATTAGATAAAAGAGAAAAAAATCCTTATATATTATTAGTAATTAGTATTGTAGTATAAGTGCTATTACAAAATACTGCAAACACCAGTGGGGAAGGCAAGTGCAAACTCAAACAGATGGCGACATCATTCCTTGCCTATGGCATATGTATTACGTATACAGTAAAGATCACCTTACTGCGAACATTGGAATCTTCAGGAAGAATTTATCTATGATCGTATTAACTGCGGTGATGGCCGAAATCTATCGAGCTCTGTCCGATCGCTGCAGTAATACTTGCGTTTTCGCTCCCCGTTACTGCAGATTTCGTCAAACCGCCATAGATGAATTCGCCCTGAAGATTCCTATGTTCGCAGTTAGGTGATTTTTACTGTATAAGTATATAGTTATATTGGCTGTGCTATTGCATATGTACATATATTTTACACATTAACTGTACAGAACTTGCACTTGAACTTGAAACAATATGTTCCTATTAAAAATTGTAAAATAAGTTGTACATACTTGTCTCAGGTACATCCATAGTGCACCAATTTTAACCGATTTCACAAGAGGAGGTTATCAATTGGAGACTCAAATTAAGGAAGTCAGCTGCAATCAGCTGATTTTTAACGGGGAGGAAGGGCTCACTAGCAGACGCGCCCGTCCATAAGGTTATTTGGTCAATGGTCCACCTAAAATTTTCAATGATTGGTGTATATGGACTACATAAAATGCATTAAAGCTAAGAAATAAATAAACATACGCTCTTGAGGAAGTTAAAAAGAGACAAAATTTGTCGACAGCCCACCAATAATATCGCTTTCGGGGCGCGCGTGGCTGTCAGCGCCACCGCGCCGGGTGTCTGGATGTCGAAAATTCTGGCTCACTAATTTAAATCTGACCAATTTATTATTAGAACAATATTCGCTATACATTTATGCATTTAATATAAGCTTACCTAATTTTATTTTAAGATATTTAGGTAATTACTAATACTAATAATAACAGGCGGAGAATGTCCCCAAGGATGGGTCTCGTCACCCTTATTATGGGCAACGTTGGTAGACGACCTTTTACAAAAATTGGTTGCCAAAGGTTTTAACTGCTTAGGATATGCGGATAATCTAGTGCTAGTCATCAAAGGCCGATTCGTTGGAGAAATCTCGGAACGGACACAAACAGTCCTTAACGTGGCAGACAACTGGTACAAACAGGAGCGACTGCCAGTCAATTCCCAAAAAACTCAGGTTGTCGTCTTCACAAAAAAAAACGGGCACTGCAAGGCATGGAACCACCTTGAGGGCACCGAAATACCTTTGGTCGAAGATATAAAATTCATAGGGGTAATGTTCAAACAAAAACTCACATGGAACACCCACATCGTAAAAACCACAAAAAATCAATTGCCCTAGGCAGATGCAGAATATGTGGAAAAAACTGGTAACTCAATCCAAAAATGACCCTATGGTCCCAAGGGTTATAAGACCCATGATATCCTACGGGTCGGTAGTTTGGTGCCCAATGACCCAGCAGCAAGGTGCAATAAAGCGATTAATACAAATATTAGCATGTCTCAGTGTCACAGGGGCAATGAATACCACGCTAGCAGCTGCAATGGAAGTCCTACTAAACTTACCACCACTACACACTACACATACTTATACATACAGGCAGACGCTAGGTCAGTAACTTACAGGCTTATGCAAGGAGACCCCCCAATAAACCGACCGCATGGGGCGGACTGGAAGAAGTTGGAGAATGAGCTCAGAGCAGACCCAATAACAGGAATGCCAAGTGACCACATACCCACAAGGTACAACTTTAACAAAAAATAAAACATAAGTATGTTATGCCACAGCGGAAAGACTGGGAGAAGGGTCCACCCTGCAATGCGGATTCAGTATGGTATACAAGTGGCTAGAAGACGGAAGAGGGGGTCGGAGCAGGCATTTACGGACAACGACCTAGGGTGATCCTAAGCCTAATTAAAGACCCAACAGTTTCTCAAGCCGAAGTGGCAGCAATGCACCACTGCGTGGGAGAAAGTTTTGGACAAAGCAGTAACAGCCGGTCCATCGATATTTTCTCAGACAGCCAAGCAGCATTGAAAGCCCTGGATTCCACACAGGTAAACTCTAGACCAGTGTGAGATTGTGCATCGGCCTAAGTGAGCTCGGTAGATACAAGAAAGTAACACTGGCATGGGTTTCACGACATAAACGGCACCAAGGGAACGAAAAAGCTTACGAATTGGCCAGACAAGGCGCATCGATGGCATTCGTAGGCCCAAAACTGCGGTATTGCAAAAACTGCAGTCCAACAAGCCATCAACAAATGGATGGAACAGAAATATCAAATCTGGCGGGAGAATATCCCGGGACAGAGACAGGCAAAGCAGATTATCATAAAACAATCACCTAAAGTAACGGCAGAACTTCTAAGCAAGGACAGAAAGTCAGTTAAAGCAATAGTAGGGCTATTAACAAGGCATTGCAGAGTCAACAAATACATGAACATCTGGCAGACGAAGTACTATGCAGAATCTGGCGGACAATAGAAGAAACCTCGATCCACCTTTTAAGCCAATGTGAAGGCCTGGCAAGGATAAGGTACTCACAAGTGGGCTTCGAATACCCTAGTGCACAAAGGCATATAAAAGGGCAGTGATTTTGGGGCTAACGCAAAGCTGAAGCAAGCCATATAAAATAAGAGGGAATCACAATAGATCTGCAAAGGTCGCAGTGAATAAGTACTTAAGTGCCAACCCGTAAAAAATATCTAATTTACTAATGTATTAACCCGCCTATGCATCCCAATAATTAAATTACTGATGGTTCCCTGGGGGACATTCCTCAATTCTTCAGTAGCTGCAACAATAAGTTCTTGGGCATTGCTTGATGGATTATTCCGGTTTAAAATGGTTCTGGATACACAAACCCACATATGTTCTATGGGATTCATGTCGGGCGACTTCGGTGGCCAGTCTAGTCTAGTGATGTTTTGGTATTTCGGGGCTACGTGATTAGCTCTAGTGCGATGTGGCCTGTCATTGCTGTCCATCAATATGAACTGGTCACCTAATTCATTACTTACGGGTACAATTATTATAGGATCAATGATGTGTTGAATGTAATATTGACCTATCAGTGTCCTCGGTATATGGATAAGTTGAGTTCTTCTGTTTAACATTACAGCCCCCCAAAACATGTTCGTCCCACCGCGATAAGGAGCAACTTCGATGGTATTTTTAAGTCTATGCGTCCTGGCTCCGTCCAAACTCTTACTCGGTAATTATCACTCGCTAGTCCAAAACTCGACCCGTCTGTATAAAGCACGTTTCTCCATTCTGGTAAAAGCCAGTTGTGATGTCTTCTTGCCCACTGCAAACGAGCGGGTCGGTGACAAGGAGTTAGCAAAGGAACTCTGAAAGGTCTTCTGCATATCAATCCTGATGCTAAAACCCTTCTACAGACTGTAGCATTCGAGATAATACGGTGATACGTCCTTTGGATGGTTGATCTTAGTGGTGGTTCGGTTACTGAGCGATTTATACGGGCTGACTGAACAATATATTGATCTTCGCGTATCGTGGTAGCAAGAGGACGACCACTACGACGACGCCGACGTCTGCTTTGCACTTCACCAGTCTCTTCATAGCGACTAATTGTCCTGCTAATAGTAGTTCTAAATTGGGTCTATTGGCTATCTGATGACGAGTTATCCCTTTTTGCTACAGAGCAATAATTCTAGCCCTATCAAACTGAGATTATTCGTTTCTTGGCGGATTACACGGTTGTAGCACTAATTCGTATTAAATACCAAGAAATTCTGGACAGCATAAAGGTGCATTTTAAAAAAAAATCAAAATCTAACGTCCCAAACATTTTATCTGTAGGAATTCCATCAGGGTCGTCAACAAGTTACTCTTCTTATCAATAAATTTATTTTGTTACATATGCATTTTATATTGTTAAGACGGGGGAGGGGGTGCAAGACTTTTAAAAGTGAATGTAGTTTAACTTGATTGAGTGAAGCAAATTTATTGGTCCTGTTAGTACAACTTTAACGACATTCAAGGCTATAATGCCTAATGCCTTTATTTTCTTAATTTTTTTTACTAATATTCTAAAAGCAAGGTTTGTCGTTACAAAACCCGAGCCTAACTTCACGAATAATTTTTTATTCCATAATATTTTTTGTTATAAAGATGTAAGTGGACATAAAAAATGGAATTATCTCTCTTTTTTACCACTTTCTTAAATCGTTGCTGTAAATACGGCCGCCAAACGAAAGAACTAATAAAAAAGGCAATTTAATAGAAAGCGTAGAAGTTTACTTTCCGTGAACGCTTTATTACTTTATAAATAACTAACGTTTTTCTTAAAATTAAACACACTTTTACTTGGAAGGATCCTGTCAAAACGAAAATACCACAGGCAAAATATATCTTGGTAAAATTTAGTTTACGATGAGGGTACTTTATCAACCAATTTGAAAGGTTAATTGTGAATAACCGTCAAATATTCGCTGTAATTTTGCGAAAATTGCATTTCCCTTATAGGAACTTTAACATATGAGGGAAATATTCAGACAAATAAATTTAAGGTTGATCCATTGCTTATTTGCTTCTGGGGCATACTAATTTAGTTTACACTAGCTTTTACTTGTGGCTTCGCCAGCGTGTAAATTATTTTTTTTATCTGAGAGCCCACGTAGACTTCAGGCTTAAGTACTAACGTACCGTGGGCGTCTCAAGAGAAGGGAAGTGTAATCTATTTACACATGGTTTAAAAGATTCGGGGTACGGAGGGAAAGAAAAACCATCTGGAGACAGTCGGTGCCATAACCTGGAGGCTCTAGGTAGGAATGAGCGAGACAAGTGGGATGTTTTAGGCTTTTGTAGCTGGACAGAAAAGGGATGCATACGTAACGCTTGTTATTCTGTTGGGAACAGTCAAGGGGAGAATTATAGCTGCTAGTTCTTTAGAGCAAAAGCCGTGAAAGTACCGGTCGAAAAGGGATACCTAAATCCCCACCAGCGCGGCGATGACCTAGGGTTGTCACCTTTAGGGTAAAAGAAAACCGGCCTTTACGATTTCAAATAGTGACGGCGTATTTATGGATCGGGGGATGTCCGGATTTTTACATTTCCTTAAATTAGAGCCGAGGATGTGATTATGGAAACAAATTAGAAATAAAATAGAAAAACAACATACGGGAATTTTCGTAGTAAGTTTAAACAATTTTAACACGTTCTTCCGTCGTAAAACCATCTATAATTAAATTACCAAGTCTCTAGATGACACGTCATGCAAAATATGAAATTTCTAGGTTATGTTGTTGAAAATGGCTCCAAATTTAAATTCTGAAGTACTTATTGGCACACCCTTTATTATTCTCGACAAGCTATCATAGGTGCAGCTAGTGTTGGAGAACTCTCCAACTAGATTTACGTTTTTCTCAAATATTTGGACCACTCGGTATAAAAATAAAATAAGATTCTCTTTCATAAAAATTCGATCTCTAAAAGCATAAAAATGTTTTATTCTGCAACAGAAATTTCCCTTAATATTCGCATTACAACGCGTAGCGACTAGTCAAAATGCTAAAAATAGACATTTTATTGCCTCAAAACTCAGTTAAACAGATAGCATAAATTCTTAGAATCCTTTGAGATCTACCGCGGACCAACGCAGTCAGCCGTGAGCCGTTTTCTGACGCGACCTAGTTGAGCCAATGAAATGCATGACTTTTACCCTCGTGACCCGACTCAAGAAGGCTTGTTAGGAAGCAAACGTAAAACGCCCGTAGCACTCGCTCTCCAGTCGTACAGCCAGCAAGCCGCTGCGCTCTCTCTCTGTAAACCGCGTATTTTTCTCGCGGACTCTAGTAAATTGCTCTACGTTCAACAAGCAGCAAAGTTGCTGCAAGTTTCTCTGAAAGTTCTCTCTTTTGATTCGTTTACGCTCTAACGATCAAACTCAAGTAAAATTAGTGAAAGTTCTCTCTTTTGATTCGTTTATTCTCTAACGATCAAACTCCCGGAAAATCAGTGAAAAGCACTCTCTCTCAAGTCGTAAAGGCAGCCAGTTGCTGCAGCTCTCTCTGTAAAATCACGCGGCCCGCTTACGCTCTAGCTGGGTCGCTTCTCTGTTCTCTGAAAGTGAAAAACTCTCACTACAAAAGCCGTAAATGCAGCAAGTTGCTTTACGGGCTTTCTATGATTGAAATTTTACCGTTGTTTTTATTCGTGTTGAATACTCGTGCTTGTACTCATGTTTTTTACTCTTGTTTGAAACTCATGTTGAATTCCGTTTATTCTCTAACGGTATTAGTCGCATACTCTATTGTCACAACCCAAGTTAAATTAACTGCTTCACTCTAGCAGTTAAGCAAAAGCTAATTCAACAGTGCAACGGTGAACTACGAAAGTTATTATTCTCTGAAGTCTCTAATCCGCCTATGTTCTGGCAGTCCTCAAGTGTTAAGTAATGGAAAATAGTTGTGATTTCCTCTGAAGGCCTTAAAGAAAAGACACCACCAGTTGGCTGAAATTAAGGTAGGATAAACCCAGTTATAATGTGCAGAAAGTTTATGCAAGTAACTTCTCTTATGTAAAAACATTTACTCTTCTGTTTGAGCTAGCAAATCAAACTGCTTGCTTCTCTTTTTTAATATAAAAAATGGTCCTTCGAACCCAACACAAACTAGTGATTAAAAGTTGAAATATCAACATAACTCTTTTGATTCAAATTGAAGTTAAATTAAATAAACACCCACTGACTTACAACCAGTGCAGTGCGCTTAAAATTGTCAACCGTTTTGAATTATTTCCGCAAATTAAAAACATTGCTACGAATTTTTGACTGATTCATTACAGTGCGTCCGCTTTTTTATTATTGTCGGGCAAGGTACTTAGGTACTTGTATTTTCTTTTATTTGGTAATATTTGTGCAACATGTTTAATGTAGTAGTTAGATACTAACCCACAGTAATCATTTTAATTTATTTATATATTTAAAGGTAAATATTTTCTTTGTTTTTTAAAGTATAATAAAGATACTTTATATTGTTGTTTTGTTAGAAAACATACTTGTATTTTTGAACCACCCGCTATACAGTCTACTCTCGGTCGCTTATTCAAATAAGTAACCACCCCAAGTTTGTGTTTGTGAAATCTTCATAGGTTTCTCAAATATAAAAATGGTCCTTCGAGCCGGATACAAAATGGCGGCCAATAATTGCCATTTTTTGTAAAATTTTGATGTAAAAATTTCTCTCTGTTTTTTGTGTGGGTGTGCACAAATATTTTGTCTCGCTGAATAAGCTCTCTCATAATTTATAGATCCCTTCTCTGTTGTAAAAGCTGCTTGCATAAACACTTGTGTTTCTTTTAAAGAAAAAACTCTCACAAATTTTTTGAAATTTGATATTTTTATTTAATTTAAAATGACTGAAAAAGAGGAACTTGTTCGCCAACGCGGTGGTTATAAAGGCATTATAACCAGAGTCAGCAACTGGTTTGATTGTAACCAAAACTCGGAAGAAAATCATTGTCAATTTGAAGTTAGATTTGAACTGTTATCTAAAGCCTTTTCAGATTATGAACGGGTACAGGGTGAAATCGAAAGGTTGGATCCGACGGACGATGATCGCCAAACCGTCGAAGATAAATATTGTACTGTATATGCAAATTTAAAAAATAAGATTATGTCTCTTTTAGAAGTACGGAACGCACGCCCAGTTAGCCCTACATCTAGTGTACGATCTCTCTCTCCGCCTAACGTAAGGCTACCTGAATTGAATATAAAACATTTTAAGGGTGATATCACAGAATGGGTATCATTTTATCAGTTATTCTCAGCTCTTGTAATAGACAACTCTTCTCTAAGCGATATTCAAAAGTTTATGTATTTAAAGTCGTTTTTAAAGGACGAGCCTTTAAAATTAATTGACACTCTCTCTGTAACAAATGAAAATTTCTCCACGGCCATAAATATTTTAAAAGAAAGGTACGAAAATAAAGTTTCTATAATAAATAATCTCTTACTCGGTTTGGTAGATGCGCCTCCACCTACAAAAGGTAATGTTCAAAATTTACGTGACTTTGTAACAAACTGTAAAAGAAATTTAGAATCGCTGAAAAATTTAAATTTAACTTTTGAAGACCTCTGGAATATTTTGATCATTCATTTACTAGAGAAAAAATTGGATTTTGTAGCCCGCAAGGCATTTGAATCTGAGCGTGATTTAAACTCAATTCCGACTGTAGAAAACTTCTTAAAATTCTTGGATAAACGGTGTCTAGTGTTAGAAAACTTGTCTAGTCTAGAGGGCGCCGCGCCAAAGACAACCCAAAGAACACAATGTCATCTAAATAATAATAATAATAACTTTGGTAGCGATCACTGCACCTTTTGTAACGAATCACACAAAATTTATAGATGTAATAAATTTAAAAATTTAAAATTCTTTGAAAAGCAAAATTTTGTTAAGTCAAAAAGATTGTGTTATAATTGTTTAGGTTCACGACATGGTGTAGCTCAGTGTTCATCAACTCGAACATGCTCTGTCTGTGCCCAAAGACATCATACGCTCTTACATGCTCCCAATAATAATAATAATAATAATTCTCAACAACACACTTTCTCGCCTAACCAAAATAGGCAAAATAATCAAAATAATTTTTCTCGCTCAAATGAAACCTCGCCGCCCCAAAGAGGCAATACTTTCCATGCACAGAATAGCGCTCAAAATTCTGGAAATGCGTCAAACCCAAATTCTAGAACATTTCATAATAATAATGGACAGGGCCGCACTCAGCCCCAAAACTCATCCACAAATTCAGGTCAGCATAGTTCGCAAAATAATAGTCAACAAAGAAATGCGCAAACGGGTGCACACGTCACTCATTCTCTTTCTGCTGTGTCTGTCAATTCCCATGTTCTCTTAGCCACTGCTCAAGTTTTTATTTATAGTGCTCAAGGTCTCCGCGTCTCTGCTCGCGTTTTGCTTGATAGTGGATCACAAAACTCTTTTATAACTCAAAATCTTGTGGACAAGCTCCAAACTCAAACTTATGATAGAAATCTCAACATTTCGGGAATCTCCCAGACAGAATCCACTACAAATAAAATGATTGATTTTACTCTTCACTCTTATGTCCATCCTCAGAAAAAATTCCGATTATCTTGCGCAGTACTTCCCAATATAACATGTAAGCTTCCCCAAATTGGCATAAATGCTGCCAGACTTAACATTCCCCGACACATGCAGTTAGCAGACCCTAATTTTTCTCAACCCTTGGACATCGACATCTTGATAGGTGCTGACCTGTACTATGACCTTTTGCTACAAGGTATCTTCCACTTAGGAAGAAATCTCCCCGTTCTTCAAGAAACTCACTTAGGTTGGGTAATTGCTGGTTGCATACCCTCTCGTATGACCGTTGCTCGCCGTAGCACACAGCTGTGTACTACGTCACCTCTCTCTTACCCCGCACTTCACAATGTGCAAGAAAATGTCTCTCTCTTTTTGCAAACGGAAAACTCTGACTCTAGTTTGAATAATTTAGTTGAAAAATTTTGGACAGTCGAGGAACTGCCGCAAAAGACACCTCTTAGCCCTGAAGATGAACAGATTGAACATCTCTTTGTAAGCACTACAAAAGTTTTGCCCGATGGTACATATCAAGTAGACATGCCATTAAAATCTCCCAAAGAAAATGAAAAACTAGGTGATTCATTTTACATAGCCAAGAAACGATTCTTAAATCTCGAAAATAAACTCAAAAATAACCCCATTTTGAAAAAAGATTATACGAAATTTATCGACGACTACACAGATCTAAACCACGGCAAATATGTACCTCTCTCTCTACATAAGGACACTACAGAAAACAAACAAGTTAATAAATATTTTTTACCTCATCACGCAGTCCTCCGCGAAAATAGTATAAGTACAAAAATTCGAGTAGTGTTTGATGCCAGCTGCAAAACAAGTTCTGGCAACTCTCTTAATGACGTAACCCTCAAAGGTTTTCAGGTGCAGCCTGACCTTTATGACATTTTGTGCAGATTTCGATCTTTTAATTTTGTATTAACAACGGACATAGAAAAAATGTACCGCCAGATAAAAATTAATCCTGAACATCGGTTTTTACTAAATATTCTCTGGAGAAGTAACCCTGATGAAGAACTTAAATGTATCGAGCTCTCTACCGTTACTTATGGTACCAACTGTGCCCCTTATTTAGCCACGCGCGTGTTAAATGATTTGGCAATAAAAAATCGTGAAAACTTTTCCTTGGCATCCGATGCTTTATTAACGCAAACTTATGTCGATGACATAATTTGTGGTTGTGACAATATTGAAGATTTAAATAAGTTATACCTCGAACTTAATAAGCTTGTAAACTCTGCCGGTTTTCATTTACACAAGTGGTGTTCCAACTCTCAGAATTTTTTGGAAAAAATTTCACAAGAAAAAATAATTGAATATGATTTAAATTTTGACGAATCCCCAAGCGCTGTTTTAGGTTTAAAGTGGAACCCTATTTCAGATAATTTTGTTTTTTCTGCCCCTGATAGCTTAAGTGAAACCTCTCTAACAAAACGAAAGATTTTGTCTCTTATCGCGAAAATGTATGACCCCCTTGGCTTAGTTTCATGCGTGGTAGTGGTAGGAAAGTTAATCATGCAAAAATTATGGCTCCTAAAAATAGATTGGGACACAGAAATCACAGACCCTCAGATTATCACACTTTGGAAAAATTTTATAAACAATATTAGTAATTTGTCTCAAACCAACTTTTCTAGAAATTTATTCTTTAACAACAGTAAAGTTAAAATTCAATTACATGGATTCGCTGTCGCCAGTATGTCCGCATATGCCGCATGCGCATATTTTCGCACTCTTTATTCTGATGGAACCATCTCAGTTAATTTAATCTCATCTAAGTCTCGTGTCGCACCGCTTAAAACAATATCTCTTCCCCGATTGGACGTATGTGCCATGGTTTTGGTGTCAAAACTTATTCAAAATTTACTCTCAATTTATGAAGCAAGAATAGTAGAAACGACCCCCGGACGTGACGGAAAAGTAAGAATGGTAACCGTTAAAACTCTTGATGGAATCTATAAAAGATCCATTGCTAAAATTTGCCCCTTACCAAAAAATGTTAACTCTTGTTAAACTCTCTTATTCTTTTTATAGTTAGTATAGGTATTCGATTCCCTGTTAAAACCATTGTTTAATTAGCTTCGCTTTCCCTCCTTGTAAATTGTAGTAGCAAAAACTCACACTTAGTAATTTCTCTTGTCAAGGTCATTACAATGACTTCTCTTCTCTTGGTTTATTTTTTGAAGTTAGGTAACTTCAAGGGGGGGAATATGTTGGAGAACTCTCCAACTAGATTTACGTTTTTCTCAAATATTTGGACCACTCGGTATAAAAATAAAATAAGATTCTCTTTCATAAAAATTCGATCTCTAAAAGCATAAAAATGTTTTATTCTGCAACAGAAATTTCCCTTAATATTCGCATTACAACGCGTAGCGACTAGTCAAAATGCTAAAAATAGACATTTTATTGCCTCAAAACTCAGTTAAACAGATAGCATAAATTCTTAGAATCCTTTGAGATCTACCGCGGACCAACGCAGTCAGCCGTGAGCCGTTTTCTGACGCGACCTAGTTGAGCCAATGAAATGCATGACTTTTACCCTCGTGACCCGACTCAAGAAGGCTTGTTAGGAAGCAAACGTAAAACGCCCGTAGCACTCGCTCTCCAGTCGTACAGCCAGCAAGTCGCTGCGCTCTCTCTCTGTAAACCGCGTATTTTTCTCGCGGACTCTAGTAAATTGCTCTACGTTCAACAAGCAGCAAAGTTGCTGCAAGTTTCTCTGAAAGTTCTCTCTTTTGATTCGTTTACGCTCTAACGATCAAACTCAAGTAAAATTAGTGAAAGTTCTCTCTTTTGATTCGTTTATTCTCTAACGATCAAACTCCCGGAAAATCAGTGAAAAGCACTCTCTCTCAAGTCGTAAAGGCAGCCAGTTGCTGCAGCTCTCTCTGTAAAATCACGCGGCCCGCTTACGCTCTAGCTGGGTCGCTTCTCTGTTCTCTGAAAGTGAAAAACTCTCACTACAAAAGCCGTAAATGCAGCAAGTTGCTTTACGGGCTTTCTATGATTGAAATTTTACCGTTGTTTTTATTCGTGTTGAATACTCGTGCTTGTACTCATGTTTTTTACTCTTGTTTGAAACTCATGTTGAATTCCGTTTATTCTCTAACGGTATTAGTCGCATACTCTATTGTCACAACCCAAGTTAAATTAACTGCTTCACTCTAGCAGTTAAGCAAAAGCTAATTCAACAGTGCAACGGTGAACTACGAAAGTTATTATTCTCTGAAGTCTCTAATCCGCCTATGTTCTGGCAGTCCTCAAGTGTTAAGTAATGGAAAATAGTTGTGATTTCCTCTGAAGGCCTTAAAGAAAAGACACCACCAGTTGGCTGAAATTAAGGTAGGATAAACCCAGTTATAATGTGCAGAAAGTTTATGCAAGTAACTTCTCTTATGTAAAAACATTTACTCTTCTGTTTGAGCTAGCAAATCAAACTGCTTGCTTCTCTTTTTTAATATAAAAAATGGTCCTTCGAACCCAACACAAACTAGTGATTAAAAGTTGAAATATCAACATAACTCTTTTGATTCAAATTGAAGTTAAATTAAATAAACACCCACTGACTTACAACCAGTGCAGTGCGCTTAAAATTGTCAACCGTTTTGAATTATTTCCGCAAATTAAAAACATTGCTACGAATTTTTGACTGATTCATTACAGTGCGTCCGCTTTTTTATTATTGTCGGGCAAGGTACTTAGGTACTTGTATTTTCTTTTATTTGGTAATATTTGTGCAACATGTTTAATGTAGTAGTTAGATACTAACCCACAGTAATCATTTTAATTTATTTATATATTTAAAGGTAAATATTTTCTTTGTTTTTTAAAGTATAATAAAGATACTTTATATTGTTGTTTTGTTAGAAAACATACTTGTATTTTTGAACCACCCGCTATACAGTCTACTCTCGGTCGCTTATTCAAATAAGTAACCACCCCAAGTTTGTGTTTGTGAAATCTTCATAGGTTTCTCAAATAGCTAGCTTTTTCTATATGGGGGGGGGGGGGTTAAGATATTGAAATCCAAGCAAAAATAATTAATGTACCTGCTATGTATAGTGTTGCCTTTGTTTCTAATTTTATATCTCCTATTATGTGTAGTGTTTTGCCACTGATACAACTTTTAAGGAGATTAAAAATCACAAGAAATATTGATGCAAGTTTTATTTTAAGGTTCCTATAAATTTTAAAGTATAGATGACAAAAGATACCGGCACCCTGGATTTTTTGCTAAGTTTGGTCCTTTTTTACCTTTTTATCATTTTACAGATAATTTAACTAGGAATTTCCTGTATTTTTTTAACGATGGGGCACGTTCGATAAAGCGATTTTATACCAGGGTGAATCAACGTGTGTTTTTTGTTTTAAACACCCTGTGGAGAAATTGGGGCTGTTCCATACATTATCAATATATTTTTGTTTTTCGACTCATCCCGTTATCTCCATTTTTAGAAGATTCGATTTTCTAAAAAAGATTCTGAAAATTCATTACTTTATAAGAGCAGCAGTCATTGTTAAATTGAGTCAACTTATGCGATTGCTATAATTAATTGACACTGGTGACAGCCCTCAAAATAATTCTTGGTGTCAGCATGGCGTTAACTACAACAGACGTAGTCAAAATTGTTGCTCTAATAGAAGATGGTCATAATAAAAGTTATGTGGCTCCTACGTTGGGATTTCCACGTGCTACGGTTCAAGATGCTTAAATTAGGTACTTGGAAACAGAGAATTTTACTAGACGGCAAGGATCTGGAAGAAAGAGGAAAACAACTGCAACTGATCGCTTTCCTGTAGTACGATCCTTAAGGTAACGAAAAGTAACTTCCATCGCATTAAAAAATGAGTTGCGAATGATACGTGAGGTAAATATTAGTGACAAAACTGCCCGAAGAAGGTTAAACCAAGTTGAGCTCCGTTCACGTAGGCCGGTTAAAAAAAACACGATTACTTCGGCATCATCGACGGGAACGGCTACGATTTGCCAGAGAACATTTAAACTGGTCTGTAGAGCAGTGGAGTAATGTTTTCTTCACAGATGAGTCGAGGGTTAGTCTTCGGTTGCCGGATAGTCGTGAACGCATTTTAGGAGACCAAATGAAAGATTTGCTGAACGCACCATAACAGAGGTAATATCTTATCATGGTGGTTTCGTTATGGTGTGGGTGGGTATTTCAACTGATGTGCGATCTGAACTAATATTTGTGCTAAATGGAACACTAAATGCGCATCGGTACATTTAAGATATTCTTCAAGAGGCATTTGCCCCACAGCTACCTTAATCAGTAAACAATTTATATTGATGCACGATAATGTTGCACGGTTGGTAACCGAATTTTTAGATGAGGTTGGTATTCTACAGTTAGATTGGCTTGTATGTAATTTGGATTTGAACCACATTGAACATTTCTAATTTCTAGGATCAGTTAAAAAGAACGGTTCGTCGTCGCCATATGCAACCAGGCCCTTTACAGGAGCTAAAGATAGCACTTTCTGAAGAATATAATAATTTAATCCATCAAGAAAGCATCATCACTTTTATTAATTCAATACCTAGCAGAATGCGTTTTGTTATTGCAGCCTGAGGAGGTGATAAACGTTAATAATTTGTATTTTTAAGTTTTACTACAGTTTTAAAATTGATTTTCCAACAGGAGGGGCTAAGCCCCCCTAGCCCTCCCCTAGCTACGCCAATGCAAATTCTGTAATTTGATATCTCATTTTTCCGTGTTGGAATATTTCCATACTTGGGAAACAACTTTTATTGGTTCGATTATAAAGAAGACGAATCACCTTTTTTAAATTCTTTCTTAATAATACACAAAACGTTCTCTTTGCATGATTTGATTACGAAGCAATTTAGTAGAAACCTTTTTCTTTATGAAAAAGTTTTAAGACTTTATATAAATAAGCAAAGTTTCGTTAAATTAAACTTTATATTCACTTGCTTTTATTATGCTAAAGATATGTGAAGTGTTATGGAAATGATCTGCTTGTCATACTCATAGGGAGAGTTCGTCCTCTCTCGCAAAATCATATTCATTTGTTGGTACTTTTTTACTTTTAATAAGCGGAATAATCCATTAGAACAAATAAGACATATGTAACTGTTTTCAAGATCGTATATTTTAAAAAATAAAACAAACTGCCATTTTTAATCAAATTATCAAATTATTTATAATAAATAGTAATAATTTTTTTAATTAATTTTAATTTAAATTAAAAAAAATCCGGGGCATTTTAGCGAATACCACTCATTCAGAAATATACCAACATTCTTAATAGGTAACGGTCTGTTAACAAAAACATAAAGAGTACCTACTATTTCTTGTTTTGCATTAACACTTTATAAATTAAAATTCAAATAAACTTACAAAATACATTTTTCTCGGAAAGAAAAATCTTTTCTTTTAAAGTCATACTTCTTGGATGAGTGATGGATGAGTGAGTTTTTTTAGCATGGTGAAAACTTCAGTGCATTTGTAGTTTAAGTTACATCATTTCCTTAGAGTGCCTTAGACGTATTATTCACAAGAAAATGTTTGCTGATGTTTGTTAGTATTATTATACGTCCAAGAGAATATAAAGTCCCTAAAAAAGATCCGAAAGTAGTGTCGACATACTTCGCACTAGTTGGTCTTGCATTAAATTTATACTAAGCCAAGAAGTGCAAAGACGTTTGTCGAATCATTCACTCGCGGTTTACCAGTATCCATTAGGTACCTTTAATAAAGCCGCGCGTAGAGCTGGGCGCGTAAGACAGGAATGGACGCTTAAAAGTCGATTTAAGGTTAAATAAAATAACAATGATTAGTTCCTGAGTTTTGCATTTCGTTTGCTTGGAAATAATTATTGCGTTCTAATTTCATTTCTAGCTCTCACTTAGTGTCTGGTCCATCCTTTTCACGATTTATGGAATCACTTCGGTGTCCGTAAATGTGTCTGTCACAGGCGATTTTCTCTGAAACTATTCGACGTAAAACTTTGAAATTTGGCACAGAGATAGAGGGTGGTGGCCCAATTATAGACGTGAAGTACAAAAGTTGATTTTTGATTCTGGGTGTTAATTTCCGGGAGTAAAATGGGAAATGGAAAAAAAATTCAAGGGCATCTTGTAGGGTGTCAAATGAAAGCGATTGTCAAGTCAAATAAAGTCAATTGAAGCACGAATTCAACAATATATATGATGTATTTTTGTATTCGTTTTTAGGAAAAACGCTTAAAAATTGCTGTCCCCGACCATAATCACCAAAAGGATCGCCCAGAATAATCTGAAAAAAATCATGAACATTGAGAATTAGGGTTAGACTGAGCGAAAATTATCAGGATTGAAAAATTCTAGCGCGGCCAATTGTTATAAACAATTTAATTGTTTATTTCTTTATAACGGCTGAACCATTGGTTCTAGAGAAAAAGATTTTGGACAAAAATATTTCTCAAGATGTCAGAACAATTTTTGTCCTTACACGTTTTTCAAAATTTTTAATTTGGCCCACTCAGCTCCGCGCGTACGCGTTTTGATACGGCGTTAGTGCCGTTGGCGGCGAGTAGCGCGGCAGATGGACGGATATCGGGCGGCCGAGGTTTGCTCAGGTTAAATGGGAGGTTGATGGCACGGAACACTAATTGTGCAAGTATATACTTGACCGACTTTTTTTTTATTTAGCGATTTTATAGGTTAAGATAAACAAATAAAATTCTCAACCGGTTCTAAATCGTTCTAACACTGGTCAAGTTGATTCTAGAAGAATAAGTTCTCGCATGGATTCTAAACAGTTCTGAATCACGTTCTGAACTCCTGTGAACTGTCGGTTGGAACAAACTTATTAAAGAATTGCATCAACCCCGACACTATGCTTCATCCTCGTCATACCTGTGGTATTAGAAAAAGACGCAATTATATGCAGCGATTTACTAGAACATTGTTTAATATTGCCGACAATCATCGCAAAAGATCGTGTGTTCTGTCGCTGGACGTCAAAACACTTTTAAACATCCTTATTCTGTATTGCTAGGATAATTATAATCATACAATACAGGATTCTAGGTTATAAATTGAACGATATCTCCTTGGTACCGCTAACAAAAGATATGTTTATCAAATTGTAACTAAATATTTTTGTTAAGATAACTATTTGAATACCATTACTATAAAGCTATTGTTGTAGCTGCAATAATGTGTGAGTAAAAATATAACGATATATTTGGCTACCATCACAATTTGGCTTTTTGGACTTTGGTAATACTAACAATAAAAGTTTTAATCGTAACTATATTTTTCTTCACAATACTAGATATTAACAGATAACAATACAATTTTTTCAGCATGTATTGTAAATTCGAGTCTCAATTTTCTTGATTGTTGTCCGAATATAAAAGAAGTATAAGCTTAATGGTGTTGAAGAAATATTAACTGTTGTGTGCTTAGAAGCCCCAAATAAGGTTTTTCTTTTCATTTATTGACAGTGGTAAATCTGCATAACCTGTTTTTGTCTTCAAACTTTCGATAGGATTTATTATATCACAAAAATAAATGAATAGCAAAATATGCTTACTTGAATTTGGCGGAACTATGAATTCTCCAGTTTTAATTGACAGTGACGACAGAAACCTACTTTAAAACGGAGAGATCAATTATGTCTTTCTCCCATGTTCTTTCTCTCTCATTTTTTTCTCTCTTCTTTATCTTTCATATTCTGATATTTTTAGAATTAGTGAAAAGTTAGGCTATGAAAAACATCAATATGACATATTTCAAGCCTGCCCCATAAGTTTTTTTTGCAGTGTAAAAACATACTTTTTACAATTCTAATAAAGGTTAATTTTGTTTTTAGTTATGAACCAACTTTTCTCAGTGCTTACATTTCGATAAATTAATTAATAGAATAATCTGACATTGGTTGCAAAACTTTTGGACCACAGTGTAGATGCTCAACATAATTCGCCAATCACACACTGATATTAGAGACTGAGGCCAGGTTTAGGTACGACACGAAGGATTTAAAAAGACTGAACGGTGTTATCGATGTGTATTTTTTACATGCTCTTTAAAACATTGATTTCAAATCAAGTATATATACCGTTAGTTTCATTTTAGAACAATCAGAGGTTCCCAAGTTATTTATATCTCGCTAAACGATATGGTCTCCCACCTACTTTTTAAGAACGGCTGATGCCAGGCTTTCACTTATGTAGAATATTTGCAGATTGATAGACTTTACTAAAACAACGCAATTAATACTTATCTACAATCCTTTGTGATTCTTGTTCGAAGAAAATTTGTAAAAATTGTTCTCAACTAACAGTGAAAGAATATAACTGTGCCATTATGTCAACAAGAAAACTTAAATTCCATTGCCCTATTTGTGAAAATAATGATAACATTTTTTCACAAGACCTCTTTCCTACAAAAGATTTAACATGTGAACCCAAGGATATAGTTAATGATACTCAAGAATATATAACAAAACAAAATTTTGAAAAAGAAATGAAGAAAGTTTCTGATTTCTTGGAAGTAATGAAAAATGAAATAACTAACCTTAGAGAGTCCAATATTGATTTGGTTAAATTTCTTTCTTCGGATGATTACATTAAAATAGCTAAATCTCAAAACATCAACAAGATTCCGGCTCAAACCACATCAAATCCTGTAAACCTTTCATTTTCTGAAGTTGTAAAAAATTCTCAACAAAAATACATACATAAAACTACCAGCACTAAATTGACAAACAATAATGACAACGTCAATGTTAATATGTCCAATTTTCGTAAAGAAGAAAATAAAAAGTGCAATAAAACCTTAAATATAAATAGAAGAAGTGAAGAAAGAAAAAGTAAAGCCATATATGGTTCAAAAAAGACCAATTGTTTATTGTCTAATAAGAAATTTTGGCTTTTTACATCTGGATACTCTAAATCAACAACGGAAGCTGATATCATTAATTATCTAAAACAACACAAAAACATTGAATACAATTGTGAAAGAGTTTCCACAAAGAATTCAATCTCAAATGCGTACAAAATTGGTATACCAATCCTAATGAAGGATGAATTCTTATGTGAAGATATTTGGCCAATGGGCATTTATGTAAACCAGTATTTTCCTCCTAAACATTTTTTTGAAGAAACAAGAAGGGCTAATTCTAATACAAAAAACTAAATAATGACGGTAGTATACTAGTGGCACACATTAATATACGATCATTAAAATCTTCCTTTTTTGAATTTAAAGAATTTGTTTTAGATATAAATCCTGATATTTTAGCTGTAACTGAATCTTGGTTAAATCATAATGATTCATCTACTAACTTTGATATTTTTGGCTATAAGTTTCTTAGATTGGATAGGAATACTAAAGGTGGTGGAATTAGCGTTTACGTTAAAAATCATTTAAAAGTCAAAGTAATAACTGTTCTTGACACTAGACCTTTGGAAACATTTTGGCTTAATATTTTAATTAATAAGAAAAAAGTAGGTTTTGGAATTATTTATAAACCACCAAACATTAGTTTCAATTCATTTTTTATTCTTAACCAGATAATTCCACAAGTGTACTTATCGGTTGATAGACTTATCATAACAGGTGAATTTAATGTTGATCTGTACAATAAAAATCAAGATGGTTATCTTCTTGAAAATTTATTTGCAACTTTCAGTTTAAAACAAATTATTTCAGAGCCTACAAGAAATGAAACGTCACCAAAAATAATTGATCATATTTATATAGATGAAAATATAAATATTACAGATTCTGGTATATTCAAAACACAATTAATAAAAAATTCTTCGGGAATTTCTCTAACTGATCATTCAATGGTATTTTGTAAACTTTTATTAGAAAATAAATCTCCTTGTTCATTAAGGTACTACAGAAATTTTAAAAATATTAATTTTGATTTATTTAATGAAGATTTAGCGCAAATTGATTGGAATGCAGTTGAAAACATTAATAATTTTGATAATAAAATTGAAATATTTAACAATAATATCCTAAATTTATTTAACAAACATGCACCAGTTCAAATAAATAAAAATAAAAAAACAAATTCGTGGATTAATTCGAATATAAAAAATTTTGCAAAATTAAAAAAAAAAGCTTTCAAAAAATATTGTAAAAATAAATCTGAATCAAATTGGAAAGATTATGTAGAAATAAGAAACTTTCTATCTAAATTTATAAAGAAAGAAAAGCAAACATTTATAAAGAATAATATAAATCCAAATAATCCAACACTTTTTTGGAAAAACTTGAAAAAATTTAATATTAATTTAAAAGAATCTAAATCAGTAAATGAATCTCCTTGTGCACAAGTACTAAATAATCATTTTATAAATTCTGTAAAAAATGGATCTCCAAACCAAAATTTACTATCTTTTTATTTGAATAATAAGTTTTCTAAAATTGGTAAAGATGTGTTTCTAAATTTAAAACCAATTACAAATTATGATATTGTTAAAATTTTATCAAAAATTAAAACTGAATCATGTGGAACAGATGGTATTACTTTACGCATGTTAAATCTGTGTATGAATAATAATTTTTTAAATACTATTAAACATATAATAAATTGTTCTATTCTAAATAATAATTTTTCTAATATCTGGAAAACTAGTTTAGTTATACCGATTCCTAAAATTCACAACGCAGAAAATGTAGATGATTTTAGACCAATTTCTCTGCTTTCTGTAATATCTAAAATTTTAGAACGTATAGTTTTTGACCAAATAATAGAGTATTTTAAAAAATATGATATTTTACCAGAAAATCAATCAGGTTTTAGAGAAAATTTTAGTACTACTACTTTACTCTGTAAACTTAAAGATGATATTTTACAAAATTGGGATTCAGGTTTTGTTACTAATATAGTCTTTCTCGATTTGGCTAAAGCCTTTGATTCTCTAAATCATGAAATGTTATTAGCAAAGCTTAAATATATAGGTTTTAGTCTAAAAACTTGCCAGTGGTTCAAACATTATTTATCTGACAGAAAACAAGTGACAAAAATTGCAAACGAATACATTTGTGACATTTCAAATTCACTGCCTATTTCTAGAGGTGTTCCACAAGGATCAGTATTAGGCCCTTTATTGTTTATTATATACACTTTTGATTTTCATTTATCTATTAAACACGGTAATTTTTTAGCTTTTGCAGATGATACTCAAATATACCACTCAATCAAGTACACAGATTTAAAAAATAGTATTTCCTTAATCAATAAGGATATTTTAAATATTTCAAAAACTATAACTGATCACGGATTAAAAATAAATGAAAATAAAACTAACTTAATTCTAACTGGTCCTAAAACACTAATCACTAAAATAAAAAATAATTCTGATTTCAAAATTGTTCTTAACAATAGTTTTAAGATACCGTCAATCGAATTTGGCAAAAATCTTGGAGTAATTTTTGATCAGCATCTTAATTTTCATGAACATATAAAAAATATAATTAAAAAAGCATACTACAAACTAAGAATTTTATATAACTTTAAGGACTACTTAAATACCGATACTAAACTTAGACTGGTTGATTCAATTATTCTAAGTGGATTAGATTACTGTGATATCATTTATCACAAAAATATCAGTAACGAAGATAAACAGAAATTACAATTTCTTCAAAATAACTGTGTTCGTTTTTCAATAGGGCTAAAAAAGTATGATCACGTATCACCTAGTTTTGACCAACATAATTTAATTAAATTAGAAAAAAGACGCGAAATCCACATATCCTGTTTTATTTATAAAATAATTTTAACTCAGAAACCAAGATATTTATTTGAAAAAATTGAATTCAGGAATAATATTCATAATGTTAATACTAGAAATCAGAACGCAATAGAAATACCTAAACATCATACTGAAAAATATAAGTCTTCGTTTAAATATACATCTTCTGTAATTTATAATAATATTCCTTCTAGTCTGAGGGGCTTAAGCTATATAACTTTCAAAAAAAATATAAAAAATTATTTAGTAAGGGTAGGATTGGAAGAATGATTTTTTATAAATCAAAACCCTACCTATTTATGCCAACTAGTATACTACTGTCATTTTTTGGTTTTCTTTTTTAGTTTATCATTTTTATATTTACATTTTTAATTGTTTTATTGGCATAAATAAACATCTTTATTATTATTATTATAATCCTAAATATCTCAGGCTAAAGCATATGACCAAGGATTAATAAAATATACCTGTAGAATTCTACTTCAAATTCAATAATATTTCCTATATTTTCCGTTAACTTTTATTCACAATTCAGTTATAAAAATTATTTTTCAATGTGACGTTTTGAACTTTGGGTTCTTAAAAGTCTCCACCCTGTGAATATACTGATGCTTCACCATTAGTTGGCAGCCAACATAATTTGGTGACTGGACGAAACTAATTTCCTTTTTTTGTCTGTACAGAAACCACTCGTGTTACTCCATCTTTACCAAACTTCGTTTATTTTGCCTAACAGCCATTCGTTTCTTGGTGCTTTTTCATCTATCTACCACTACTACCACATTACCTACTTGTGGGGATTTTGAAACTGAATGCCACTTTTGTCGCTTGATCAGTGTTGGACGATATTCCAAAATCCATCTTTTCCAATATCCATTAGCAAGATCTTCTGCGAATCTCCATTGTTTTCTTGTACATAAATCGTTTATGGGCTCACCATACGTTTTGATATCATCAGGTCGAAATTGCACAAAATGATTGGGAGTTATAGCTTCTGGTTCATCGGGATCCACAGATATATGTGTTAGTGGTCTTGAGTAAATGGTATATTCCACTTCAGTTATCAAAGCCTGTAGAACTTCTTCTCTAGGATTTACTGACTTTAAAAGGGTTTTAAAAGAGCTGTTTTTATGGATCGCACCATTCTCTCCCAGATACCTCTCATATGGGCAGCTGCAGGTGGGTTAAATTTCCATAGTATGCCTTTAGCAGTAAGATCATTTGATATTTTAGAATAATCTGAAGATTGTATCCACTCTCTAAGTTCTCTTTCAGCTCCAACAAAATTAGTACCATTATCAGTTATAAATTTTACTGGCTATCCACGTCGAGTCATAACTCGTCGGACAGCAAGAATCGTTAAACTAGTATCTAGTGAAGCAGCGAGTACAGCACGCACTGTAAGGCAAGTAAACAGTACACCATATCTCTTTTAAACTCTTTGTCTCACTGAACCGTTTACGTTTACTGGCCCAAAAAAATCAATTCCCACATATGAAAATGGAAATATAAAAGGTTCTAACCTTTCCTGAGGTAACATTCCCATTTCTGGAGCAACTACACTTTCGTATTCTGCAAGTTTGGCAATTTCTAAAGCACTTCTTAACAGCAGAACGGACAAGTAAAATACAATATTTTCACCTTAAATTATTTACCACAGTTTCAATTCCTATATGTCCAGCTCGTTCATGATAATATTGAATCAGCAACTAAGTTATACTGCTTTTTCTGTCCAAAATAGCAGGATTTCTGATACTAAAATCAAAATTTGGACTGATATGTTCTGGAAATCTTCCCTTAAGTCGCAGAACGCCCCTTTTATAAAAAAGGAGATAATTTGTATATACGAGTGTGTTTTGACAATTCTCTTTCTTTATTTTAGTGTTCATATTTCTCGCTTAAAACTCCTTTTTCACTTCTTCTTATTAATAGATCATGAGCTTGTTCTAAGGTATGTATATCCAACTGTGGAACTTAAATTTCCTCTTTTCTTAATTTCAGCATTTTGATAAAATACAAAATCCTACGGTTGTTCGCAATTACATGACTTACAAGCAAAGAAATTTATTCTGGCTGGACCGTGAGATCTAGAAATACCAACAAATGTGATTATTTTCCAGAGGCCGCCTTGTGCACATGTGCACTCTCATCCAGAGGTTGAAGCATGCAGGTGTGTCTGGCTTCCCAAGCGTAGACAATGCTATCAAGAATTGTGCCATTCTAGAGAAGGTATTGATGTTCCAAAAGATTCATTTAATAGGTGGTCAATGTAACGAAAATTTATTGATACAGCTTATGATCCACTATTGCCCAGTAATTGCTATCTAAAAAATACCACTGTCCATGTATAAAGAGATTATGAATGACATATCCGTTGGTCAGAGTTTTTACATATTGGTGTTCAAAAAATCAGTTTTTTAGGTCATGTTGTGAGCGAGAGAGGAGTAGAAATAGAGCCTAGTAGAGTTGATTCTATAATAAAACTTCCTGATCCTACTAATAAAAAAGAACTTCAGAGGTTTCTTGTCATGGTAAATTACACTTATCGTTTTACTTCAGACAAATGCCCTCTCTTAGAACCTTTGTATCGTCTGTTAAAAAATGATATTCTATTCACATGGGACATAACCGAAAGACAGTCATTTAATAAAATTTAGAAACTCCTCCCTGAAGCACCTACTCGTAGATATTTTGATCCAAACAAGCAAGTTCTAGTCACTGCAGATTCGTCTTCATATGGTTTGGGAGCTTTGATGCAACTTAATGAAAATAATGAAAGAGAAATAGTGGCATATGCTTCCCGGTCACTAACTAAAACTGAACTTAATTATGCAAAAATTTTATTATAAACACCAGTAAAATATTGCAGGTTTGAATTCCTAACAATACCAATATAATTACCATTGTTTTTCGTGGTAATAAATTTTTAGTAATTTGTTTCCATTGCCGGTCTACTGCGCTTTTAGTGGGCGGGGCAGAGTCAAAGCTGTAAATAGTAATTTAATTGGATCGAGTGAGCCATTTTAAGAAAGATGTTTTAAAATTACTTACTAGTGTAAAACCTCTTCAACAAGCACTTCCATCGTAAAATAAATTCCTGCCTGTGCCACTGTGTACAAATTCAAGTTATAAAAAATTATCTTTCTGCTGTCGGGTAACAGTCATTTGTATCGAAAATAAATGTTCCTAAAATAAACGTTCGATAAAAAACGCCCTTTTGACAAGGAAAAATATCCTGAAACTGGCGTTAAATGGATAAGCTAAAGATTACCGTGTATTTATCCTTCTGTTTCCTCCGGCATGTTCCACATGTAGGGATACGTTCGGGCTGCCGCTCAATAATTAGGAAGGATTTATTTGGATTACAAGGCTTTTTGAAAGTTAATTTGTCGATGAATTTGAACGTTTCAATCGATTGGGTTAAATGAAACTGAAATTAATTATTATTAGTTAATTGGTAAATTCGCTAAGCGGCCTTGGGAAGAGAAAGATATTTCTACGTTTTTACCTCTTTCAAAAGAGATACAAAGGTTTTATAGGAAGGGGTGAGGGGGGGGGGGGGGGGTGAGGGAAAAGATTTCGAAAATTATTATAGACGGAAGACAGACCGAACGTGTCAATAGAAAAATAATAGTATTGGTTCATTCGACGTGATAGCACAACAGATACAATTTTGTCTAATAATACAGATTATACAGGGTGAAATTTTTAAAGTGTTACAAGGCGATATCTCGAAAACGGTTTTAAATATTTTCATGAAATTTTGGTGAGTTAATGGGGAGATATTTAAACATGTTTTTGACATTTACTCCCTCTATTTTAAGGGGTGGGGTAACTTGGAAATTTTAAATGGGATGATATACTTTTGTTTATAAAATTCGAATATACATACAATCTACGTGTGTATTGTCAGGATTGAAAAATTCTGGTGTAGACAATTATTATAACCATGGATTATTATGAACCATTGGTTTTAGAGAAAACGTTTTTCGACAAAAAGATTTCTCACGATTTAAG
The DNA here is from genome assembly GCA_963971165.1 of Philopedon plagiatum. Taxonomy (NCBI): domain Eukaryota; kingdom Metazoa; phylum Arthropoda; class Insecta; order Coleoptera; family Curculionidae; genus Philopedon; species Philopedon plagiatum. The sequence goes on along the minus strand of OZ020196.1, from coordinate 18,776,701 downwards.
GAACAACGTTTTTCTTTACACGTTCTTCAAAATTTTTTATTTGGCCCACTCAGCTCAGCGCATACGCGATGTTATACGGCGTTGGTGCCGTCGGCGTCGGCGGAGGGTGGCGCGGCAGATGGACGGAGACTGGGCGGCTGAGGTTCGCTCAAGTTAAGTGGGGGGGGGGGGGGGCTGATGGCACGGAACACTAATTGTGCAAGTATCGCACTTGACCAAATTTTGTTTAGCACTGATCCTGTTTCATGAAATTTCGCCATTAATTCTTGCGAGTAAGTATGAAACAGGTGTCCATTTGGGTGTAATTTATTATAAGATAACGCGGCAGCTCTAGCAAAATCGTTATTTCTAAAGAAAACTGAAATAACCTCAACTCTTTCTTCAAGAGTATACTTCATTTTAATGCGTAATTGATCGAAACCAAATTTATAGCAAAATTATTCGTTTTAGACATTAGATATCAACAACAAACTAAAGATAGCGCTTTTTTCGACAGAACAAGTTAAATTCCAAAGACCTATTGTTACAGTATTGCCATGTATATGCATATTTAGGATTTTGTTTACATTTAAATCCAAATTTCTTTAACATTTAGTTTCTCGAAAACTACTGACCCGATTTCAACGAACAAGGTGCCGTTGGAAAGGCAATTCAATTCCCTTTAGAATGAGGTATCACTGAACCGTCCTTCCCATTTAAGATTTTAAGGGCGAGGCTTAGGGTTGTATTTATAGTCGTTCCTCAGGCCTTGAGGTTTCCTTAAGTATGGGTGACACCGTGCTAAAATCATACCTCAAGGTCTAAGGAAGCCTCAAGGAATGACTATACGAGATTTAGAAGTTCAAGCATGGGGTGAAAATACCAAAAAATTATTTCCCTCTAAAACCTAAAGTGTAAGGGTCCGAGCGTTTTTTGATTTATTTATTTAAAAGAAAATAAACCTGGGTGGAAAGTTTTCGGTGAGCCACCCTGTATAACTAAGGGTTAGTAACATATAACAATATATCTTTATTTTTCAAAGTAATAACTTTTTAGTAAATTGTTTTCATTGCACAGTGGCAAAATGCCGCTTTCTATTTCTAGATCTGGTCATTCATGGATTAAGCAGCTGTAGAGGCGTTTTACGTTTTTATGTACAGGGTTGCCTAGCAGTAGAAATATATGTTGTGAAATTTTCAGTGTTTTTTACTTTTTAAAGGATTTTACTCATAACGCTAGGAAAACGGCGCGCCAGTGTCAAACGTGTGGAAAATTGGAATAGCCCTTTCACAGGTATGCTCTGTTGAATACGGATGACTGGGAAAGCCATAGCGATAGCGCGCAAAGTCGGATGTTTAATATTTTCTCTCTGCTCTTTCTTTGTCCTACACACGCACAATGTATGAAGCTAAACAAAAACTAGTTATAAATGAATGGTGTCGTCTTCTGCTGAAGGTCAATGATTTTATCCCACTCCTACTCACAATATAAATCAAGAGGATATTTTTCAACAAGCAAGCACAGACCCCATTTGACAAGAGATTGAAAACGGTTTCTAATTCCGGCTGCGTATAAAGCTCGTGCTTGAATAAATAACATTTTCAATTTGCCTGTTGATCCTTGTCGAAAGCTAAAAACTACGGGATACTTCCTGTTTCCGAATAAAGTTTTTCGATCGATACACGCCCACAAACGTTGCTGAATAACGCTTCACATCGATTTAATAGGGAATATGCATGTAATCCAAAAAATTCTGAAATATTTTTTTTTGTATTCTCTACATATATTAAATGTTCATGACAGTTGCTGTTTTCCATTTTTTTTGGGCTTTATTAACAAAAAAAAAGGTTTTATTTTGCAAATTTTCCTGCAAAATCCAACATCTCGTAAAACGGACTTCTTTTGTTTGTGACGTCACTTTTTTTTATGACGTCAACGTTTTATAATGGCTAGTCACGGCTAGTGTAATGTAAATTTCAGTGTAAATCCATTTTCTTGAGTTTTTCCCAAAGACTAGGATATTTAGTCGATAGAAAACCTTTTATTTTATTAAACAGACTGGTTATAAATGACCAAAACGGCATTTGTGCAAAGAAAATCGGAAAATTGGCTGGAAGTTAGTGCTGGTGGATTTGCCTTTACAATTTAGTTAAAAACACTTATTGTTTATTATACTATAAAAATAAATGTACAGCAACATTATGATTACTTGAATTTGGCGATACTGACCTTTATAGATACCGCTTTATGTAAAATTTTTGATTAATTTTCCACTACCTAGTTTCTTCTAACACCGGCTCTTTTGGACACGACAAAATGAAGTTTTCGAAGCCATTCGCTATGGAATTTTTTTTATACTGGGACAATATAATATCTGTAGGGTGGTTTTTTAATATTTCCTACTGTTTAATAAAAAGGATTACTAACAAAATACGAATATAATCAAAGATAAACAATGTAAACAAACTTAAGGACAAGAGCTGACCAAATAAAGGGGCCGACACACTGAAAAACCAACGTTGCCACCGCTGCAAACAGCTGATTTCAAATGGTAAAGAAGAAGGGCTCACTTGAACAATTTTATGATCCAGATGCGTGTTCGATTGACAAAAATTGATCACCAGGATCACTTTATGTCACTCCAATGCTATTTTATCTCTGCACTGCCATTCTTGATTTAATTAATATCAAGACAAGTAACACAGACAAAATAAACGTCCAGACCAGGGATGGAGAATGCTAGTGAACAATATTTGTTGTGTACTTGTATTGTTTACTGGTCCTCCACGGAACGATAAACCCAAAGCCGGTAATCAAGTGAACTCCAAGACCAACGGAAACCGGTTATCCTTTTTTATTTGCAACTCCTAGAGAAAGATAAGTTATCACCTGATGTCAACGTAATTCGTGGGTTATAAATCTAATAGTCTCGCCTAACAAACTTTTGTTCTGTGGTTTCGCTAGACACTAGACACATGTCATTCATGTCATTTGCTTTCGCCGTTTTTTAATTGAAGTAAACAAACACACGTGTGTTTCTTTAGTTCAATGCGTTTTTGCACTTTTCAAGTGTTTTAAAACCTTCACATATCGTGTTCGATATGTGTTTCTGTTATTTAATGATTATTAAATGTATACTTTGTCCCAAATGCGACACAAAAGGTGGAGGACCATCATTTCAAGGTAAGTTTGGCGTTTCTTGCACAAGGGAAGCTGGCTAAATACCAAACATAGTTTTCACCATGATTAAAAATTTTTAAAAAGCTGTTGGTAGTGTTGGTTTTACCTTTTGGAGGGATAGCTATTGCACTTTTTCGGATTTGCCACAATGTATTTAGTTATACAACAAATATTACATTACTTTTTAGATATATCCTAATAGGGGAAGCCGTTATTCATTCAGTCACTTAAAATAAAATGTGAAGATATAGACCAGTAGTCAGAGCATAGATTTTACCTGAAGAAAATCTGGAATAGGAATCCTGAAACGGCGGTTCCTGTTAAGCTGAAGTACGTATTTGTAAGTATAGTTCATGCCAAATATACAACTTTGTTTTATTTTTGCAAAATAGGGGCATTACTTGTTTGCTAAGTATGTAGCTTTTTCACAATAATTTATGTATTGGGACAATATATGACTGAACTGTCTCCATAGCCTTAGTAATGGAACCTATAAGGGGTTAAATGCCAGTTCTTGTAACCAATTATTTTTCTATAACTTCAATGAAATATCCTGTTGGGTTGAAAAAAATAGCTAAAGAAATATTCAGTGAAGTGTCACTGTGATAAATTTATGCCAATATTTTTTACTAAATTTGATTGTTAAAAATTAATAGAGAAATGTTCAAGTTTCACTCGAGTATGTATTTAATAAGTAAAAACAGTATTTTACAGAATAATAATCTTTAAAACCAGAGCTAAGAACGTTGCATAATGATTGTAAATTTATCAAAAGCTTTTCTGTAGGCTTCAAATTGAGTGGAATTACAAAAGTGTGCAAACTACCTATTTTCTAACCACTTCTAAGCACTGTTTTATATTTTCAAATTAATTACCGACATTAACAAAGAGAATCATTTTTTTTTTAATTTTTAGGCACTGTTATCCATGACGGGTTTATCCAGCACATTAACACCCACAAGTTTTCATAGCTACAGAGTTCACTCAGGTTTTTAGCAGTTCATATCCAAGCTGTGAAGAAAAAGAGCCATCAAATTAATGAAATTAGAATGGTCAATGATATATTTACGTATTAACATGTTGGACACAGTGTATGTAGGATGTAGTCATAAATAGAATATTTTTGAGGAGTGTTACACTAGGAATAATTTCTTCTTTGCAACTTATTTTACAATGTAAGTAAGAATATTTAAGGAACAAAGCCTTTTATAGCATCGAGAATTTCTTGGAGGGTGATTTTTCAGATCTCGTCTAAGTGTAAGAGGAGCATAAGACTGATATTTGGGTTGTTTAAATTCTTCAAAATTTTCTGAAATATGTTCTAATATGTTAGTCTTGCTTCGTTAAGCATTTCCGTTTGTACTTTATACTTAAATGTTTATTTGTAATTTTAATATTTTAATGAGCTATTTAAGAAATTTTAACATTATCTCATTATTTAGTTGTAGCATAAAGTCTTGACGTGTGAAAGTACTTTTGTATGCACTATCATTAATAAATATTTGTATTTGTAACCAGTGATATGTAAAAAAAAGTGCCTATTGATAATAAACCATAGAAAATGTAACAAATTTAATTTATTTTTTTGTAACTACGACAGTTTTTCTTGTGACAATTATTTATAATGTAAAGCCATATGACCACCTTAGTATAGCCATTTTTAGAAATAATGGAATAATTTCTTTTTTTATGCATAGCTGCTTTCATTGACATTATACTCTAAGGAATGGAGTAATTCTGTATTAAAATATGGGAAATTGGTCTAGAGGTGCTAATTTTAAGCTATATAAATTTTATTTTGCACATTAAGCTCTTGATGATCCCAGATATTTTTGTATCATTTTAAACTACACATATGAAAAATAAGCGCAAACACCATCACCTTTCCTATAATACTTTGTATAATATATCCTAGGGCAGGTTGTGTAGACTATTTAAGGGGTTTAAAAAATATAAAAATCGTTCAAGAGTAAAGTATCCCTATTGCGAAAACACAGAAAAACGTTATTAAGAAAAGTTGTTTAGAATTAAAAAATATGTCCAAATACGAAGTCATAACCTTCTATTCAAAAAAAAAAATATTTTCTTGAGTAGAAATATAAATATATGTAAATTTCACAAATTTTCTTCAACTTGATGAAAGTTATGCAGAAATGATTTAAGTGTGGTTAATTTGAAAATGTTACACAAGTCTTGGACAATAAAGGTTTTTTTGAGTTTGAGTTTATTCTAGCTAAATATAAAAAAATCATAAGGGGATAATTTAAAATTAAAAAAATATATATAGAAGGCATTGGAAATATCTTTTAATTTTAAACACCTTTTCTTAATAACGTTTTTCGAAATAAGGATACTTTACTCCTGAACGATTTTTATTTTTTTGGCCTGTCCTGTATGCTGTTTGACTTGAAGCCATTCTAAGAGTCACACTGGACTCTTCACACAGGCCTAAGTATTCTACTAACGAATCGTGGGCGTCTGAAGAGAAGGAAAATGTAACCTATCGACACAGGATTTAAGGATTGGAGGGAAAGGGAAACATCTGCGGGCAACTTGTTCTATAATCTGGAGACCCTAAGTGTGAATGAGTGAGAGAAGTGGGATGTCATAGGTTTTTGTAGCTAGACTGTAAAGGGCTGCATAGGTAACACAGGGTTGTTTTATTAGGAATAGTCAACGGGGAAATGACAGAGTCTAGTTCTTTCATGTCGAAGCTTTCTAAATGTGGAAGCAGTACTCTAGGTTAGGTCTTATTTGGGAAACATAAAAACTGTGTACGTTTAATATCGCTGCGGCCGCTAGCTTCTGCTTCATATTTATACTAATCTTATAAAGTAGAATAAAAACATTATTTTATCGCAAAATATTTTTATATTGTTGAACAGCTGTACAATGCATTTACAAAAATAAATGATTTGATGGAATTTCAGTATTTGGTTTTTTATAAAAACAGCATGTCTAAGAATATGCAAGAACCATACATTAGAGAAAATGAGAGAATATGAGAACAAGAAATAAAAGGGATTATAAAAAAACAAAGTTAGTAAGGTGAGTTAATCTTGTTAAAAAAAAGTTTGGGGGGGCTTTAAAGAATACATGGCATGGCACTTTCATCTGGCACTTTTGTACATTTGTCAGTCTTCAGTTTCAGGAACTACGAATCTGTGGGTGTTAGCTCCTCTGGTCCTAGGCACTCTTCAAATCTGTAAATAATTACAAAACAAAACATATATATATATATATATATATATATATATATATATATATATATATATATATATATATATATATATATATATATATATATATAAAGAGGAGAATTATTGTGGGCATGTCCGCTGAATGAACAGAATGAAAAGTTAGAATGGTAACAGGTACGACACGTGTTTCTGCTCATTGGCTTCATCAGGCCCACGTATGTGACCGTGCCTCTCAACATAAGTCGAGACGCACAACGTCACATACGCAGTTACGGGTGTAACCTTAAGAAAAGAGAACATTTTTTTTTAACGAGGACCACAAACAGGAGCCAGTACACCCATTTGTGGCTTCAGCCAAAAGACCCCTTTTTTGGGGGCAACAATTAGCGTCGCCGACGGAGGCAACTATAGCCAACTGCCGTGGTATCCTATAAGCCCAAGAGAAGAAAAAAAATTGCTAGAAACTAGCGCGGATCGATACATAAAAAAAAGAGGAGAATTATTGTGGGCATGTCCGCTGAATGAACAGAATGAAAAGTTAGAATGGTAACCCGTACGACACGTGTTTCTGTGACGTTGTGCGTCTCGACTTATGTTGAGAGGCACGGTCACATACGTGGGCCTGATGAAGCCAATGAGCAGAAACACGTGTCGTACGGGTTACCATTCTAACTTTTCATTCTGTTCATTCAGCGGACATGCCCACAATAATTCTCCTCTTTTTTTTTATGTATCGATCCGCGCTAGTTTCTAGCAATTATATATATATATATATATATATATATATATATATATATATATATATATATATATATATATATATATATATATATATATATAATATATATTTATACACTCCCAGAAAAAAAACCGCTATCCTAAAATTATTTACTTTTTAACAGAAAATGGGGTGCTAACTTCACGAGGGACCAACCTTACACTTTTTTAAGTCAAAAATTTAAGTTGTAAACCCTTTTTTAAAAAGTGTGAAGTTGACCCCCCCCCCCCCCCCCCCCCATGAAATACTTTTTAACAAGAGTTCTGCTTTAGCTCATGAGTTCCCGTTAATGCTGCTATAGTTCTACAGTTCTGCAGAATCAGAATGATATTTTTTTGTTTACAACTTACATTTTTGAGTGGTAAAAAAGTGTGAAGTTGGCCCCCACGAAATATTTTTTAACAATAGTTCTGGTTTACAACTCATGAGTTCCCGTTAGTGTTTCCATAGTTCTACCGTTCTGCATCAAGATAATGATATTTTGTTGTTGAATATTTTACTTTCCAAAGAGCACAAAACGTAATATTTTTTTTTTGTAAGAGTTCTGACCTCGAAAACCATCAAGAACTGTGGACCTCCTTTAGAACTATTAAGCACTCTGGCCAGTGATGTGAGTCTGTCATATGACCTCGTCATTTTGTGCGGCCATGACGTCATGACCGTCACATCACATTAATAAATGACCATCAGGTCATTTAACCTCTTAAATTTCATGCTTCGACGTAAGAGTAAAAATTAAGCAAGAAAAAGCCACGAGCGTCATAGAAATAGTGATGTAAATGAAATAAAACGGCAATGTTTTTTTTAAAAACCGTGTTTTTTGTGAAAAAAAAAACATAAAGCTTGTTTTTTTTCTTCAAAATGGCGTTTTTTTTTCACAAACTGACAAATATGCAAGGTTTTAGAGGAAAATAATTAGAAATCCATATGTGATTACATTTGTAACGATAAAGTAAATAATATGCAATAAATTTGTCAATAAGTAAACATGTTTAAAAAACAACGAACTAAAACCACCTATTTATCAACAGGAACACAAGAACAGCTAAAACGCCCAAGTTTGGTAATACTAATAATATTACTAAAAATAGAAACAATAACTAATAATGAAAAAGTTTTTTTTTCGGCTATCCTAATAAACTAGGTTGCAAAAATTATCATGTATCCTACTGAAGTCAAAAAAATCTAAATTTAAAGAAAAATAGAAAACGAATTACGTACTATCTAAAAACTTTTTGATTCGTTTATAAATAGGATATATTATTAACAATAATAAAAAAAGCTTAAAGCAGATCACCTGTTGACATTGCACACTAGCGGTTTGTTCTTGTGTGTTGCACGAAACTGCACTAATCTGCACTGACTTTTTGCTTATGGGCTTCTTCCACGAATAAAAAATGTGCAGGTTAGTGCAGTTTGGTGCATCACAAAAGCACAAACCTTAGGCTTGTACAAAGAAATGAAGACATCACGCATGCTCTGTCGCGTTTTAGAATATTCCTGGCTTAATTCTAAAATGAGACAAAAACGAAATAACTGACGAATTTGCACATGACGTAGAAGAACATGATGAAACTTAAGGACATGCTTTTCTTTTTTAAATTTTGTAAGAATATTCTTTTTTAACTACAAAGTATTCTTAAACTTTTAGTTTTATTACTAATGTAAATTAAGGGTATTTTTTATAAATGACCTATATGACCGTCACATGATGGTCATTTGTTACGGATGATAAATGACCGTCATTTCACATCACTGACTGTGGCCATACTTTTGTTTTTGCAATAATGGGGGGCTGCTTGAAGTTAGCACCCCATTTTTAAAATATTGTTTTTACTTTTATTTTAACGGAACTATTAATAGAAAGTAAAAAGAACTCTAGATCTCTTCATAGAAAACTCCATTAATTTTTAATAAATTTAGCATCTTGGCTATATTGGGAGTGAAACACCAGACATGATCAAATATGATTTTGTGAAAAAGGAGTTGCAAATGTGCTGCAAAAAATTTCTTTCTTTCCTGTGCAACTTTGTGAGTGCACGAGGCTTGAGGAAAACCCATATTAACTTGAGCACATCCTAACATTTACCAAGTAGTTACTTTTCATAATCAAATTTGGTACTTACTTATGTTTAAGTTCTGCTATGGTCATGCTGAGATTACAATAGCAAATTCCGGGAGGAACCCTTTTAATCTTGTATGCCTGGCATAATTACCTAAAATATACAAAACAATTTGAAAATATTACAAAACGTTTCTACATGTAAAACTAGGAGCCTTAAAAATTCGAAATAGCCACGAGAAAAACCTACATGAATTTAGTTTATTAAAGAAAAATATAATTATTTAATAATAAATATCACGTACTACCCAAATTTTACAATATCCTATTAGTTATTATTGTTAGCTTGATAAGCTAACTCCAATATCAATAACCCCTATGTAGGGACATTTTTACATTATTAAAGCAGTTTAAGCAGTTTATAAAGTAGGTATCTAGGTACTATCGGCTAAGTACCTGCATAACAGAAACTTAAAAAAATGCAGAAATCGGATTCTCTATAATTATAATAACAACAATACTTTCATCCATGTCATCCAAAAATGAACAATAGCAATATCATTCTACTGTAAGTTTGCCTAACATTATTTTATACCAACCTATTAAATTATAATAAGTAATGTGTGTATAAAACACAGAACATTTAATACTTTGAACTCAACGTTGCCTTTCAAAACGAGAAAAAGTTATTTAAAAGTTTTTAAATGGCTAAAAATAAAAGTGTAGATGTACCTACCTGCATCAAATGAAATGTTTGTGTCTTCAGCTTCTCATAGGGTTTCATCTAATTAGACCACGCAATTTTTACAGCCTCTTTTCTTAAGCAGCGATGTGAACTTACACTTTCTTAAGTTTTATTTAACTTTTATTATATCCAACAGACGATCTTTTTACGCTTATAAAAACATTACCACAGCTTAATAACACAACATAACCTTGGATGAATAAAGACAGTCCTTGAGGTAATCAGGTTATAAAACTTCACTTTAAAAATGTTGTAATAGTCCAGATTCATACCAAAATATTTCCAAATACAATTATTTAGCTACAATTGTCTAAACTAATAATTACCTATTATTTAATTCTAAAATGTCTAAAAAGTTCTTAAATAAATAAAGACAAAACGTCAACTTACAGTTACAGAAGTGGCCGGTAGGGGAGCGGGGAGCAGAAGGCATCGACATGGCGGTGTTGCCGTATCCCCTTTTAAGTCGTTACTTTAATTTGAGTCGCCAACACGTTCAATGTAGATTGCCACTTAAGTTTCGTGACGTAACTTTTTTGCTGGGCAAATGGCTCCTTTTGAAATTGTAATAAATTATACCGAAAAGTAAAAATTTTTTTTAGCTAAATTAACGCAGTAATTTTCCTCAAAATAGCAGTTTTGGGGTTGTAATGACTTTCTTAAACGATTTAAGCAATAAAAAAAAAAATGTGCATATTCCTTATTGGAAAATTTCCCGCGCGTCGAATTACTGACTGCATAAAGTACTTATTTTAATTAAATGGGAAATATTTACTATAAAATAAATTTCCTAAGGGTAAATAAATGATTTACCTACTGTAGCGTAGCGCCCTCTTTAAGCGGATATTTATTCTAAATCTCTGATTAGTTTCCCGCGATTTAAATATTTAATGAACCGCGCAAGGTTCAACAGTTAAATTTGCACCCATGGACAGGCGCAAACAGTGTAGAAGGCAGTACGTATCACGCGTACCAAAAGTGCTCATGTTTTTTTTTTAAAACGATAGAGTTTTAAGTGAACCTTTTCTCGAGTTTTTATTGCTTTACGCTTATTCGCTTACCCGCTAGTGCATGTGGTGCGTAACTGCTACCGCATACAGTACACTATGCTGTTGAGGGTAGAAAAAATTCAGCACGAGGTCGACCTGCCACCAGCTGGAAGAAGGAAGCCAGTAAGTGCACTTTCAACTGCCGTCTATTTTCATATCTCGCATTTTTTTCGCTTTACGCAACAATTGGAGATTGGGAGGGGGGAGGAAAACCGCTGTTGGCAATTTGTTTCATAATCTGGAGACCCCAGATATAAATGAGCAAGAAAAGTGGGATGTTCTAGATTTTTGTAGCTGGTATGTAACGCGCCTCTTGTTGTTCTATTAGGGGCAGTCAAAGGAGGAATAATAATAATAGTAATAATAATAATAATAATAATACTAATAATAATAAAAATAATAATAGTAATAATAATAACAAAAATTTATTTCCTCATTCTATACTTATTAGTTACAATACAATGATTGAGAAAGGCGTCACGATACAGTTAACAATTATTAACATCTAACATAAACAACACTAAAAAAAACTCCTGAAGGAAATAACAATTATTTTTCTGTTGTAAAAACCTTTTAAGCCTATTCTTAAACACATTAATAGTATAGGTGAGTTCTTGATTTCTTTTGATAGTCGTACATTGTAAAGTTTACATACATTGTAGCATAGGTTTCTCTGGAAGAATGTAGAATGATGACTCTCTGGCAACAGTAACTCTCGTTTACGGGTGTTATGTTCATGATTGTGGAGCTAAGCAAAGACTTATCTTGAAGGCAAATATGCACACTTCACTTATATAAACGTTAAAACATGTAGATCCCTAAAGCTATCCCTAGATGATTGTCTCGACGTAAGAATTCTGATGGCATATTTTTGCAGTAAGAACACCCTAGTCGCGAACCTACTGGTACCCCAGCATAGGATTCCATAGCGGAAATGCAAGTGAAAATTTGAGTAATACAGGGCACGGAATGTGTCACCACTGCAATAATTAGATAGATATTTGTGAGCATAGCAAGAACTTCTTAGCTTGACAATGCTCTCGAACAAAGAGAACTTGTTGACCCACCTACCCGATGAAAATATGACAAAACTAGCTTGCGTCCGCGGTTGAACACCCATTTTATCCACTTAGGGATTGATTTATTAAAAACTGTAAAACAAACGTGTTTAATCATTTTTGAAAATTCAAGTTAATAGGACCAACTAATATTTTTCTTCATACAAACTTTCAACCTCTTTAGGGGTTGAATTTTGAAAAATGCCTTCTTAGTGAGTCTACATTATAAAATAATTCGATTAAAAAATAAAAGTGCTGACCAAATTTCATATTTATAGCTTCAGTGGTTTCGGCTCGGCGATGATGAATCAGTCAGTCAGTCCGGGCATGTTATTTTATATATAAATATATATATATATATATATATATATATATATATATATATATATATATATATATATATATATCAAGTTATTAAGTTATTCTTAAGGGACCACAGCCTAACCAAATCATACACAATTTCGGCTGTGGTCTTTAGAGAAACCAAATCAGGCCTGATTAGCAAAATATTGGTGTCATCCGCATAACAGACAGTTTGCCCATCTTGGATATTACGGTTTAAGAAAAGAATCAGATCATTTGCAAAAATTATATAATACAAGGGGCCAAGTATGGAGCCCTGTGGAACACCCTGAGTCACTGGCAAGGATCTGCTTCTTTGGCCATTCCAGACCACAAACTGATAACGATTCTCCAAGTAAGATCTAAGCAACCTAAGTGGTCCGTCCCTATCTTATTTAGATGGTGCTGCCCTAATGCCGTACCTCTTTAACTTTGCTAACAGCAACTCATGATCAACCATGTCAAAAGCACAGGAAAAATGAATGAAGAGACCCATTACATATAATTTATCATCTAATGTACTACAATCATTCTGAAATGAGCAGCGGGCAGTTTCCGTTCTGGTAAAACCATGCTGAGCCGCCGATAGAACATTGTTTCCTTCTAAAAAAGATAATATTTCGTTCTTAATGTTCATTTCAAAAATTTTTGAGAAACTTGACAAGCTAATGGCGCGATAATTAGCAAAATTATTAGGATCGCCCTTCGGACTAGCCGTTGCCAGCTTCATCGAACCAGGAAATACGCACTCCTGAGTGGATAAATTTATAAGAAAGGCCAAAATATCACAGAAATAGTATCCTTTTATTTTTTAAAAATCAAACTTTTAAAGTTTATTTTAATACGTAGGTACAGAAGAAAAAAACGATGTAAAAAAGTAAACAAATCATAGAAAGGCAAGTTTTGCATTATTTACGACAACTTTTTTCCAAACAAATAAAAACTTTTTTGTAATAATTGTTGGGAAGACCTAATTGACAGGAATCAAAAAGTTTTGTTCAAGTAAGCAACAGTAAAAGTGTTATGAAGAGAAAAGGAGAAGAAAAAAATTGTTTTCACGGTTCTTTATCTTGGGCAGTAGTTATTATTTCACCAAACTTTTCCAAAACTTTTTTGTTTCATTATCAGTGTCAAATCAGACGTATAGAATGGGAATCAGGAAATGTGCTTAAAATTGCTGGTAAAAATAGTTAGATCATTTCAAGGCTCTCAAGATAGCTAAAGTTGTACGCCATATTCGATATTAGCTGAGACTTGAGTTAATCGATCACTGTATTCTTAAGAGTATCTTAAAATGCATTTTGAAAAATAATCATACACGTTCAGATTCACTAAAAAGGTTTAAGATTTAGAACTGGTTTAAATTAAGATCTTCTAGTTGAACAGTTAGGTTTTGACAGATTCTTGTTCCGTCATTGTTAATAAGTCACCATTACAAACTCACTAGATAAGGAAGAGATGATGAAGAATAAAAGTAAATTAAAACAATTGCGAGAGAGAATATATATAAACGACGAAATGACAAGAGAAGAACGGGGAACTCAAAACAAGATAAAGCAAATAGCAGAGGAAGAGAAAAAAGGGACAAGCAACAAAAAAAAATAGGATACCAAAAACCATAATTGAGGCAACAGAATGGAAATGGGATAGAGAAGACGGAGAATTAAAAGAACATTTAACAAGTAGGCAAAACCTCCCACCAAGAAACTGAGAGAAAGGGTGAAAGAAGCCAATTTCATGATGACACACGCAATGAAAGGGGACACGAGAGGGGAAACGAACCGAAAAGAAAAAATAAAACACAAGCAGAAATGACCACAATAGAAATAAGGTACATATGGAGAATGCGGTGACAAGACCAGATCAGATAAAATTAGTAACGAAACATTCAGAAATATTTTAAACACAGAACTGATGAACCAGATAGTGGAGGAAAACCAACTTCGATTTATAGGGCACATTAAGAGAATAAACGAGATAAGAATAGTAAGAAAAGTATATGAAGCAAGGACAAGGAAGAGAGGAAGAGGAAGACCAAGGAGAAAATGGCAAGATGAAAAATAAGGGAAGCAGCCGAACGAAGAGGAATAAAATTCGAAGACATCGATAGACTCGCACAAGACAGAAATAATCGAAGAAAAATATGGAAAAAAAACCACCGCAAAACGACTCAATACCCACCGCACCGCCTCCTCACACCTCGTACGGGTAGATATGCATAAGGAATAAGTATAATAAGTAAGTATAAGTAAAAACGTAGTTATTCTAATTTTTCAGCAATTACTCGGTTTGATTTTCATTTTAGAACGTGTTGCCAGAATGAATTTAGTTCTATTATTGTGGAAAGTAAAATTGCTTTTTGCAAAAAACCTCTAAAACAAAATCATACTGTAAAACTTAGTTTTCTTATTCTTACACTTGTCAGTTAAAACTTTTGGTTGCCAAGTTAGACTGGTCTAGTGTTGGAGAATCTGGCCGACAGTGTTTCCACTTACATAAATGCTTAATGAATAAATTACATGTTATTCACATTCGGCCATTTTAAAAAATAATATTTATGTAAATTAAGATAACTACAAACTCGCTCAGTTACTTTCAATGAAGATTATTTGGGTCCGTCACTTCAGCTGTCAACAATGAAAAAAGAGTTACTGTAAATAAACAGCGAATAAAGTAATCAGTTGGTTACAAAAAGCCAACGAGGGAAAATGTATTTTTATAATTAAATGAAATTTTATGTTGTTTTTGCCTCCAAAACCCAGTCTGGCTCCCTGTCACGCATAAAATCTGGCAACGCTTATCTCATCCACATGAATGGCCAAGTCCTCCAGAACAATGAAACTTTCGATCTTGTTGGCATCACTTTCGAACATGATCACAGCTGACAAACATATTACTTCAGTAGCCACATCGGCAGCTGAAAAGCTAGGTTTTCTCTTTCGAGCCAGAAAATACTTCTCTCATTCCAACTTATACACTCTCTATGTTTCCCAAATAAGACCTAACCTAGAGTACTGCTCCCACATCTGGGGAGCGGCATCACCTTCGACACATCCTTGATTCTATCCAAAAGAGAGTCGTTCGACTCATCAGTCCTCATAAAAATGCTCCCTTCTCTCGCTCATCGCGGCGCTGTTGAGGATTTATACCTTTTCTACCGGTACTTCCACGGATTTTGCTCTAAAGAACTAGCCGGTATTATTATTCTCCCCTCGACTGTTCCTAACAGAACGACGAGAGGCACGTTACGTATGCATCCCTTTACTGTCCTAGCCTAGTCTAGAACAGACCACTTCTCTCGCTCATTCATTCCTAAGGTATCCAGATTATGGAACAAATTGCCTACAGATGTTTTCCAGCCCAACCTCCACTGCTCTAAATCCCGTGTCAATAGACTACATTTCCCTTCTCTTCAGACGCCAACGGTATGTTAGTACTTAGGCTTGAAGTCTACGTGGGATGTCTTCGATAAAAAATTAGTTGTAAAAGTTATTTTGTAAAATTATATTGTCTTGGTAGCAAAGCAGTTGTATATTTATCGGCCAATAACTGTAATTTTCATGTGATTATTAAACTTCTTTTACCCTTGGAGTTAAATATACCTTTTTGATACCGTATTTTGGCTAAAATATAGAAACTCTAAACAATAATTTATTAATAAAAATACAGATTCTTGGTAAATTTACAGCCAATAATTTGTATTTCTCATACGACTAGGTATTATTGAAAAAATCATTTTTTTATTATACTTCTTTGAAAACACCTTATTTTCATCTGTTTTAGTAATAATGTAAGATGGGCTTTTTCGGGCTAGCGCACGGAAAGAGCGCACGGAAAAAATTTTCCTGGTCTCCAGTTCTTTCAGTGTGCTGAATGAAGATACCGACTATTTTTTGGCTTTAAAATAGAAATATAGGTATAGGAAAATAAACTAAACTCAAGAAAGTCTATATGCTATCTGATATTTAATATGTACCTATTTTGTATTTTATTTCGTAAATATTTGAATATTTAGATGAATTTCTGAAATATTTTTTGACGTTTTGTCAATCTTATCTGACATAGACAAATTTAAATCACCTTTTAAATGATTTGAAAGTTACCATGAAAACGCATCATACCTGCCAAAGACCATATTGTCAGCGTTGTTAATTTTCTGTCAATTAAATTCATTCTAATAAAATGTTCTCAGAAGAAAGTATAATAAAAAATATCGTTCATTACACGTCCAGAAATGTATTTTCCGTGCTTGCTTGACTTCCCGTGTTCGGCTGCGCCTCACACGAGAATCTGTCAAGCGCGCACAGAAAAATCCTTTTTTCCGGACTGGTAATGAAATATACTATTTTAGGAGAGTGTTAAAATATGACGACTTACTCTGTCAAATGACTTTCCAATATAGGAACTCAGAAGTTAAGCGCGGATCCAGGGGGGAGGTCATGAGGGTCATGACCCCCCCCCCCCGAAATCATCAGTAATACGTGTACCTATTAAAATATAAATATATAAAAGTTACTGCTCACTGAATGACCCCCCCCCCCCAAATATTGCCGTTTCCTGAATGACCACCCCCAAAACGAAGTTCCGAATCCGCGCCTGTACGGAATTCGAGGAACTTACTAAATGCCTATGTCTTTAGTTTAAAAATAATTGAATGCAATTTTGATATTTTTCTTCTTCTAGGAAAATATCCTTAAAAAATAAGATCCTTTTTTTTAAACCCTTAAAAATATTTTGTATTTTACCATTACTTAAGCTATCAATAATAACACGGTAACACCATTTTAAAAGATTTATTGTTTGGGTGTTACGCCACTCTGTTAAGGAAAATTAATATTTTTAAAAATAATAAAAGTCACTGCGTTTAAACAAAAAACAAATCCTGAAAAACGAAATGTTCTGTACACTGTCAATGACTTTTAATTATAAAAAGTATGCCTGACCCTAATCTATCTCTAGTGTAGGATATATTCGGTCTAAAACCTAATCTGAATAAAATAATTTTTCAGATTAGGTTTTAGACCGAATATATACTACACTAGAGATAGATTAGGGTGAGGCATACTTTTTATAATTAAAAGTCACTGACAGTGTACAGAACATTTCTTTTTTCAGGATTTGTTTTTTGTTTAAACGCAGTGACTTATTATTTTTTAAAATATTAATTTTCCTTAACAGTAGAGTGGCATAACACCCAAACAATAAGTCTTTTAAATATGAATCCGCCACAATCATACAGACATTATTAACACCATTTTATTTTTGAACTTACTTTTGTATTATCATGAAAGTTTCATACCTACTATGCATATTAAACAGAACAATAAAATAAAAACAAGAAAAAAATCAATAACATCATAAGTTTAAGTTACGATTTTTCTTAGCAACTTTTCACATAATCACAATCACGAGCATCCATCCTCATCAAACGCTTGTTAAAAAATAATTGGCGACTCAGATTTAGTGTATTTATAAATTTATATTTACTGTTAATTTCAATTAGAGTACAAATCCATGCAATATTTTGTTACTCACTCACGCGTAGGTATCTTAGAAATATCACAGTAACGAGTAACGAATATTTAGTATCGAATAGCGATATCCAAAGTAACGTATACGTACGGGTATTCAAACTTTCGTCACTTTTACAGCCCTACTCAAATTAAGAACGTGGCGCCCTCTTCAGCCTATTCGCTAACTTCAATAACGGAGAAATGTTTTCGTTTCATCTGTGTCTTTATTATCGTCTTATTTGGCATCTTTGTCAATTTTGCCATTAAGTGAGCCCTGCTTCCCAGTTAAAAATCAGCTGCTTGCAGCTGGCTTCCTTTAATTTGAGTCGCCAACCTTTTAGAAAACTGATAAAATGGCGGCATTTATGAAAACCGACAATGGAATACTAACTACACTAAATTGTAAAACTTATTAGCTCGATGAGTCCTTACCACCCGTCTCCATCCTTTTCTGTCCCACCCTTGACCTTCAACAAGAGGAGACGTTTATTCATAATCAGCCTTTTGTTTGCTTCATACATTGTGCTTGTGTAGGACAAAAATCAACCGTCATAATTCCGTCTCGGCGCGCCACCGTAATGGCTTTCCGGGCCGCCTGTATTCCACAAAGTAAACCTTTAAAAATACAGTGCCGGATAAACAGAATCCATTTTTCTACATAGTTGGCACTGACGCATCATTCCGCAAAGTTTATGGATAAAGTTCTGTCAGGATAAACAAAAATTACGTAAAATATCACTACACACGTATATTCCGACTTGTCTGGAAAGAACAATCACAAAATTACGCCTAACAGATTTCTCAACGACTTCTGGTTTCCAGCCGTTTAAATGCCATGTGAGATTTCGGGTTATTAAGAAACCTCTCCTCCTGCACTAGTGCAGCTTTTCTATAGTTTTTTCTGCACTCCCTTAAAATTAACAACATATCAACTTGCATATTAAAATTGTCTTCAATTTTTAATTGAGCAATAAACTGAGAAATGATCTTTAAAATGTCAAAATTCTCAAGTGACTTAAGTAAAAATAACGCATTTCCATGAAAACTAATATAATTCTGAAATAAGTGAACTTCATTTATTGATAAAGTTTATTTATTTCTTAAATTCAATGAAAATTTGTACACATACGTAGATTTTTACGTATATTCGAATTTTATAAACAAAGAATCCCATTTAAAATTCAAAAGTATCCCCTCACCCCTCAAATTAGAGAGAAGAAGTAAATCTCCAAAATATGTTTAAATATTTCCCCCATCGCCCCTAACTAATCTAACTATTAACTTGAACTAAAATTTCATGAAAATATTTGAAACCGTTTTCGAGATATCGCCTTGTAACAGGTTAAAAAACTTACCCAGTATATTCGAAACCAATGGTCCAACTCATATCCTAATTTCCTTTTTTTGTTTTATTCGCACCATGTACCGCGTGTGTGATCGCGTTGCTGGAATATGGGCGAGAGTGTTGGGTGTACTACACAAAGAGTCGTCCTGCAACACTGGTTGACGACGTGCTGATGCTGCAATTTCTGCACTAACACCTGCTTTTCTCTTAAATTTATCCATAAAGCGGTAAGTCAAGCTGACGGCTTTCCTTTCAATTATTTTCGGCACCAATTCTGGGAACGGAAATCCCTCGATAGTGCAATGATTCTGGTTCGCTTGATGTTACTAGCGTCCCTATTGGCGACTCAAATTGAGGAAGCCAGCTGCAATCAGCTGATTTTTAACGGGAAGAAGGGCTAACTTGACAAAATTGACAAAGGTGCCAAATAACACAATAATAAAGGCAAAGACGAAACGAAAACATTTCCCGTTAAAGTTTTAAGAAAATGGGCTGAAGAGGACGCCACGTTGTTAATTTGAATCGCCAATATATAATATACAGTCCACTTGCTCATAAATCACCTCTAATTATTTTGTTAATTTATTACCTAAGTCATTTTACCATATAATTGTGTATTTTCCCTCAGTAATATTCAACAGATTACACCCTTTAAATTTTCATGAATTAATTGTTTCCATTTATGTTTATCTTACGCAAAATTGGGACATTGTTATGAAATTCTATTATGTTCGATAAACGGCAATGCTGACACATTTAATAATTTAATCCTCCGTTTTGGTGGACCCTTCTAAAGGAATTGTGTCGTAGGTTGACATTGTATTTACAATAACATTTAAGGAGGAATATTACGTAAAACCCTTAACATTGTTGCTTTGGGTATTGTGATCACGCAACGGAGTAGTGACGGGTTGGTTCTTCGTTCATTTTTAGTCTGCCAGCACACTTTAAAGTGCTGTTCGTTTAAGGGGTTATATATAGTCAGGAGGCTTAAAAAAAGCGAAGAATTTTTCCTGAGAAAACTTTTAAATTTATTAATGTAAAAATTTGTACACATATTATGGTAACTTTTAACTGTATTTTAAAATTTGTATTTTGTAAAAATAATAATTTTGAAAGCTACTATAGCTGATCTCCAGGAGTTCCTCTCAAAAAAGACATCTTGCGGTGAAAACGATATCTCTGGACTGGATCATCGAAAATGCAAAAACCAAACGGATTTCGTTAAAGTAATGTATAATCTTATAATAAATTAATCGAAGGAATAAGCAAAATAAATTTTTTTGACAAAATGGCGGCTTCTAAAAAAAAATCGATTTTTGGCCAAAATTTTGGCCTTAAATTGTTTATAAAAAAATATATATTTATCGGTGAGAAAAAACCTTCGATTAATTAGTAAAAAATATACTTAAGAAGCTTGTGTTAAAATTTGAGACTGATCCGTTCAGCCGTTTCGGAGAAATCTCCGTCACCGACTTTCAAAACACAGTTTTGAGAAAAACGCGTTTAAAGTTTCAAAAGCACTTTACAGAGCGTACAATCGCTCTGTCACGTCTTTACAAATATGCGCGTAACTTCGAAAATAATCGCCGGATTGCCTTGAAATTTTCTGTGTGTGTACTTGAATCTATGTACATCACGAAAATGAAATTAAAAAATCGATTTTTTGAAAATTCTAACTGTATATAACTCCTTACCATAAACGAACAATATCACATTTATGCTGCATGAAATTCAGGGTTATGAAGTTTTTAATTGGCACTTTAAAAGCACTTTACAGAGCGTACAATCGCTCTGACACGTCTTTACAAATATGCGCGTAACTTCGAAAATAATCGCCGGATTGCCTTGAAATTTTCTGTGTGTGTACTTGAATCTATGTACATCACGAAAATGAAATTAAAAAATCGATTTTTTGAAAATTCTAACTGTATATAACTCCTTACCATAAACGAACAATATCACATTTATGCTGCATGAAATTCAGGGTTATGAAGTTTTTAATTGGCGTATTTATAACCTCACCGAGAGGAGTCATTTATGCAGTCAGATTATTTAGAAGTATAATCGTTTAACTACTACCTCAAGATCTCAGATACTCAAGATCAAGATACTCTCAGATCAAGCTACTTTTTTTCTAACCTATGAGAAAGGCTAAATTCATTTATGTTCTAACTGTCGTGACGCGCAGTATGGAGTTTATGTCTAACGTAAAAGGCAAAATGTTATCTGGGCAAATTTTGGTATATATTATTCATTTTATGCGCCAATAAGAAGCTAAAGCGAATAAATCAATCAAGGATTACCAGATTACAAACTCAACAAGTAATAGAACCCGATTACAGAGTAGGAAAGGAATATACATATAGTTACAAAACATTGCACTAACTAATCGGCAATGCACAAATAGGTTGTTAAAATCAAACTCCAATCCAAGAGTGTTATTCATAAAGCTATTCGTACGAACGGGGTCCCAATAAAAAGTATGAGGATTTCGAGAAAAAATTATTTTTGACAGCAAATTTGGATCGTCTATTTCATTATTCAACAATTTATACAAAAACTTCACAGAATTCAAGATTCTACGCTTATCAAGGCTATATAACTTGTACTTTTCTCGAAGTATACTTTTAGTAACCCAAAAACTAGAACAGCTAAATAGCACCGAGCTAAACTTTTGTCTATGTGGGAAATAAACCTCTAATATGGAATTATTTTATTACAGACGGATCTCGATTTTTTTCATCATTTACAGAATGTAAAACTTTATAAACTTTAATGAATATAAAATGCAAAATACTTAATACATTCTCTTTAAACTTTAAAGGTATAGTAAAGAAGAGTGCCGCTGGGTAAACACGTGCCAATTTTACGGTAAATTGAGTCCTCTCTGGGTCAGGTTGGAAACTTTAAATCCTATCCCCTTATAAAAATCAAGCAGTTTGATTTTATCCTAACCGCTTATTTCACTATTTGTTCTTCATTTGTGAATGTTTACTAAAAATTCAAAATAACCTTAAAAACATTCCCAGGAAGAGAACAAAATAGAAAGTTATTTTAATTTGATTAATAGGTACATATTTCGAATATTTCTTAATTATTTGAAATATAAGTAGACTGTGCACAACCAGTCAAGACTAGTTTTCACACAGTATTAACAGGAACTACGGCCAATTGCGATTCTTGTTAAAAAGTTAAAAAGCGGCAATGAATTTCATCTAGTGATTGCAATCCCGCAGTATTTTAAATCCCGCAGGACATTTGCGGGATTGGTTCTAATCCCGCGGGATCCCGCATAGGTTTTTTAATTTAATAAAATTCGATAAATTAATGTTTATTTAATTAATTATTGAACCAACTTTAAGTTTTTATTATAAAAATCAACAAATAACCGTATTTCAGTTTAAAAAATTATATAATTTAAAGTCTAGCATCTCTTAACTATGACTATGACTATAAGTCAGTCAAATTTCTTATCAATTAAAGTAACAAGTAACTTTGGGCAAATGAACTTCAAATGTTTATACGCGGGATCCCGATTAGGTTTTTTAATTTTATAGAATTCGATAAATTATCGTTTATTTAATTAATTATTAAACCAACTTTAATTTTGTATTATAAATATCAAAAATTAACAGTATGTCAGTCATCAAAATTATGTAATTTAAAGTCTAGCCTCTCTTAACTTTACTACTATGACTATAAATCAGTCAAATTTCTTATCAATTAAAGTAACAAGTATCTTTGGGCAAATGAACTTTAACGTCCAGATTCTCCAACGCTGGTCCAGTCTAATTTGACAACCAAAAGTTTTAAACTGAGAAGTGTAAGAATGAGACAACTAAGTTTTATACTTTGAACTTATTTCTGAGGTGTTTTGCAAATTTATAAAGAAAAGGAAAATTTTGGTACGTACTGTAGACAATAATAGAACCATATTCATTCTTGCAACCCGTTCCAAGATGAAAATCATTTGAAAATCAAGAAAATCGCTGAGATATCAGAATAAGTCATACGTTTTTAATGACGACCTGTCAAAACATAAGTGGTCAACTAAAAGATCTTAATTTAAACCAGTACTAAATCTTAAACCTTCTTAGTGAATCTGAACGTAAATGTTTATTAAATTTCTACCTGAGATAATAAGGCTTGCTAGTTTTCATAGTAAATGACATTAGTTTGATTGTAAGGTAAGTAAGGTACTTATAATAAAGCAGTCTCATTAATTTTCATATTATAATACCACGGATATTTAGCAGACACACGTTTTCGCGATATTTGTTAACAACTTACGGCTTTTTCATGGCTATGCGGATCCGCACAGCTGGTGCTGGATCCCGCAGGCCGCCAAATGATGCGGGATTTCGGGATCCCACTTTGCGGGATTGCAATCCCTAATTACCAGAACCTCATACATTGTTACAGATTGAATTATTTTTATTATTTACGTCAGATAAAGCCAAATGAACCTATGACATATTCTTTTTGAGTTCTTTATAAATCATCTAGCTTAGAATGACGCATTTGACAAAAACGCCTTCTTGTAGCCGTAGTAATATTCGAATGAAAGGAAGCTAAAGTTAGTGAATTTTAGTACATGACTCTACGTTACTCAAACCTAGCTCTCGCAGTGGATCTTGTAGACAAGTTGTCGCCCATTGAAGATCGAAGCTCTGGAAGTGGTCATCTATAACGATTTCTCTTGTCGTGCCGTCTTCTTCTTGACACCGACGGCCACGAAGTTTAAACTTAATAATTAATGTCAATCTGCCATTAAATAAAACCCATCTCTTTGTAACACAGATATATATTATCTGAATAAATGGAAGTTTACTGTACAAAGAAATATATAACAATTGATAAAAAGATTATAGGAATAATAAAGATATAAAACAACAAAGAACCATTTAACGAATGTTAAATAATAAACAGAACAATGCTGGATACGCGTTTACCATTAAGATTAGAATTAAAAGAAATATAAAAATATAAATCATTGTTCTGTGATCTGTTAATTCCCCAATTACTCATAAGAACAACGTTAGAAATTTACCCTTACAACCGTTAACCCCGTGAAGTTATACAAGACCCCTTATTACATGTTCAATAAGTTCGCACTCCCGCGCGAAAACACGCGAAGCGTCTTTAAAAGGAGTTTCCGACTCCCTATTTATTATACACCCTACATCACTTCGAACGACTCGATAAGAACTGCCCTTATTGTATTTTTCTCGGTACCTAGAGTTTTAGAGTGGGTACTCTAGCCCTTCTCCTGTTACAGGTCCGGAGTAACGCCGAATTTTTATACAGTATAAAATTGAATTAAATGCTTCTTTGTTTAATGGATGGTTTATCCATTGTATACAGGTTAAAACATTATACTAATCTATGCTAAGGCTCTTGGATACGTGATGGAAAAAACCTCCTTTATTATCACTTCTTAAAGGTAAAAAAATCACATCCAAAAAAATCCTATACAGAAGGAGTTCGAACTTGATAAATCTAACAGTTACTTCTAATGTATTGACATTCCATCTTTTCTATAAGAAGAATATTCGTTATCTCGAGATAATCAATAAATCGACAAAACGTTTCTAGATACCCCCCTGTACTACCCTGGTATTCCTTTACATAAACGAGAAACGCGGTTTGGTTATTATCACGTTTCGATATAGCCGTAAAACTGACCCCTCTTTACAATGGGGAAATATAAATATTGGTTCTCAATACTCTAAACCCCTTTTTTAATTTTATGGCATCTTTGAGGACCACCCACATTTGTAAGGTTCTCAAGAAATATCTAATATTCTAATATAAATATATCCGTTTTGTCACAACATTAGCTAGGGGATTAAATACAAATAAGAAAAGTATCATCACTAAAGAATTATTATTACTGCATATGCCACCTAATTAACAGCTTTTTTGGCTAAATTTGTCATTCTCGGAGAGTTACTTGTGTTATTTTCTTAATAAACTTTGTTGTTTTCTTTACCTTACTAGTAATTTTACCGAGAAGTCAACTTAACGAATAATTTGTTATTTTATGATTGTTATGTCTTCTGACTAGGTTTTTATATAGGATTTTTACAGTCCTTTCGTATATTTCGACATACTAGGTTTTTGAAAAGTATTATTAAAAGTTATTTAGTGCATCTTGACTTACTGGGTTTTTATTTTTCCAAATATTCGTAATGCGTGAAACAAGTAACTTCAAAAATTTAAATAATTATTTTTCTGTTTATAATATGGAAATTTGGTTATAATAATTCCAAACAGCTGAAAAAGCTTTACGGGAACCCAGAATTTTATACACTTCGCTCTAAATTAAAATAAACTACAACAAAAATAAAAAAATAAAACTTGCCTAGCTAAAAACTGCATTTTTCGAATTACGACGTTTTTCGATTGCACGGCAGAGTTGTTATTAGTTTGTGAGTTTTAATATATTTATATGTTTTTGCAAACTATTTGATTCTTTATAAATTTTGTATAATATCTGTTTAATAACACAGCCCCACAAAAAAGTGTTCGTTCCGGCGGACTAAACCAGTCATTTCCCATGTATTTTGAGTCGCTGTATCCAAATCTTTAGTCGGAATTAAAAGTTTTGCCCTTATTTTTTCTTAAGTTGCAAAAATTAATGTAAATAGAACAAAATGGGGAAAAGTGAAGGAGGCCCACGAAAAATGAAGGAACTAGAATATGCTGAGATTTTGATAGTTTTATCCCCATGTGATGTTCACCGCAGAATCTAAATCTGCAGTCAGGTGTGATCCATTGACCGCACATATTTAAAATGGCAAGAAACCCATAAAATCACAGTATCTCAGGCCCCAAGTTAGCAGAGTCAATTTAAGAAAAAATAAGAGCTAAACTTTTAATTCCGACAAAAGATTTGGGTTCAGCGACTCAAAATACATGGTAAATGACTAGTCTAGTCCGCCGGAACTAATATCTACTTTTTTTTTGTGGGGCTGTGTAATTAGTTATTATGTATTTACATATATGAAAAGCAATTTTAAGTACATCTTTGTATTTACCAAAAATAGAAATTGTAAAATTTAATTGGCGGGGGACGGGGGCGGTGGTGGCGATGGTGGTGGTGGCGGCTTGTCTTCCAGGGCCGGACCTCTCTCGTCTGCTTCCTCCCGTATCCGTTCGATCACCTTTTTTTCTTCATTGTAAGCAAGCTCAAAAAAATGCAGGTGCGAACGGACTAAAGCGGTATATCGTTTTGAGAGGGTCCGGTCCTGGAATCGATTTTTTGATTTTGATGTTTCCGCCACTGCCGATGAAACCACCGCCCCCACCACAACCCTCTGTGTCTCGAGAGACGCGATTCTAGACCGTATGGCTGCTAGCACTTCTTGGACCTTTAAAATAAAAATAATCTTTATTTAGAAATTGGTTATTCAAAATAAAAAAAATTTACAAGTAATATTTAGTATAAAAATATGTTTAATTACATGCAATCAGTTTCTTATACACTGTGTTCAAAAAGTCCCGGACCCCACCCATATTTCGGAAACATCGCCTCTGATCAAATAATATTTCAAAGTTTATAGATCTCTTTTAGTCTAAATTTAAAAAAATTGTTTTGAGTATACAGGGTGCTTCACAAAGTCAGTACATTTTTTAAATGGAATCGTATTAAATTTGATCTGTTTTCTAAATCTACGCGAAATTATAGCCCGATTCCTTGTTACATAATAATATCCTATACCCAAATTCATTAATTTCAAAGATATTACGTCATTTTTATTAACAGAACAAAATACAACTTCTAACAAACAAGCTTATTTAATTAAATGTTGAAAATGGCCTACCTGGACAGCTTGGCAATGTGCCAAGTTGTAATAAAGTCTATTCGTAACAATCGGAGTTATGAGCTGACATTCAGTCGTAATTCTATCTCTTAGTCTTAGTACTTCAATATTTTCCGGTTTTGTTACATAAACTTTATTTTTCAAATGGCTCCAAAGGAAAAAATCCATCGGCGTAAGGTCAGGAGATCTGGGTGGCCATTAGAAGATGGATCAAAAACTAATACTATTCCATTACAAGAAAAATGGTACATTGCTCTATTCTGACTTTGTGAAGCACCCTGTATACTCAAAATTATTTTTTTAATATAGACTAAAAATGATCTATAAACTTTATTTGAAACATTTTTTGATCAGAGGCGACGTTTCCGAAATATTGGTGGGGTCTGGGACTTTTTAAACACAGTGTATTGATATACCGAGTGACAACGAAATCGTTTTACAAGGCGCCATTTAATTGTCTTTTAAGTCAGAAATTTGAAATTTGAGTTGAAGGGGTACCTTATTGAGACCTATATGTATATACTTTCCATGAAAAAACAATTGAATATCATTTTGGGTTTTTCCGGAAGTAGGCCCAAGTCAAGAATTTTTAATAAAACCCTGTACATTTTTTATACTGGTGGATATAGCTTAAAATTCTCTTTTTAATGACGTATCAAAAGTTGTGTATTTTTTTTCAAAATGGCAAAGTAGAAGGTATTTTTCTTAAATTCACTATGGCGACAATCTGACGTAACCGATTACACTTTTGTCAAACAACCAGTGAATACAAAAACTAAAATGAGTTTTCTTATAGGTTTTTACTCAGATTGTCAAAAGTTTTAATTTGTCACAAAATGGGGTACATTTTAAATGTTTAATATGTCAAGCTTTATCTTTAATTTTCTCGAAATTTGAAATAGAAAGTGGTACTTATTAACTACTCTCATTAAAGTGTATCTTATTACCTACAGAAACTCCATAGGCGTTTCTAGGTGGGGGCTTGGGGGCTAAGCCCCCCAAATCGCGAATTAGCCCCCCCCCCAAATCCAACTGAGTGGCCTAGCGGCCTATATATAAACCAGGGACTTAAGCCCCCCCAAATATGTAAACCGGGGGCTTAAGCTACCCCAAAAATAGAGGTCTAGAACCGCCTATGAGAAACTCATTTTATTTTTTGTTTTCACTGGTTGTTTGACAAAAGTGTAATCGGTTACGTCGGATTGTCGCCATATTGAATTTAAGAAAAGTACCTCCTACGCCACCATTTTGAAAAAAAAATACAACTTGTGATATGTCATTAAAAAGGGAATTTTAAGCTCTTCCCAACTGTATAAAAAATATACCGGGATTCTATTAAAAATTCTTGACTTGGGCCTACTTCCGAAAAAACCTGAAATGATATTCAATTGTTTTTTCATGGAACGTATATATAGGTCTCAATAAGGTACCCCTTCAACTCAAATTTCTGACTTAAAAGACAATTAAATGGCGCATTGTAAATCGATTTCGTTGTCTCTCGGTATATACATATATTTTTTATACCTCGATCTCTATTTCTGCAAATAAATATTACAAAAAAGGCAAAGTTTAGCTAAATGGTTACTCTTACTCTACTTAATACAAATAGTCACTAAAACTTAACTGGGGATACAAAATCACTCCCAAATATTTATTCAAAAAAGAAACTAAGTATGTACCTTTGCGCTGGGATGTCCTATTAAATGCTTTTCGATGTCACTATCACGGTGACATCTCTCGCATTGTCTGGGATTGTTCAATTCGATTTTCTCGAGCCATGGCATTGAAGACATCTGAAACTTAATCAGAAATAAAATTATTTTTTCTCAAAAATTCCATTTTTTTTTTTTGAAAATAAAACGGGCCCCAGATAACCAGTATACTGTCAGCAGGGGCGGATGGGATCAATGTTGTAAAAATGTTTTTAACTTGCAGTAAATTGGTTAACTCTGCCTTTACAAATATCACTCCTGAGATGTTTTTGAAACATTTCTGTAACGTCGTTTCGATGTTTTTAAAATATTTTTATACACATTTCTTTAAATATTGTTGGAACATTTTCTACTTGCATTAATATTGGGTTAGTGAGTTAAATAAATAAAAATAAATATTTCTTTCAGTGGATTTCAATTAGGAATACGCCGAAGCGACATTTTGTCGATTTGGCCGAATACCGAATCGGTTTGAATTTCACAGTGATTCGGCCGAAGCTTCGGCCGAATTGAAGCTATTGATGTACATTTCTTTAAGAAGACGGGAAAATAAAAACAAACTATCCGGTACATAAATGAAGAACTAAATTAAATGCCGGACAATATTGGACAAAAAACACAAAAGAAAATTCTAATCAAAAAACAGATTGCTACATTCCCTACTTCCAAATAATATTGAAACAAAAAAACTTAAGTGTAACAATTAAGAACAAGAAACAAAAAAAATATAAGGTATTATTATTTACATGAAACAGCAGCAGGGACGTCTCTAAGGCACTTGGCGACGTAACTGAACAAGTTTTGACAAGAAATTGTTACCGCCTCGCTTCTGCCGAATCAGAAAACTGCTTCGGCCAAAACCGAGTAGTAAAAAAGTAGGCCGAAGCGGCCGAATACCGAAGCCGAATCGACGGTTCAGCGCATCCCTAATTTCAATAGGGCATTTGTTCTTCAAAAAAATGCTATGTTACTATTGTTATTCATTTTTGTAAAATATTTATGCATGATATTATATTGTTACTTTTTACACTGTTTATTGTTTACTGGCACAAATAAATAAATATTATTATTATTATTATTATATTTTTGGATTTGGACCGCGAGATAGTTTTAAGAGTGTCTCTATAGGCTATAAAATATTAACTGTAGTAAGTGTATTATAATTTATAATATAAAATATAATTACGCTTACTACAGTTAATATTTAATAGTCTATAAAGGCACTCTTAAAACTATCTCGCGGTTCAAGTCCAAAATTATTCCCGGGGCACTTTTTTTTTTAAGAAAAAATACTCTATTGAAATCCACTGAAAGAAGAATTTATTTTTATTTATTGAAGTCCCAATATTAATCAAAGTATATAGAAAATGTTCCTGCAATAATAAAATAAAAATAAAATGTAGCGATGTCGGCTGAAGTAGACAGAAAATGGCGGTTCACGAGCATGACTTTCCGGATTTATTTGTGACGAATAAACATTTTCGTTTAGATTTACGTTTAAATTTAGCCACTTTGTGACAAACCTAAAAAGTTATTGGAATGACATTAAAAGCACTAATCTGTAACGTAAATAAGCCACTTCCGAGAAATGTTAACAAGTTACATTCAGGACACGTTTAACTGTGCTGCTATTCACCAGATATTAACATTCCTATTTTACATAAATGTTACAAATATCTCGCAAAATAATGTGTCAATAAAACGATAGTGGTACAGTTTATATCCAAATATTACATACACTGATCGTTTGCAATATGTCACATTTGAATGTTACTATGTTGACTAAAAGAAAACATCGCCAAACCGCCTGGTTATGTTATGTGATAGCTGGGATAAATAAATCAATAAAATAATTATTATTGTCAATTCATAATTAATAATAAAGTTTGTTTGTCAGCGAAATTTCATATCTGGCACCACGACACCTCACAAAAATCCTGACGCCAATAACACGTGCCTCTACTTTGAATCAATCGAATTATGAAAAGTTCTGAATATTCTGCAAATTTTAATAAACATAGTGTAGTCCATGCGGCGGCACTGACATCACCTCGACAGTGATATAATCAAACACCGGAGGTAGACTCAACATCAGAATTGCTGACGAGAGATCGATAAATCCAGATCGGAATAAAAAAACACTATTCATTCTGTTTTCTTTCTTTGAATATAAAAGTCGTGCACTATCAGAGAAAAATAAAACAGAGAGAATAATATCTCTTCTTCCCGCCAGCTCGACCACGCTATGGCCTTCAAACGGCAACACCCCGAGATTGGCACGTAGAATTCTCACAATACACCCCGACATTAGCCAGTGCGGTAGCAACACGGCAAGCAGAGAGAGTTTTCTGCGGCGCGTCTCAATACTCACTCTCACTCAGCTTATTTGAACGTCGGTTTGGAGGTCATCGAAAGCAAGTCGTATTTATGAATGAAATCGGTACGAGATATTATTCTCTCTGTCTTATTTTTCTCTGGCACTATTATTGTTTCTGAAATATATTAAGTTTTGTGAATATCAAGTCGTTTCTGTACTTCCGGCCAAATATACTACATCAGAAGTGGTTGAACTGGGAGTGCGGTGGTTTAAAGTGCCCAAGCAAGATGCCAAAAAGACACACCTCTTCGTCATCCAGTGATAGCAGTAGCAGTGGTAGTGCCGCTGGTTGTCAATGCAAATGTAAGAGAACAAAAAAAGTCACAAAAGGAAAACTGTAAGTAAAAATAATTTTCCTCGTATGTCGGAGTCCAATAATTTGCAGCCAACGGCAACAAATGTAACAACGCTTATTCCAGAATTTGATCCAACCATTATGGAAATTAC
The DNA here is from genome assembly GCA_963971165.1 of Philopedon plagiatum. Classification (NCBI taxonomy): domain Eukaryota; kingdom Metazoa; phylum Arthropoda; class Insecta; order Coleoptera; family Curculionidae; genus Philopedon; species Philopedon plagiatum. Next base: position 18,745,085 of record OZ020196.1, on the reverse strand, counting down.
GGAATGGATTAATATATTTAATGGCAATAATATTCAAGCGTTTATAGACTTCGGAAGTGCCTGTTCTTTGATAAAGTTAGAAGTAGCAGAAATGATGAAATTATGTACATAATAAAATCACTCGAGGAGAACATTACGTTATCTGGGTTCTTAGGTTTCGGAACCACTGTAAGGCAATATGTTGAAGCTCTAATCGAAATTGATGAAGTTAAATTAAATACTACGTTTGTTGGGATTCTGGTAACTTCGCAAACACAAACAACTTTGGCGCACTTTTAACTTGGTTATTTATTTACATATAAAGACAAAATGATTCAAGAGAGTAACAATGGTTTCAAGAGTACTGTTTATTGTCTACTAATCCACTAAAGCTTGGTCCGAACAGATTTTATATTCTCGGGTGTACGTGACAATAATTACTTACTTATTTTTGGGAACAGAAGCCAATTAGGACTAGAGCTTGTCTCGACGCTATAAAGGAAAAGGTGTTTATTGAATTAATAAATAGAGAAGAGAAGTTAATTAGTATTCCTTCTTTTTAAAAGTAAGGCTTAGGGAAACTAATAACAATATCTTGAAATCGTGATTTCTAACAATAGATCGTTTAGGATATTAGGCAATTTATGTTATAGTTTTAAGCTTAGAATGAAAATACTTAGGGTGGTTATAACACATGTTATGTTATCTTTTCAATAATGCGAACTTTGATGACGATGTCCTCATCGGGAGAAATTTTACTGAAAATAAAAGTATTATGTACTATCGCATTGATGATAATCTTACTTTTAAAAATAAAAAATGTATACCCGAATGGATAAAAGATGTAAAAAAGGTCAGCTCTCTGACCATCAAGAGATTACTTTACGTAATATTTTGTTTGAATTTGAAGATTGGGTGTTTTCTAATCTCAATAATCTTGGTAAAGCGCACTCGGTTTCATTAACAATAATTGAATTAACTACCGATAAACCCGTAATTCATCGAGCATATCGATTTAACGAAAAAGATAAACAAATATTAAGAAACATTATAAACGAATTATTAATGGTAACCCAACCTAAGCAACAAACGAAAATAGGTTATTAAAGCCTTTCCACGGACGTACAACAAGAGCAGAGTCCTTAGACTAATAATTTTCTCATTTACGAATCTTGAAAGCGCCCCTTTTTCCCAAACGTTGTGACAAGAACATAGGTAGCAGCTCGGTTTAACTTTCGATTACCAGACAAGATTGTTCATTCCCTAGTTGCGGCTCCCTAGGTCCAGAAGGGTTTCTGGGAGTTATTTTTCTAAGTGGTCGTACAAAACCCGAAATGTGTGTTTTGGTATTGGGCGAACTATGGCTATTCTGGCTAGCACCCTTACCTTCCCGGGTTGACGGCTTTACGAACGTTTTGGATGCGTAGCCTAGCCTGAAATGCGACCGAGAATTTATCTTCTTGTTTCTTTGTTTCTTCTCTCTTGTTTGCTTCACTCGACACTTACAAGTCGAGGCTGGCTGCACACTTGACCGGTCCGCTGGGGCAACGACTTATCAGGAGGTATTCCAAGTGTTAACCGGATCAAGTGGCCTGTACCAAATGTGACAAAATCCCAAACTGATATATGGATGATATCAGGTAATATAAATTTTGCCGCCAAATGCACAGTGTATATACACGCGATATCTCGGGTGCGCACGATACTCTTGAAGCATACTAGAAGACCATTAGGGACCCTGCAGTGTCCTGCTGATTTCTGGCTCCCGTCTCTTAATTTTCTTACTTCAATTCTGAAGTCTTCATTTTGGGTGACCGCGGTCGACCGTTGCAGCGAATGCTTCGTCTTACTGCATGTAGAAATTCTCGAAGCTCTCGGCGTTCTCGAAATTCTAGAAGTTCAGCAGTTCAGCAGTAGAATACTGCTGCTTTTGCCCCGTTCTTGTGGATATTTATAGATTTTCCCCATTTCGGAAAACAGTCAATAGCTCTCCAGATCACGAATGTAGTGAAAAAGAGGCGGGACTTGTTTTGGGAGTCAAGTCTCTCTTAAATATCCAGAAGCGATTGATATTCTCAGTAACACAATACTGCTGTAAAGCTCAATGAAAACTTCCAGTTTTTCATAAAATCTTTGTCTTTCAAAGAATTAATTCTCTTTTGAAAGAAGTTCGTTTTAAAACTTGAATTTCTGGCAAGTTTTTTTCAATTTTCTGTCGAAAGAGCATTGTGAAAAGCGAGTTTCACAACACCCCCCCCCCCCTTCAAGGCGCAGAAAAGAACTGAAGTCAGGTACGAACTATGCGAATAGTGATTGCAATCCCACAGTGTTTTAAATCCCGCAGGCCATTTGCGGGATTGATTCTAATCCCGCATAGGTTTTTTAATTTAATAAAATTCGATAAATTAATGTTTATTTAATTAATTATTGAACCAACTTTAATTTTCTTATATAAAAATCAACAAATAACCGTATTTTAGTTAAAAAAATTAAATAATTTAAAGTCTAGCATCTCTTAACTATACTACTATGACCTTAGATTAGAGAAGTACGCCTTGTCTAAGACTATGACTATAAATCAATCAAATTTCTTATTAATTAAAGAAACAGGCAACTTTGGGAAAATAAAGTTCAAATGTTTATATGCGGGATCCCGTATAGGTTTTTTAATTTTATAAAATTCGATAAATTAACGTTTATTTAATTAATTATTAAACCAACTTTATTTTTTTATTATAAATATCAAAAATGAACAGTAGGTCAGTCAACAAAATTATGTAATTTAAAGTCTAGCCTCTCTTAACTATACTATACTATGACTATAAATAAGTCAAATTTCTTTAAAGTAACAAGTAACTTTGGGCAAATGAACTTTAAATGTTCATTATTTTTCTACCTGCGATAATAAGTCTTACTAGTTTTTATAGTAAATCACATTAGTTTGATTGTAAGGTAAGTAAGATACTTATAATACCTAAGCAGTCTCATTAATTTTCATATTATAATACCACGGATATTTGGCAGATAAACGTTTTCGCGTTATTTTTTAAAAGTTTACGGCTTTTTCATAGCTATGTGGATCCGCATAGCTAGTGCGGGATCCCGCAGGCCGCCAAATGATGCGGGATTGCGGGATCCCACTTTGCGGGATTGCGATCCCTAATTTCATCCTCAAAATGGAAATAAGTTACATCTGGCCTTGCTGAAGCCTCTTTTATTTTGTCAAGTTTTACGGTCTAATTCACAAAATTACGTCCGGTTTCTGTTGCGCCGGCAACTAAACTTTCTCGTTCGCCAGTTAGGTCTTTGTCACAAAATTGGTATTACTGACTCTGAATTGTACCATTTTCGCATTTTGTTTGCTTTACTAATGACTTTCTGCACTGGCCTGGTGTGTCCATTTCCGAGCGTAAAAGGATAATTTTTGGTCCGAGGACGTAAAATTGAACTTTTTGGCCCAAGGGCGTAAAATACTTTTGTCCCTTGGTCGTAAAGTGAAATTGTTAGGATGCAAAATAAAACATCTAAATTTGATTTTAAATAAATATTAGTTAGTTAGTATTTTAAGTTAATATTTTAAAGTTGTTTTTTAGGTTTATTTATTATTATAATTTAATATTAAAATCGCAACTATTGCAATTGTTTATCCTTACTTTTAATCAATCTTCTATAGGTAGATAATAATTAGTACTTATTTTAGTAACTTCAACGTATTTACTAGTAGAGGCAGAAGTGTAGGGTTCCGATTCAGTAAGAATTTTATTCGTTATTTGCATCTTGTTTTCTAAAGAGTTTTCAAGGTAGGATTGTGCTACCGATGCCAATGTGGACTTCCATTCACAAAGTCTCTTGAAATTAGTAATATCTGCACAGGTGTTATGAACTAAAAAAATTGCTGGATAAGCCTATTCCAGTGTTAATTTATTTTCTTGATTATTTCCCAGAGGCTAGGAGTTTCATGGATAACAAATATTACATTTGAATAAAAGGAATGTTTAACAATGACCGGAACGAAATATCTGCAAGGAAGATCGAATAATTTGTTGAAGTTGATGCTTCTATGATGGATGACCGCTTATTTGTCTTAAAAACTTCGTTACAAATTATTATTATTTATTGTAACATAAATATAAAGCTGCAACCAAATATGCTCACTTGAATTTGACGACACTGGCCTTTATTGATATCTATTTATGAAAAATTTTTGATTAACTTTGCACTAGGAATGTACTTTCTTCCAAATCGGCTGTGCTGGGCACGTGAAAAATGAGGTTTTCAGGGCACATGCAGTGGTAGCTTTGCACACTGACACAATAAAATATTTATAGGGTAGTTTTTTAATAGATTTCATTGGTTAATAAAAAGAATTATACACAAAACACACTGTAATAAAAAAAAACATCCGTAATACAATAAACACGATAAAACAAAACTCTCTAAGCAAATAAGGCGGCTCTCCACATGCGTCTCGTCTAAACGCAGTTTAGACGAGACGCATGTGGAGAGCCGCCTTATTTCAATTTATGATAAAATTCAGCGTTTCGACATTTCACAGATGACATCAACAGCTGATATTGGTTCCTTCGAAAAGTGCCTAGATCAGTAGTAGTGGGTAGAGCCGTATCAAGCTGACACGACAGGTCGCATGTTTTATTTTCGTTTGATTTTGGTGTTTTGTGTTTGTGATGTTGATGTTTCTGTGGGTGTTTTTTTGTATAGTATGTGTTTTAAACATTGTACTTTTGGACTTTATAGATTTCAGAGACTAGATTTTCTTGGTGTTTATCATTTAAATTGGACGATGAGTATAAGACCGGTCCTGTCTTTCAACCAAGCTCTAAACATAAAATAGACCAGACTTCAACAGGGTGCCATAGATGCCAAGTGACTTTGCCACCGTATTACGAGATCTAAGAAAAAGTTTACTATACCTTTGTTTCCGAAGTTAAATTCCTCGTCTGATTGGTCGATGTCGTGTTTTGAAGTGGAAAAAATATATGGGATAGAGTATACGACGCTAGGAAATGTGTATGTTTTTTATGTCGCATAACAATCCTGTTCAACTGTAGGTCTTGTAGACTGATATTTTGCCACTCTTAAGCATACGATATTACAAATATTAATAATCAGTTTGGCAAATCAATAATATAATTATTTATATCGACAACAGTACGAGAAAATGCTCACTTGCTTTCGGACCATCACAGAACGATTTATATACGTTTGTATATCACTGAAAAAATCGTTTGGACTTTTTTTCACACAAAATTGTAGCAAAGTCTTTGTAGAGCAATTTACTCTAATTGGATTATTAGTTTTTGTACATTTTCATACACTTGTAGCAAATTTTGCTACAAATTGGTCTTGGACGTTTTTGAGAACAAATTGTTGGAAAAAGGTACACAATTGTAGTGAAATGTCCCACAATGTCTTTTCAGTGTAGGTTAAGCTTTACGTTAACATGTAGATTGACCCTTATTTTTGCTTATCTCCTGACGTCATTTGGCACTGAGAGCAAATGGCTGCTTTTTAAATAGTAATAAATTTTACCGAGAAGTAAATTTATTTTTTAGTTAAATTATCCTTGTAATTTTCTTCAAAATATTATTTTTGGGTTTGTAATGCCTTCCTTAAACGATTCCTGCAATAAAAATACAGTGCACATTCCCTATTGTCTGTTTAATTATTAAAGAGCTAACATTTTGGGCCAATTCTGTATATAAAAAAAATTTAACGTTATGTTAAAATGACTACCTTTTGTTTTCTTAATACTGAATTGGGATTTAACGCGGAATTAAAAGTTTTGTGCAACCCTCTGTAAGAGTTGTATCCACAGCAATTTTAAGTATTTCTTCTTGTTTTTTTTTTTTTAATTTAGAATAAAACCAGTTATTTATTTAGGACAAGAAACTTGATCCTAAGAATCCCTATAATGGTTTAAAAGACAGTAGAAATTTTAAAACTTTTTAGTGAAACCTAGCATAGGTATACGTTTAGTCTACTGATTTTTGGTGCTTGCTCATATTTATTAAATAGGTAAGTACTAGTAAATCTCTCGTCTTAAGTGCGAGTTTTTTAAAGTGTTACAATGCGATATCTCGAGAACGGTTTAAATATTTTTATAGAAATTTGTTAGGGAAATCGGGGAACATAATTAAATAATTGTTTTTGTTACATTTACTCCCTCTCTCTGTTTTAAGGGGTGGGTGAATTTTAAATGGGATCATGTAGTTTTGTTTATAAAATTCGAATCGACCTAAAAACTACGTACGTGTACAAAATTATTTTTGATTTGCTCTTTCGGTTACGGAATTATAATTTATTAGGTTATAAAATAAATAATTTACCATTAAATTTTAACTTATTTATCGTCTGACATGCGAAATTGTTCAAAATGTCCCCCGTCAACATCAAAACACTGTCTCACGCTTTTTCTAAATGAATTTCGTACCCGCTATATCATTTCAGGTGTCACTAATAAGCAGGCAAAGCGGATTCTGTCTTCCATATCATCTAAAGTTGTAGGTGCAATCGCAATCACTTTGTCCTTTATAAAACTCCACAAGAAAAAGTCAAGGGGGGTCAAATCCGGCGATCTCACATGCCAGTTGAGAAATAGTCGTTAAAACGGACAGAAAAAATAACGCATTTCCATGGAAACGATTCTGAAATACGTACACTTGATTTATTGGTAAAATTTTTTCATTTTTGAAATCCAGTCAAAATTTAGTTCCGTAACCGAAAAAATAAATCAAAAAAATGTTGTACACACACGTAATTTTTACGTAGATTCGAATTTTATAAACAAAAGTACATCATCCCGTTTAAAATTCCAAAGCTACCCTCCACCCCTCAAAATAGACAGAGGGAGTAAATGTCAAAAATATGTTTCAATATGTCCCTCCATCTCCCTATTAACTCACCAAAATTTCATGAAAATATTTTTTAACTATTTTCGAAATACCGCCTTGTAACGCTTTAAAAAACTCACCCTGTATAAGCACAGCATCGAAAAAATCCCATTTTGCATTCCACCTCTTGACAAGAAAAAATTCACAAAATTTATATTTGCTGAGAATGAATTTACGAAAACTTTCTAATCTACTTTTATTCCATCACACGCTTTATTTCACGGCGATAACGAAGCAAGGGGCACAAAAAACTTTACTGAAAAAATTGCCGCACCGAAGGAAACCTAAAGCAATTTTCTTTCTCCTTTTTCTTAATAGCTTTTCGGTGTCGCTAGATTGAAAGTTCTGGATTCCTGTCAATTAAAGGTCTCCTAAATAATTATCAACTAAAAGTCTGTATCTCACCGGGAAAAAACTTTTTCGCTGTGTACCATTAATAGCTAGAAAGAAAAATGTCTTTCTACGTTTTGGTTTGTTTAGATCTTGTTTCTTATTTCGCAAGGTAGCAAAATACAAAGAGAAATAAAAGTCCATAATGAGCCTGTTTCACATTTTTTTTCTTTGTTTGTTAGAAAGGGCGTACAAAATTAAATACAAACCATTTTTTATCATTCAAATTTCCCAGGGGAATGTCATCATTTTAGTCTAGCGACGGCAATAGTTTCTGGGAGTTTCATTAGTTGCTATGGCTGAATAGTATTTTTGTCATGGTGGTTAAAAGCAGTTTTAACAACATTTTGAATTAATATTTTAAAATAAAAAAAATTAAAAACCATATAGTTGGCCTGATTAAGAGCAATCCTGAAATATCTGATAAGTAAAGCTTTGCAAACGGGGGTAATTCCAGAGACGGCTCTAACCTAGTTGGAAATAAAATTAGGATTCGATTTGAAAATAAAATACAAATATTTATTTACCCACATTGTGTTATTTGAAAGTGCGAGATAAGAAAATACCATACAGGGTGTCTGAAAAGTCTTAGCATGGGCAAATATCTTTACTATTAATACAGATAGAGACACCAAACTTTAGTTGTATCTTATTGGTTAATAAATCTACTTTTTTTATGTAATTTGACTTTTTCAACTTTTTACGCTAGGGAGTTGAGGTCAAAAATTTTGAATGCAAACCTATGCCGGGTGGCCTCTTCTTTTAAAAGTCTTCAAAAAAGAAACATTTTACCGCAACTCCCGTATTTTAATTTATTTTTAAAAGGCAAGCCTATAAAAATTATAAATCGTATAATCGGGCGGGACACAAGTCGACCATTAGTCGACGTCTTGTGCCATACAGTACCAGTCTGCGCTGCTATTTTGTGTTTTGCGGGGCACTTCTTTTCTAACTTTTTCCAACTTTACTTCTTCATTTGTCGTTTTTATATTTTTTGTTTTTTGACATCTGCGCAGTAGACCAAAATGCGTACCACCCGCAAACCGAGCGTGATAGACATGCGTACGCAATTTCAGGAGATGTACTTGGGTGTCTACATTCGAACCCATTCACTTTTAAGAATATATCCCCAATAGTCAGAGTACCACTACTTATTTAACTTTATAACTTTTTCCCCAAGTTTTTTTCGACTTTATTTTTCGTTATTTGCCACCTGCGCAGTAGACTAAAATGCGTACCTCACGCAAGCCGAGCGTGCTAGATATGCGTACACAATTTCAGGAGATGTACTTGGGTGTCTACATTCGAACCCATTCACTTTTAAGAATATATCCCCAATAGTCAAGGTACCACTACGTAGTTAACTTTATAACTTTTCCCAAGTTTTTTTTGACTGTATTTTTCGTTTTTTTGCCATCTGCGCAGTAGACCAAAATGCGTACCACGCGCAAACCGAGCGTGCTGGACATGCGCACGGAATATCAGGAGATGGACATTGGTGTCTACATTTGAACCCATTCACTTTTAAGAATATATTCCCAAAAGTTCTTTCAAGTCCGGGAAACGATATCTTCTTAGTGGAAGTATTTAATATTTTTAAATAGTTTTCATAATTCTGAAACAAGATGACAAAATTGGTTCTTCGTCAGTTTTTGGTACCTATGTCTTAGATGGTACGTTCAAAAATAATGATTTATGAATTAATTTTAAAGATAATGCAATTATTTACAAACTAAAAAAAATATGCCTCTATCTACACCTGTTCAAAATGTATAGATAATAGAAGGTTGAAAAATTCGAACACAAAAATTTTGGAATCAGAATGTTGTGATATATCTCAATAATAAAATTATACGTTACGGTTAAAACTGTTCATCATTTTCAACAAATTGACTTACTTTTAAGCAAGGTAAAAAAAATCTTTTATCTGGAATAAAACCAAAGCCAAAGGATCATTGGAAACTGTATGTCCGCGCTGACGAGACGGTATTGACAGTACCAACCGCGTAGAGCGCAATGACATAATGCATTTAATAGCTGTCTTATAAAGTTTCTTTCGAGGTTTATTTAGCGAAAATATTATAAAATTGATTCCTTTTAATTTAATTTCCTTTAAATGAATTATTTTTAATGTATCATTCCATATAACAGGACAAAATAATACATTGAAAATAATGCACTTAAAGGAAATTATATTAAAAGGAATCAGTTTTATAATTTCACTAAGTAAGTAAAACTCGAAAAAAACTTAATAATATGCATTTCGCCATAGCGTCTTATGCGGTTGGCACTGTCAACACCATCGCGTCAGTAAGGACATACAGTTTCCGACGATCCTATCTTTGGTTTTATTCCAGATAAAAGATATTTTTTTATTTTGCTTAAAACTAAGTCAACTTATTAAAAATGATAAACGGTTTTATCCGTAACTTATAATTATGGAGATATATCACAAATCACAACATTCTGATTCCATAATTGTTTGTTCGAATTTTTCAACCTTCTATTCCCTATATCTTTTGAACAGATCTAGATAGAGAGGCAATTTTTCTTTAATTTGTAGATAATTGCATTATCTTTAAAATTAAATCATAAACTATCGTGTTTAAACGTACCGTTTAAGAGATGGGTCCTAAAAATTGACGAAACACTAACTTTTTCATCTTTTTTCAGGATTACCAAAGCTATTTAAAAATATTACATATTTCCACTAAGAAGATATCGTTTTAAAGACTTAAAAGATTATACGCCTAAAAAAATTTTGATACATTTTTTTTTTCATAAAATACAGCCGCTAACCGAAAAAAAATAAGTAAAATCAAGTTTTCTTTCTAAACTATTGATCTAGGATTTTCTTTTCGGGCTTAAATTACTTACGCCACACCACTTTAACAAAAACTGAAAAAAAAAAATAAAGTGGGAAGGCCTTTGTGGTTAAATAATAAGATTGTTTTTGAAATGTATTTTTTTAGAAGATTTTGGGTAATATTAATTAGCAAATTCCAACTGTACCTACCTACTATATTATATTGTATATTTTTATTAATATAGGTACTTAGCATGTTTCAGTTAAACAAAACAACAACTTTTTAATATTTATTTTGGTATATATTTTGTGTGTGCGTAAATGACCGTGGTAGTAGGTAGATGTATTTAAAAAAATAAAAACTGAATTTTTTAGAAAACTTAGTAAATCATTCATTATAACACCTCACAAAATAAGAGCATGTGCAATAGGTTCTGTGTGACAAATCAGAATAAAGCAAAAAAATAGCTTTACCGCACGCTTCCGCACGTAAATTTAAGGTGATATCCGAGAAAAACATCGATTTGTTCTTCTCGGGTGATATAATCTTAAAGGACTGCTTATCAAAATGGTACATAATTCCAACTGAATCTAGCCGAATCTTCCATTCGGCGGGATCTTTATTTTTGAATAATGTAATGAAAAGCATATTAATCTTGACCGAAAATCAAGAGGCGTTTTTAAAAGTGGAACTACTTAGCAAATATAAATTTTTCTTACAAATGTAAATACACTTACCTCCAAAGACACAATTATAGGATTAATAAAACTACAGTACCTTAAACTACGCGTTAGTTACAAATAGGCGTATTGATGCACAGGTAGTACTAACAACGCTGGTTAATCTTATATTCAAATTTTATCGGTTCCCGTCTGCATCAAACCAAACTGGTGATAATTTTTTATTCTATTTTGGGCAAAAATGGTTTGTTTATTATCCAGTAACAGTATTCAATAGGAATTTAAGGGATTTAAAAACCTAATATTTTTAACTTATTTCTTGTTAGATTTTAACAAAGCCGCACTGTGCGACGCAAGTGCGAAAAATCTGGCCAAAAATAGTTGCGGGTTAAAATAGTCTTGGATAATTACTATACTATTAAGTTAGTGAAGTTAAGACTTGTTAGTGGAAATGAAAGGGCAAACTGGTAGATTTTTCCATTATTTATTACTACAAATGACACTGAATAAAATAAAACAAAAATAAACAAAACCTATTATAATCAATTGCGGGTCCGAAAGTACATTTATTAATTCTATATAGTAATGTTTTTGTTACCACTTTTATAATTCATAAGCTGTGATATGTAGGGATCTGGGCTTAGTAATAGCATTTTTATGACATCCTCCATATTACGTGATCTTGAACATTCCCTCGCGAAATTCTCCCTATAGTTTCGAATGCTTTCGGACCTCTTCAGTCAGCATCTCGATTGGTAGAATACTATATTTTATCAGAGTTGCACTATGCATTAGAATTGTGTGTATAGTGGTACTCATTGGATACCATTTAAACAAATCAACATACGTCTTCGCAGTTTCTTCAGCGTATGCTTGAAATTTTTCAATGTTGATTGGATGTCCACAAGAGATGCCTGTAGAATAATGTGAAACTTAACATCTATTACACGAAATTATATTTTTTGACCTTAATCATCCCGAAAATGCCAACATTTTCGGACAATTTTCCCCTCGCTCCTCCTTCCCCCGGTTAATTTATTTAACATGTTAGACAAAATTAGATTTTCTGACCTCAAGAACCTCGAAACTGACATATTCGTTATCATTTTTAGATAAATTTTCAGCCGATCCCTTTTATCCCCCTCCCCGACATCTGTTAGACAAAATTTGGTTTTTTGATCTCAATAACTCCGAACACGACACATTAGTTAACATTTTTGATGAATTTGACAGTCGTTTTTACCCCTCCTCCCCACACGTTAATTTTCTTAACATCTATTATATAAAATTAGATTTTCCGACCTTAATTACCCCGAAAATTTTGGTACACATTTTTGAAAGAAATTGTCAAGCGCTCTCTTTATATCCCCCCTCCCCGAAATTTCCATTCCATATTTTTTAACAATTCTTAGACAAAATTAAATTTTCTGTGCTAATAATAATAATTAATAACCCCGAAAATGACATATTAGTTAACATCTTGGGAAAATTTCCAGCCGCTTCTTTATACCCCCCTCCACCACACGTTAATTTTCTTAACATTAATTACGCAAAATTAGATTTTCTAAAAAGTTATAAAACATGTGTTTATTTTTTAGAGTACCTTTACGTAGTTTCAAGGTAATAGAACCGTATAATAATTTTACTCCATTACACACTGTGAACCCCCATTTCACACCCCTAGGGGTTGATTTATTAAAAACTGGAAAACACGCGTTTAAACATTTATTTTTTAGAGTACTTTTATGAAGTTTGGAGTTAATGCGTCAATCTAGTATGTTATCTCCATATAAAGTTTGAACCCCTATTTCACCCCCTTAGGGGCTGAATTTTGAAAATTTCTTTCTTAGTGCACGCCCACGATATATAAGAAACCTCTGTGCAAAATTTAAAGTTTCTAGACCCAGCGGTGTGGGCTGTGCGTTGATACCTCAGTCAATCAGTGTTATATAATTCACTGCACATATTTGAATGTGACTCCTGGGGTAGTCTGCAGGCATACCCAATACTTTATTTCCCTCAAATCGCATATTTTTCTTATTTTAAAAAATGCCCAAATACCGGCCCTTATCCGACGCATCTGAAAGAAAAAACAAATGATCCAGTCGGGACATTGCTCAACTTAAATAATATTGTGACATCTCATTTTGTTATCAGTCTTAGTGAAAACCGAAAATAATCAAAAGTATTTTTAATTCCACAGACGGAATTTACCAAAGATTTATCAAAGATGTGTATTTTAATTTAATAGGTAGCACTTTTTTTACTTAATATCGGAAAATATGGAACACTCGTGAATTCGGTTGAAATTGTAACCAGAACAAAATAGGCTATGTTGTACCATTGACACAAAGAATAGTCAGTTATCTATTAAGTTATTTATTAATGAGATGAGCATACTACTAGCTTAAACCTTTTGCCTTTCAGAAAATGTTAAAAATCAAACAATAAATTGTTTATAACCGAGTTTAAAACATACTTCGTTAAAGTTCTTTCAGCGATGCTTCAAAATTTCACTGCACCACAAAAAAGCACCCAGTTATTACTTCTTTTTTTGGTGGGGTTCTGCCCTCGGTATTATTTTTCGCATAAACTAACGGCTTTCGTCAATATTATATAATATATATATATATATATATATATATATATATATATATATATATATATATATATATATATATATATATATATATATATATATATATATATATATATATATATATATATATATATATATATATATATATATATATATATATATATATATATATATATATATATATATATATATATATATACATATATATATACAGTGACCGGCAAAAAGTTCGCAACATATGGGAAAAATTTTTATTAGGTGAGTATTGGAAAAACTTTTCCGGGGGATCGGTTCTGCATGTCCGATAACCTAAAAATCGATTTTGACATACGTCACGTGACCACTGGTATAGCGTCAAATTAAAAAAAAAATTGTTAATTTACAAAAAGTGAGGTTAGTTGACGAGATATCAAAAAAAGTTATTTGAAAAAATTGCTTAGAATTAAATTCTAGGTCCTTGTGCAAAATTTTAAGATTTTATTTAAAAAAATTGGAAAACTCAATTTTTTTTAAATATTTTTTTATCGATTTACAAATTTCCGGTTTTTTTCATTTAGATAGCTTGGCTAATGTAAAGCCCATGTATCTGGATGAAAATAAACGAATGTAGTAGTTTTTTCTACAATTGACAGGACAAAATTTAAAAAAACAGGGTTTCGCCGGACGCTAGCTGTTGCAATGATTTGTATCTAGCAGCAGTGTCAAAATTTTAGAGACATTTCAATGAGATTACATTGAGAAAACCTTAATCGTCTTAAATATATCTGAAGTTCGACTTTTTGTAAAGTTAAGGGGATTAAAATAGATAATAAACAAAAAATTACCTGTTTATTTAATCGAAATTTTATAAACGAAAACCAATGTAAGAAAAACTTAAAAGTAGTCAAATTCTGTACTAACAACACAAAAAATCATTGTTTTTCCTTGGGTGCACAAAATTTAAAACTCAGTATGACCACCATTTCTCTCCATACATACTGTTGTTCTCGAGCGCAACTCTCGATTAACATTTCGGAGCATTTTACGATTTATTTGCAATACACAATTTATAATGACATTCTCTAAATTTTGTATATTCCTAAAGGGTCGATGTTTGTACACAGGGTTCTTTAGGTATCCCCACATAAAAAAATCTAACGGAGTCAGATCTACAATTCTACAATTGACAGGACAAAATCGAAAAAATAGGTGTTCGCCGGACGCTCGCTGTTGCAATGGTTTGAATCTAATGAAATGACTGTATCAAGATTTTATTAAGATTTTTCGCACATAAATTTAACAACCAGGTCTATTTAGTTGTACTTAAAACTACCAAAGCAGGCTCTGAAATTAAAACAACCAAATAATCTAGTAGGTTAAAAACAACAGAAAAATGTCAAACAAATTATAATTTGTTTGATTTCAACCTATGTCATTGGTTTATGTCTCGCATCTTACTAAGTTTGATATTTTACATAAGTTTATTAATATTTTATTCCTTAAAATGGCACCCACACTACTTCTTCAGGAAAAGATAGAAATTATTTTAATTTCTGGAGATAATTACAAAAGCCATAGAGAAACAGCAGCAATTTTTAATGAGAGGCACCCCGATAAATCCCTCCATTATTCCACAGTATCTCGTCTAGTCAATAAATTTAAAGAAACGGGATCGGTAGAAAATCAGTATAAAGTTTCCCATGAAAAACCGGTAACAGGTGACGAAGGTTCTCTGGATGTGTGTTTGTCGATCACAGAAACACCCCAATTAGCAGTTAGTCAAATATCCGAGATCACTAACATTCACGAAAGATCTGTGCGGAGGATATTAAAAAGAAACAAATTTCATCCGTACAAACCTAAATTTGTACAAGTATTAAAAGATAGGGATTATGACGCCCGCTTCGATTTTTGTGCCTGGTTCCAGGGTATGATTGAGGAAGATTTTAATTTCCCAAAGAACGTTCTTTTCTCGGATGAAGCTACATTTACCTCTAACGGAACCGTCAGTTCACAAAACTGTAGATGGTGGGCCACCGAAAACCCAGACTTTGTAATTCAGAGTAAAGACCAATATAGTTTTAAGGTTAATGTGTGGTGCGGAATTTTCAACCTCAGAATAGTGGGACCTTTTTTCTTTAGAGACAATTTAAATTCAGAACGATATTTAGAATTTCTACAAACTGAGATATCTGACTTTTTAGACAATTTGTCATTAGCCGAAAAAAGAAATTTATACTTTCAACAAGACGGAGCTAGCATTCATTCCACAAATGAGGTGAAGAGATGGCTGGATCAAGAATTTGGAAACCAGTGGATAGGACGGTTTTCTGAAAATCCGTGGCCTGCGAGATCACCAGATCTGACTCCGTTAGATTTCTTTATGTGGGGATACCTAAAGAACTCTGTGTACAAACATCGACCCTTTAGGAATATACAAAATTTAGAGAATGTCATTAGAAATTGTGTATTGCAAATAAATCGTAAAATGCTCCGAAATGTTAATCGAGAGTTGCGCTCGAGAACAATAGTATGTATGGAGAGAAATGGTGGTCATACTGAGTTTTAAATTTTGTGCACCCAAGGAAAAACAATGATTTTTTATGTTGTTAGTACAGAATTTGACTACTTTTAAGTTTTTCTTACATTGGTTTTCGTTTATGAAATTTCGATTAAATAAACAGGTAATTTTTTGTTTATTATCTATTTTACTCCCCTTAACTTTACAAAATGTCGAACTTCAGATATATTTAAGACGATTAAGGTTTTCTCAATGTAATCTCATTGAAATGTCTCTAAAATTTTGACACTGCTGCTAGATACAAATCATTGCAACAGCTAGCGTCCGGCGAAACCCTGTTTTTTTTAATTTTGTCCTGTCAATTGTAGAAAAAACTACTACATTCGTTTATTTTCATCCAGATACATGGGCTTTACATTAGCCAAGCTATCTAAACGAAAAAAACTGGAAATTTGTAAATCGATAAAAAAATATTTAAAAAAAATTGAGTTTTCCAATTTTTTTAAATAAAATCTTAAAATTTTGCACAAGGACCTAGAATTTAATTCTAAGCAATTTGCTTAGAACGAAAATACATCTCAGATCAGGCTCTTGTTCGCTGCCTTTGACCGTCTCTTTCTGTTGTTGGAAACCTGACCGTAGTGCCTTATAGAATATCTTTTAACTACGGCCGTACCCACATTATTAGGGAGAATTTGCAAGAAGACATTGCGGATACGCTAATTAATGAACGATAAAAAAAAATTCACCTCATTCGCTAAATGAATCTATAAGCCTGCGAGAGAATTTAATTTTTAGTTTTTTTTTTATAAATCATGTAATAGAAACACCACATTAAATTTTATCGTTTTTGGCTTAACGTTGCTAGTTGAAAATCATCACTATGAAATATTTTGGCTTCGCCATAGTTCGCAGTTTGGCGATCCAAACCGAGAACAGCGTGGCGTCCTCTTCAGGCGATTGGCTAGGGGGAATGTTTTCGTCTCGTCTTTGTCTTCATTATCGCATTATTTGGCATCTTTGTCAGTTTTGTCGTCAATTTCTACCTCCGTTAAACATCAGCTGATTCCAGGTGGCTTCATTAATTTGAGTCGCCAATACTTTTCATTTTCCTTTTAAATCAGTTCCCAGTTTTTCACAACAAACTCTTTGTTGTTCTGTGGTTTTTTAATAGTGCTGATACCGTGGATTCTTTTAAGAATTGATTTAATTAGTTAGTGGAATGTTTTTTCCATTAATGGCAATATCTACGGTTTTGTTAGTATTGTGTAGTGTGTCAAGTTTAATATAAACATCTTTTATAATAAGGGAAGTGAATTTTACAGAGATTTTACTTGAAAAGTAAAAACATAAAAGTTTTCAATTTTTAATAGTAGTGACAAATACCGTGGAATCTTGTAAATCTTGTGTTTGATGCATTATTGGAACTTTTTTTAGTCAGGCGTTAGTTCCTTGCATTAAATTAATGGCTGTACTGTGTTGTCAATGTTTTTTGGTACCTGTATTGGTATTTTCAAAAGAAGTGTATTTTAAAGAGATTTCACTACAAAATTATTTCATAATGCTAACTTATTACATAAAAAAATATTGATAGAATTGGCAACTTACTCCGTATTATGTGTTTATTGCCAGTGTAGGGTACCGCTGGTTTAAGAAAATTTAAGGGGCGATTACCAGATTATTATTGCGAGTATATTTTTCTTCAATCTGAATTCATATCAGGATTTACCAGTTTCAATATATGCAGTGAATTTCATAACATCCTGTATATAGAGAAGATAAAACGTAGGTCCTACCACTGTTGTCGCAGATTATGTGAGCGGTTCAAAGTCATGACGAATAATAAGATCCTTGATACCACCTGTTTATTGCGCACCCCAAGGTCAAGACTCATGCTAGAATACATGACCCTGTGAATTTAAAAAGGGCGGTCCAGACACAACGACTTATCAAACGACTTGTCGAATCAGACAAATCGAATCAAGTAGACCGCAAAACGTACGTCTTGCATGAATGGAATGAGATTGTAAGATATGTCAAAAATTGAGCTCCGGCGCATCATTTGTCAGATTTTAAATAAATTATAAGAAATTAAATCCATATTTTTATAAAATTATAGTATAATGTTAAAAATTATGCATTATTAATCTATAAAGATGCATTTTTTTTATCTCCAAAAAGTTTAGGAAAGCGGTGCTTCCCCCGCTTTCATGGACAGCACGCCCAGGACTGTGAAACACATTTACTTTACGTCGCTAAACTAAAAACATATCCGATGCGGTTTTAGTACGATTAAATTTTAAATTTAGAAAAATTACCACTTATCTTAGTTTGGTTAGGCTTGGTTGCTTAAGACGTATAAAACTGTAGGTTAAAAATAAATGTCACACAAGTTACGCACTGCAGTATCAAAATTACGTTTGAGTGATCTTGAAAACCGTTTAATTTATTTACAATTATCCACGCCATTTATATTTTATATGTACATATATTCAAGTCGCCGTTGTAGTTACCTCGTTTCGCATTTATTGCATGATAATTGTTATTGGTGATTTAATCTTGACTTTTTAAAAGAACACAAGTGTTTATAGTGCAAATTATAAGATTTAAAAATGTGTAGGTATGTACATAATTAGTTATTGTTAAAGCTTTTAAGGGAGCGCTGACAATACCCTACACAGGTACTGTTGTTTGACCTGCTCCTGCTGTCAGGCTTGTCAGATTGGGGAATTTTTGTCACAATTTTGGGAAAAATCGCTCGTTGAGAAAATTTGGACACCATTTCATAATGGACGAAATATTTAAACCTGTTCTTGCGAAAACAACGCAACGGTTTGTCATCTTATGTGATATCCTAGCATTTTTTTATTTACCTTCTGTCCATTTGGACTGATATATGAAAATTTTTCGAAGAGATTTTTGAGAGCACGTTTTTTCGAAAATATATTTTCTCGAAAACAGAACTTTTACTCTAATGCAGGTATTCAAAAACTAGGGATGTTTGGAACATGTTTTTTTCGGAAATTAACTTTTCGCATTTTTTTTAATCACTGTGCGAAAATACATTTTTTAAAAAAACATGTTTTTAGAAAGTAGATTTTTCAAACATTGTTTCGAAAAAGACTTCGAATATTCATATTAAAAACAAAACACTATTTTGAAAGTAATTTACTACAGAGAAACATACCAGACCCAAGGAAACGTAAACCTGACCGAACACAAAGACGGTTCGTTTAGGTTAGTTCAGGACCTTTTTGTCATTTTTTTATTGACATTTTCTAAGCCAGTAGAGTTCATAATTTAAGTTTAGGAAATAGCTATTTGTGTATTAAGAGCGCAAAGTGATATATTGCCGCTCTGAGCGAGAAGTTAGACGCGCGACGCGTAGCGGAGCGCGGCTATCTCGCGAGAGCGGCAATGTCACTTTGCGCTCGAATTACACACATGATTTTTTCTACAACCGGTATTTTTATAAAAATATTTTGTAATGTAATTAATAATTATTGATATCAAATTTGACAGTTTATATTTTGTGTCAAAAGTCGCAGATACGCTGGACGTTTCTTTATTATTATTAAGGTGTCCATGGTAACTAAGCGAGCGACAAAGTAACTTTGTCGCTCGGCGAGCGACAAAGTAAAACAAACGCTTGTTCCTCGAAAATGTCCAACTTTGCGCTTTCTTTTGAAAGCGCAAATTTGTACTTTTCGCTCGGTTGTAGAAAATAGCTATTTGTGTATTAAGAGCGCAAAGTGATATATTGCCGCTCTGAGCGAGAAGTTAGACGCGCGACGCGTAGCGGAGCGCGGCTATCTCGCGAGAGCGGCAATGTCACTTTGCGCTCGAATTACACACATATGATTTTTTCTACAACCGGTATTTTTATAAAAATATTTTGTAATGTAATTAATAATTATTGATATCAAATTTGACAGTTTATATTTTGTGTCAAAAGTCGCAGATACGCTGGACGTTTCTTTATTATTATTAAGGTGTCCATGGTAACTAAGCGAGCGACAAAGTAACTTTGTCGCTCGGCGAGCGACAAAGTAAAACAAACGCTTGTTCCGCGAAAATGTCCAACTTTGCGCTTTCTTTTGAAAGCGCAAATTTGTACTTTTCGCTCGGTTGTAGAAAAACATATTTTCGTAGATTTTTTTAGATCAATTTGCGAAAACGCATCTGTCGAAGAAGCTGTTTTTCAAAAAAATTTACTTAATTAAGCATCAAAAAAACTGTTTGTTGAAAAAAAACAGAACAGTTGGTCATCTTAGCTTACAGGCGATATAACTAATTGTTTGATTAATATAAAAGTGCAAATATTCTAGCATTTTTTTATGTCTTCTGTTTATTTAGGGGGATGGATATACGAGTACTTACGAAAGTACAATTTTTCTAGAACCAATTTTTAATTTTTTTTTATTATTCGAAATTAAATTAGGTAAATGTTAAATCCGGATGTTAATTTTTTCAAGCAACGACTTTTTTAAAAAGTAATTTACGAGAACGTAACGTACAAAACCTAAGAAAACCTGATCAAACCA
Organism: Philopedon plagiatum; assembly: GCA_963971165.1. Classification (NCBI taxonomy): domain Eukaryota; kingdom Metazoa; phylum Arthropoda; class Insecta; order Coleoptera; family Curculionidae; genus Philopedon; species Philopedon plagiatum. The sequence goes on along the minus strand of OZ020196.1, from coordinate 18,724,675 downwards.
AAAAACGGTTCGTTAGGTTTGTTCAGGATGTTTTTTTCATCTTTTTTAATAACGTCTTCCAAGCTACTAGAGTTCATAATTTAATTTTCTTAATACCTTTTTCCGAAACATATATATTTTCAGAAAATGTACCTACATATTTAAAAAAAAAGTTTTTGAAGACGTTTTAAAAAAAATTATGTCGTGTGTTTTCGAGAAAATATTTTTAAAATATTTCATAAATCCGTTTTCATACAAGCATATTTGAAAAAGCTGTCAGGATATTTTTTAAAAAATGTAAATACGTTTGAAAAAATATGTGTTTTCGAGAAAATATTAAAAAAATTTTGTTAATCCGTTTTCGAAAAAGCTGTTTTTCGAAAAAATGTACTTTTAAAAAAGATGATTAAAAAAAACTATTTGGTTGTTTGTTTCCTTTACGAATCCAAAAGGATCCGGCGCAAATTTTGATAAGATCGCAGTGAGATGTATAAGGAATGTTTCAGAAACAATCTGAGAGCATGTAAAGCAAAAATGCCAAAAAGGCTTGCATTTTTTATATTACATATTAGTATTGATCTATTATTCATATTTTTGTGGTATGATTCATTTCAAAGGACTTTAGTAGACCGCAAATGTTTGTTTTTGTTTATAATATTTTGTAGAATGTGAAGAAATATTTATGATACAAAATATTTATTTTTTAATAAAAGTCGCTATTGAAATCCTTTTTGTACAAGGCTTGGGGAAGGGCAAAAATCCCCTCTTCCATTTTTTTAAATCTGGGACAGTCCACGTAGACTTCAAGCCTAAGTACTAACATTCCTTTGGCATCTGAAGAGAAGGCAAATGTAATCTTTTGATACGGAATTTAAAGGGTTGGCGATTGTGAGGGAAAGGGAAAACATCTGCAGACAATTTGTTCCATAATCTGGATATCCTACGTATGAATGATCTAGAGAAGTGGGATGTCATAGGTTTTTGTACCTGGACAGTAAATGGATGCATACGTAACGCGCCTCTTGTTGTTCTGTTACTAACAGTCCAGGGGAAATGATAGAGGTTAGCTCTTCCCAGCAAAATCCGTTGAAATATCGGTAAAAAAGGGACATATCCCCAACAGCGCGGCGATTAGCGAGAGAAGGGAGCCTTCCCTTAAAGACTGGGTCATTGATGAGTCGAATGGCTCTCATTTAGATAGAATCAAGGATGTTAAATGTCGAAGGTGATGCCGCTCCTCAGATGTGGGAACAGTCGTGTAGGTTAAGTCTTATTTGGGCAACATAAAGAGTGTTGTACCGAAATGGGAATAATTTAATTTATTTGAAACTAAATACCATTGTGTTTAAGGGCAGGGTAACCGGTCGAGTCGCCACTATTTAAATTTTACTACATCGTTATTTTAATGCCAATATTTTTATCTCAACTTGGGTCCGCCCGTGTGGCAAACAAGAAAAAGAGATTAGCTTTTTGTTGTTTGTTTTTGTCAAGTGGATTCCAAAGTTTGTTGGCATCCAAATAGTAATTCGACCGATATTTCAATAAGAAATATGCACATACTTTTTTTTAATGCATAAATCGCTTAAGGAAGTCATCACAAACCCAAAAAAATATTTTGAAGAAAATTACTAGGATAATTTAGCTACAAAAATTTTTACTTTTCGGTATAATTTATTACAATTTAAAAAGCAGCCATTTGTCCTTAATGAAAAATGACGTCAGGAGATCAGCAAAAATAAGTGTCAACCTACATGTTAACGTAAAGCTTAACCTAAAGTCGAACAGGTTTGTTTTTCTCGGAAACAGTGAAAGAGAGAGAGAGAGAGAGAAATCGAATTTTTTGGGTTGATAGAGGAATAGTTCAAGTAGCTTCGGTAAAAATTTCAGTTATACAGGATGTTTCGTTTCGGAGCTATTAAACGTCAAAGTTGAAATTTCCGCGATTTCCGTTGAAATCGGGTGCAGGTCGTAAAAGTGAATTAAATCGATGTCAATTTTCGGAGATTGTAGGGGACCCGGAGCTTCAGAACTACTGAAACTGGTGAGGATCAGAAAATGGCAAGTAATTCTTTTGAATTTTTTTAGGTCGAAAAATGCCATTTGCAGACCCCTCTTATACCTAATATCCAGTGGCGGTTGGTGAAATTTCAAAGTTGTTTATCTCTGTTCATACTTACAGGACCCGTACCAAATTTAGGGGTTTTAATAGTGAGCCCACTGGGAATGTTTTGGTAAAGAAAAAAACCATTTTGTAATTTGCGAAAAAAGTTAAATTTTTGGTGCGCCCCTCCCAAAAAAAAAAATGAACACGTCTAGGTATTTGATTTCTTTTTTGTCTAAACAAATTTTACATCATTTTGTCGACAGGTTTTAAATTTTGAGAGAGACAAAAGTGTTAGTAGAAAGTTATAGTCATTTGAATTTTTTTACGCCTAAAATATAATTTTACAAAAAATTCAAATGACTATAACTTTCTCCTAACACATTTTTTTCTCTCAAAATTTAAAACCTGTCGACAAAATGATGTAAAATTTGTTTAGAAAAAAAAAGAAAGCAAATACCTAGACGTGTTAATTTTTTTCTTGGGAGGGGCGCACCAAAAATTTAACTTTTTTTTCGCAAATTACAAACTATTTTTTTTCTTTACCAAAACCTTCCCAGTGGGCTCACTATTAAAACCCCTAAATTTGGTACGGGTCCTGTAAGTATGAGCAGAGATAAACAACTTTGAAATTTCACCAACCGCCACTGCTAATACCTATCTCGAAAACAAAACGTCAGATCGAAAAACGGATTCATAAGTGAAACTTTAAAATCTCAAATACTTTTTTGCAATACATTTACCTAAACCTAAAATCACTGGAAAATGGAAATAGTTGGAAAAAACTGGAAATTTAGATCTTTGACCCAAATATTTCACGGTTTCTAATTTTTGGTGGGGTCAAAATGGTTCAAATTAAAATCCCATATACGTCATCGGAAAGAGCTCGTCGAAGTATATGGTATCCATATTTTTTAGTTTCTTCATTCTTTATAGGAAGGGAGCAATCGCTGATAAAATTTCGATTTTTTAACTTTTTTTTCCCTCGACATCGGAACATTTGAATCACTCTGTATTTTTTCCTATCTAATTTTATCCCAATTTGTCAGCACTATCTTATAAAGGGATAATCGCACTTTAAAATGAATACCGAATGGGTCATCCAGGAGCGTATTTAAGGGGTAAAATTGATTTTTTCCGACAAATCCTATTTTTAACCTACATTATTCCACACTATTTACCCTATTTAGTGATTCTTTTTGGGTTTATTTTTTCCGTTAATTATCTAGGAATACCTTCCACTAATTTAAATCGCTTATTTTTTCGGTAAAGTTATAAAGAAATAGGTGTATTTGCATCGGGGACATCCAAAATTCGAAAATTTTTGAATTTTCGAAGATTGCCATGGAAACAAAGAATTGCAGTTTATTTACTCGAAATTATTAAGATGATAAAATATGTCAAAATTTCCCTAAGATGCAAAATTTTTATTGCAAAATTGAAAGGTTCCTGGACCGATTTCGACTTGAAGTATACATGAATAAGATTTTAGGAACCGTCTACTAATGCAGTGCTACTAGTGCAGGGATATTTCATTGGATGAGTTACGCATTAAATGCCATTTTTATCGAGTTTTCGATGACTCTACAACACTGGAATTCGCCATGTACTCATGACGCGTCATAAGTTCACTTTTGACGACACAGCCAATGGGATCACGTTTTACAAGTTTCGAAATTCGCGCGAAAATTTGCAGTCTAAAATCCTTTTTTTTTTGTTAATAAAGATCAAAATAAATGGATAACAGCAACCGCCATAAACATTTAATTTATGTAGAGAATATAAAAAAATTATTCAGATTTATTTGGGTTATATGCATATTCCCAGTTCTGCATTTGCATCGAAACAGTCACTAGTATTTGTCGCTAATAACTTTTTGGTAATTTTTTATCTACTGTATGGACAGATTAGTAAGGAAAATCCTGGTATTAGGTAGGTGACATGATCTTACTTTTGTATTACTTTAGTAATTGTTTAGCTTAATACCTGTGTATTTTTTTTTATGAAATTTTCTGCTTTGTGTGAGCCTAATTTAAATGTAATTGGTGCGGTATCTGATTTGTATACCTACTTAGTTCTGTTTTTTAGCTGAAAAGTACGACTGTACGATTTGCGACGTAATAAAGGCTTTTCCCCAGCTACCTTTGTTTCAATTGTCCTAAACCCAAATCGAACCCGTTACACTGTGTAAGTTGGACGAGAAGTACTTTCTGGCTCAAGAAAGGAACCCAAACCTTTTTAGCCGCTGACGTGCCTATTGAAGTAGGTAATGTGTCTGTGCCAGTTGAGATCATGTTCGAAAGCGATGTCAACAAGTTAAACCTTTTTTTTGTTCTGCAGGGTTGGGTTGGGTTGGGTAGGACCATTCATGTGGATGGGATAAGTGTTGCCGATAAGTGTTTGCGTGACATGGAGCAAGGCTGAGTTTTGGAGGCAGTGAACTGAACAAGGTTTTTGGCACCCCAGTCTAAGATGAGCTGAAGATGGGATTCGGAAAGGCATGGTACATAGATCTGCGTCTATATCCAGTTCTTGATTCGAGACTTGTCTGGAAGAATGAATGTTGGAGTAAAGTGTACTATCATCAGCGTAACTGTGTATGGGATTGGTAGTTGAAGAGAGCAGGGCATTAATGTGAAGAAGAAATTGGGTTTGTGCCAGGATTGAACCTTGGGGTACCCCAAAATAGATGATGACATGTTTATTAGGGTGGAGGGAAAATGACCGTTTTTATTTTTTTTTTAATTTTGGAAACGGGCTAGCAACATAATCGTCCTACCTATAGGTGTAATTAATCATTCAAAATTTGAACCCACTAGCTCATCATCTTCAGATGTCACACGAGTCACACGACCATAAAATGTTTGTTAAGGAAGGATAGATAGAGCTTTTATATATTTGGATGGGCTTTCGCCCAGGTCATTATTTATTTGAAAATAAATAAACAATGAGCTACCTAGAACTCACCGCGGGTAGGTACCCGTACTTAGAGTTTCATCATGCGCACCCACTTTGTCTAAAACTCTTTACTTAAACCTTTTTGGTATCAAATTTGGGCATTTCATGTCTTGATTTTAGTTTTGCTGTTATATAATCGTCTCTTGCTTTAATTCCAGTTGAAGATGCCTTCGTAATCATCAGTTTTATAACCCTTTTCACGGCCTGCGTATGACGGAAATTTAATAAGGTCTATTTTGGGAATAGATTTTATTAGTTGACGTAATGCTCCTGTTGGCATTTTTCTAAGTAAAAGGGGTTCACTTAAGCTGCATGATTGCCAGTCAATAAGTTCTTCATATGTTTCTGCACTAGAATTTAATTTTGGCACTTTAAACTCTGGCACTATCCTACCGAAAATAGCTCTGGATTTAAAAGCTGTGGGACCAGTTGTTGCTCCATCTAAAAAATTAAGCAATTGTCTTAGAGATAATCCGTTCATATGAAGTATGGATACAAACCACTGAAGCGGTCGCTTAAGTGATTTTTCCATTAATGCAATAACTCCATTTTTTGAACCGGTATTAACGACAGTACCTGTCGTGTGCATTGGATGTAAAACTACCCGTCTTACCCCAGTACACGGTTCGTTGTAAATAAAAGTCCGAAATCCACAAAAAGAACTATAACTTCTATTTACGAAAAGCGATTTTAAACTTAACAATCGTTTTGTACACAAATAATTTTAAACGGTGTTAGAAAACTATGTATAAACATTCAAAAGATAAGCAAGCTCGCGGCACGGTAATACAATCTGTTCGCCGGTCAACTTGCTTCGATATATTTAGATATACTACTGAAACTAATAAAAAAATAATATTCCTTAGGTGGCAAGACTTTTGTTTGGATTAACAATATTGTTAAAATCCGTCACCAATACTTTAGTTAACAGTTTAGAATATACAGAGAGCAAATATGGCTCTGACATCCTCCCACCTGAGGCATGTTTAAAACAAATAAACGTGACTCATCAACTTATCAGAGACATCAAAAAATCTTTTAAGAAAACAAACAACTAAAATAAAACAATTACAAATCTAAAATAACACACACAGACAAAAGAGAGAATCTTTAACTCAGCCTACAGATAGTCATGATACCTGGCAGGGACGTTAACTTTACGCCCACATCGGGTAACACTTATTTTTGCTTCGTGCACTCTGCTTTTAGACACTCCTGCATCCGCGTCTTCCTTCTCACCGTCGAGTACAATCACTTCCGCACATTCACCTTTGTCTCTCAAAGGCAGATCTCGTTCGTTGAGGGTCTCTAACTCGGCAATTTTCTCAAAGTCCACTCGCGAGAAAGCGTTGTTGGTACCGACTAAATTTGTCCCATTATCACTAATATAGTCTTCGGTCGACCTCGTCTGGCAATAAACCGTCGTAAAGCCTGCATAAAATTGACCACCGATAACGAAGTACAAAGTTCAAGATGCACAGCCCGATATACGGCACAAGTAAAGAGACATATCCATACGTTTTCTCCAGTCTTAAGATACAAAGGACCCGCGAAGTCCACATCAGTTATTTCGAACGCCACCGCGTCTCGGACCCGATCGATCGGTAATGGTGGAGAACTCGCACTAAACTGCTTCGCATTGTGTCTTTTGCAGACGACACAACTCGAAATTGCAGATTTTATAGCTCGTCGACCGCCTAGAATCCAATAATTTTCACGGAGAATACTCATCAGTCCTTGTGCACCAGTATGACATGACTTAACATGTTCTCTAAATATAAGCCGATTTACCACGGAATGCATGGCAGGTAAAACGATTGGAAAACGACAATTTTCATAATCATTTCTCCTACTAATACGGGATTTTAATCGAATTAAACTATTATTGTCTTTAAAAGTTTCCAAACCACATAGTCTTTTGTCACTTTTGTCCATAAAAAACTCACGTTGCACCATTTTGAGCACCAGAATTTCAGCCTCATCAACCTCTTTAGAACTCAGCTGTCCCTTGCGCTTGTCGTCCTTGTTTCTTGTATTGTGTACAAATCGTAACACCCATGCGCACATTCGTAGAGTAGATTCGTAGAGATATTGAGAAAAATAACCTAGGTGCCAATCATCTGACGTCATCATATTTTATTCATGGTTAACTAGAGCCGTAACCAACCTTTTTCGTTTTTCTTTATTAATCTCCTCCTCGTTATAATTGAGATTATCTTGTGGCCAGGACAATGAATCTTCATAAAGCCATTGCGGACCCTCCCACCATTTTGATTCGAGCAATTGTTTAGCAGAACAACCTCGGGATGGAAGGTCAGCCGGGTTTAATATGCCAGGAACATGGTGCCAGTTTTCACTTAAAGAAGCTTTACGAATCTCTGCCACACGGTTCCAAACAAACGTAGACCATTCTTCTGCTCTTCTAATCCAAGAAAGTACTGTTGTTGAGTCACTCCAGAAAAAACTTTCTACTTCAATTTTAAGATTTTCTTTGACACTCAAATATAACCGAACAGCAATAACAGCAGCCATTAATTCGAGACGAGGTATTGACAGCGTTTTTAAGGGGGCTACTCTCGATTTGGCTGCTAAAAGACGAACAAATACAGTGCCATCCTGGACACCTCTTAAAAAGACAACTGCAGAAAAAGCATCCTTACTTGCATCACAAAATGTGTGTAATGTCCACTGTTTGGCTTCTTCGGGGCCTGCATTTATCCACCTAGGAATTTTAATAGCTGATAAGTACGGCAGCTCCTTGCACCAGTTTCGAAAATGTGTTTCAATGACGGTATCCACAGGCATATCCCAAGTCAGCTATTTTCCCCATGTTTTTTGCAACAATATCTTTGGTATTAGCGTAGCAGGGCAAGTATAACCAATGGGATCAAACACTCGCTGTGCTTGAGAAAGCATCATCCTCTTCGTTACTGGTTTACTTAAAAGTTGCTCCATATTTATGTCATCTTGGTTTAGACACAAAGTATCATCTTGTTTGTTCCATTTCATTCCCAACACGGGGCTAGAAGCATCAACGGTGCCATCTTGAACTTGGTGCGTATACTCCCACCCTCTCAGGTCAAACTTGCTTTCAGCCATTACGATACTTGACTCCTCTATAAAGGTTCTCAACTCTTCCTCATTTGCAACAGTAGCTACACAGTTATCAACATAAAAACTATTTGACAGTTTCATAATTGTGCCCTTAGAAAAACGTAGATCCTCGGAACCACACTTTTCTGACATCTTTGACAGATGATACTCCAATAAAGCTCCTAATAGAAACGGGCTACTTCTGATGCCAAACACCACACGACGATGACGATACACCTTTTGTTTACCTTTATCATCAGACCATAGGAAACGAAGAAAATCTCTATCAGCTTCATTTATGCTAATCTGTAAAAATGCTTTGCGGATATCAGAGACTACACCAATTCTCTGTTGTCTAAATTTTAGCAAAATATCAGGAATTAATTCAATTAAGTTTAGCCCCTTCTCAAGGTATTGGTTTAAAGAAGGACTGTCTCTTTCTCTCGCTGAGGCGTCAAAAACTGGCCTTATTTTCGTAGACACGCTGCTCGGTTTAATTACTGGCCTGTGAGGTAAGTAGTGAGCCTTCTTACTTGGCTGTTCCTCAAAAACCTCTTCGATAATATTTTCATTTAACCAATCTTTAAAAACCTGGTCGTATGCTTCAAAATATCCGTCGTTCATAATTCTCTTGACCGTACTGTCTAATCTCTTCTTAGCCACCTGATAGTTGCTTGGTAACGCCGGATGTCCCTCCAGCCACGGCAGTCTAACATAGCGCCCATCGGAGTCAGTTGTAATGGTTTCTAGGAAAAGTTCTTTTGCTGCCAACGCCGTTTCTTCACGGTTTTTTCTTTCAGCGGGATCATTTATACCTAGGACGTCTAGCTCCCAAAGATTACTAATTGACGCATTGTTAACAAAAAGTGAAATAGAAGTCATGGATAGGCCGTCAGGTTTTTCCAAAGGCACCTGACCCATCAAAGTCCAGCCCAGTAGCGTTTCGACAGCCACCAATCCACACTTCAAAATATATCTTCTGCCAGTATACAGCTTTCCGGCAATATCGGCGCCTATCAAAACTTCTATAGGGGTCGGATCACGTGAATCCGATATCTGGATATTTAACATTTGAAGTTCTTCCATTCAGGGACCTTCAAATATAAAAAAAACATCACTGCAAATAACCGGCTGATCCAAAGCTTCAAAAGTACAGCTATAGTTGTTATGACTTAATTTAACGTCATAACAATCTTGTTTCTGCGACAGCTCACTTCCGCCAAACAAGCCATGGACAATGTTAATTTGTCGTTTAGACGTATATTTTAAAAGTTCGGCAGTAGACTTCAAAATGTATGTCTTCTGAGATCCAGTATCTATCAAGGCGCGCACCTATCGCGACTTCTCGGAATTTTCCATTTTCACGCGCAGTGTCTGCAAGAAAACATACGGACTTTGTATAATTTGTAAGTGCTTGATGGACTCCCGGCCGAACGTCACTACTATCACTTGGATCAGATTTTTCATTTTTCGGTTGTCTTCCTGACAGTTCCGGACACATCAGAGGTACGTGCGATTTGCTACAAACTACGCACTTTAATCGTCCTCGACACTTTCGAGCCTGGTGTCCGATTTTTAGACAACGAAAACATGCACGTTTCTCTGTCAAAATATCTTTTTTCTGATCGTAGCTAAGGTTCTGAGCTTTAAAACAACTCATACTATCATGTTAATTTTGACAAAAAAGGCATTTATTTGTTATATCAGAATTTACTAACCCAATTGCGGAAGGAAGCTTGGAACAGTTTTCCTCATTTATTTTTGTGGTAATACCACCCCGTCTACAATCCCTATTTATCGCATTGTTCAACTGGAAACCCTCGACTGCTAAAGTAATATGTTGTTCATTATCGACTTCATTTTTCAAAAACTTCATAAGGCTTTTAAGACGATTTTCTATTGTAGAAACACCAGCGGTGTTTGAACCCGGACTTTCCGGCAAACGTTGCCAGACTCTCAATAAATCTGACGGCAAACATGACTCGACGAAAGGAAATAACATTGCCGCATATTTATCTGAACTAATACCAAGTGTCTCTAACGCCCGTAACTGAGATTCTAACTTATCGTACAAAAACGAAAGGTCTATGTTATTGCCAGACGAAGTATTATTTATAACTAATTTAAGCAATTCCCGAACATAAACTTCGATCTGCAGATCGTCACGACCGAATCGAGAAAGCAGACAGTCTATTATTTTACTATAGTTACTTCCAGTAGCGGGAAAACTATCAACTAGTTGCCTAGCTCTACTACCCGGCATCATAGCTTGAATCAAATATTCAACTTTGTCGTTTAAGTCTATATCCGGATCATCGTGCACTTTTTGATATTGTGACCAAAATGGCAACCAGTCTTTAATATTCCCGTCGAATTTCTTAAATTCTAATGTGGGTAACTTAAATTTACGCCTACCTGATCTGCCGTTCACACTATTACCAGATATCGTAGAAGTTACCTCATTCTCTACGGCATCTATCACTTCTGGCTGCATATGTTGGTTCCTCACAGCGGATATTAGATCCGTAAACTTCCTAATATAGTTGTCACTACTCTCGATTTCTACTATCAAATCTTCTTCACTAGAATCCTCAGTTAAAAGAAAATTATAGATTTCACTATCAACGTGTCTTAGATCATCAATTTTTTGTCGTAAAATATCTAAGAAAACTCTAACAAGTCGCACTTCCCCCTCTGGCGTCGATAACAACTCATCCAATTCTTTCGCCGATTTAGTAAAGGTGGTGCGAAGCACTTTACGGTGTTTCTTCTTTTGATCCATTTTTTCACTGCAAACTTGTTCAAAACAACACGCGTTTGCCGAAAACCACGGGCAAAAAACGGTAAAAGTTTGTCCAGTGATCGTCTATACACTTCTAGTACACCCGGTACATTCACAAACGATGTTTCACTTAAAACCGCACAGTCCTGTCACGGTCGCCAAATGTCGTGTGCATTGGATGTAAAACTACCCGTCTTACCCCAGTACACGGTTCGTTGTAAATAAAAGTCCGAAATCCACAAAGCGATCCAAAAGCGATTTTAAACTTAACAGTCGTTTTGTACACAAATAATTTTAAACGGTGTTAGAAAACTATGTATAAACATTCAAAAGATAAGCAAGCTCGCGGCACGGTAATACAATCTGTTCGCCGGTCAACTTGCTTCGATATATTTGGATATACTACTGAAACTAATAAAAAAACAATATTCCTTAGGTGGCAAGACTTTTGTTTTGATTAACAATATTGATAAAAATCCGTCACCAATACTTTAGTTAACAGTTTAGAATAAACAGAGAGCAAATATGGCTCTGACAGTACCGTCACATCTAGTGTCATATTTTTCTTCAAGAAATTTGAGCAAAGCCAACGATACTTCTTTTCCAAAACCAATAGCCGGTACAAGACAGTTCAAGTATGTTGCTCCTGGTTCGCCAGGTAATGCGATGTGCTCTTCTACAATTAGTCTTTTGTGTCTTTTTGTTCCCATAGTCTTGTAGATGCAGGTCTTATCTTTTCTACCATCAAAATATATAGGTACTACTTTGTATTCCACTATGACTATCTAAATCGTCACTTTTTGTTGCACTAGAATCTTGAAGTTGGAATCTTATCTTTCTTCTTGCCTTTCTGATCTTACTTCTATCAACTACTTAGGATTTATCTTCTTCATTTACTATTCCTACATCTTGAAGGACTGCGCTAGCTAACAGTGGCGCTGATCTATCTAGTCACCATCGCATACAAGAGCAAGTTTAGTCTCATTTGGGATGTACTAGGTTCATTTAGTGTTCCGTGAAACGGAACTCTTATGGAATCACTTCGGTGTCCGTTCGTCCGTGCGTCCGTCTGTCACAGGCGATTTTCTCTGAAACTATTTGACGTAAAAATTTGAAATTTGACACAGAGATAGAGTGTGTTGACGCAATTATAGACGTGAAGTATAAAAGGTTACATTTTGATTCTGGGGGTTAATTTTGGGGGTAAATTGGGCAATGGAAAAAAATTTCAATGGCATCCTGTAGGGTGTCAAATAAAAACTTATTGAAGCACGAATTCAACCATATACATATGTGATGTATTTTTTAAAACATTTCTCGGGGAAAACGCTTAAAAATTGCTGTCCCCCACCCTTATCGCCAGGAGGATAGCTCAGAAAAATTTGAAAAAAAATCACGAACATTGAGAATTAGGTGTAGATTGAGAGAAAATTATCAGGATTAAAAAGTTTCAGCGCGGTCAATTGTTATAAACAATTTAATTGTTTATTTTCTTATAACTGCTGAACCATTGGTTTTAGAGAAAAAGTCTTTTAACAAAAAATATTTCGCCCGATGTAAGGAACAACTTACATATTTTTCAAAATTTTTAATTTGGTTCACTCAGCTCCGCGCATACGCGATGTAATACGGCGTTGGTGCCGTCGGCGGCGAGTAGCGCGGCAGATGGACGGAGATCGGGCGGCCGAGGTTTGATCAGGTTAAGTGGGGGCTTGATGGCACGGAACACTAATTGTGCAAGTATAGCTTGCACTAGACCGATTTTTTTCAGTAAAAGTCTCGTGACTTTCACTTTGTTTTAACTTACGCAATCTCATCTCCACCTAAGTCAAGCATATATTTAAGCCAGAAAGTGGTTCTTGACTGTCATTTGTTTCACGTGGACGTGGTATGATAAAACTAATGACAGGAAAGGCTACTCGTTTTTGTTTCTTAGTTTGTTTTTATAAAGGTTGTATTAAGGTGTTACCGTAATTAATTAAGTTAATTAGTTCATACTTATGCTTTTCAAGTAGGAATATGTCGGTTCTATCCAAAGAACATATCGATGATGTAGTGCACAAATGTTGTAAGTGCATAGGAAATACATCAGTCACTTACATTTGTGCACCACACCATCGATATTTGAAATTAAATTTTTCGAAAAATAATAATAATAATAAAGATGTTTATTTATGCCAATAAAAACAATTTAAAATATAAATATAAAATTGATAAAAGTAAAAAAGAAAACCAAAAAATGGCAGTAGTATACTAGTTGGCATAAATAGGTAGGATTTTGATTTATAAGAAATCATTCTTCCAATCCTACCCCTACTAAATAATTTTTTATATTATTTTTAAAAGTTATATAGCTTAAGCCCCTTAGACTAGAAGGAATATTATTAGAAATTACAGAAGATGTATATTTAAACGAAGACTTATATTTTTCAGTATGATGTTTAGGAATTTCTATTGCGTTCTGATTTCTAGTATTAACATTATGAATATTATTCCTGAATTCAATTTTTTCAAATAAATATCTAGGTTTCTGAGTTAAAATTATTTTATATATAAAACAGGATAAGTGGATTTCGCGTCTGTTTTCTAATTTAATTATATTATGTTTGTTAAAGGTAGGTGATACGTGATCATATTTTTTTAGTCCTATTGAAAAACGAACACAGTTATTTTGAAGAATTTGTAATTTCTGTTTATCTTCGTTACTGATATTTTTGTGATAAATTATATCACAATAATCTAATCCACTTAGAATAATTGAATCAACCAGCCTAAGTTTAGTATCGGTATTTAAGTAGTCCTTAAATTTATATAAAATTCTTAGTTTGTAGTATGCTTGTTTAATTATATTTTTTATATGTTCATTAAAATTTTGATACTGATTAAAAATTACTCCAAGATTTTTACCATACTCGATTGAAGTTATCTTAAAATTATTGTTGAGAACAATTTTGAAATCAGAATTACTTTTTATTTTAGTGATTAGTGTTTTAGGACCAGTTAAAAGTAAGTTAGTTTTATTTTCATTTATTTTTAATCCATGATCAGTTATAGTTTTTCAAATATTTAAAAGATCCTTATTGATTAAAGAAATACTATTTTTTAAATCTGTGTATTTGATTGAGTGGTATATTTGAGTATCATCTGCAAAAGCTAAAAGATTGCTGTGTTTAATTGATAAATGAAAATCAAAAGTGTATATAATAACCAATAAAGGGCCTAATACTGATCCTTGTGGAACACCTCTAGAAATCACAACAAAAAAAGTTGTGGCAGCTGAAGATTGCTCGAAAAATTCTAGATTTTGGAAATTTTTTGCTTTTGTCAGTGGGTATCTTTTGATAACTAACCACTGTAAAAATATCATTTTCATTTTTCGCTCCGCCCTAATGTTTATATACCTGAACCGAGACCTGAACTCACTCCCTGGAATCTCAGGGATCGGGTCCAATCTACACAACCGATTTGGGCTACACTACTGTAGTTACAGTCTAACGCAGTAGTACATTAAAAATTTTGTAGGTCACTGATTACCCTCCTGATAAAAAACTTACCTTTATTTCTTAGCTATCTTTTCGACTGTATCGATAATATTTGGTGAACCATCCCTTAAATAGTAGGACGCCCTTTGACACGAAATACATCTCTTTGCCTGGTGAGGCGCGCCAGTTCGAAGCAATTACATGAAACTGCGTGTCTCTTTCATCGCGCTCCACGACACATTCATCAGGATAAACAAAGAGCCTTTGCCGCTTTGAAAGCTTTATTTCTAGCGCTCTGTTGCTTGTGGCTCTTTTGTTTAATTCTGTGAAAAAGTCGCTCAAATGAAGTGGCATATAGGACATAGTTATGATTGCCGGATTTTTTCTGATCGTTGCTTTTTAGAATCAAAAATAAACTAACTGGCATATGTTTCTGTTAAAACAAGGGCAAGTGGGAATAGGAAGCCAATCAAGTTTAAATTTGTGAATAAAACTGGTCAGTTGTTACAGAAAACAAGTTATAGATTTTTAAAATTAAACGACTAGATTCACTATTCATTGCTAAAACCGATCTAATATAAGGTATTTAACTATGTTTTAAAAAAAGGTTCTAAATTATTCACATGGTTGCGCTGTAATCTACCATTGGAATTTTTATTTTTTCGAATGGTATTCGACATGACTATCCCACGAAAAAAATAACACTTTTAGGTAAACAGAGGTATTTATTTAACAACAATATTTTACATTTATAACAGTTTAAAGGTTGCCCCTGTTTTTTTTTTCAACCGAGTTGTTCGTTTGAAGATGAACTGGTGGGGATGGAGTTGGGTAGTTTTCTTCATTTTCTCTCAGGTTTTGAATTAATTTCATGTGGTGTTCTCGATCCATCTGAATATATGGTTTAATGGAGTTGACGCTGGAATGTCCTGTTATTTTGATCAGTTGTTGCTCTCCAACACCTTTCTTTGCAAGTGTAGCATACAACGTTTTCTATACCGACGACCCTCTGCCCATCGTGTTTTTAGCGGCAGTTGAAAAGGCTCAGGCGCGCAGGACCAGTGCTACCGTTTCGGTACTTACAAGTATACCACCAGTTTCACTACGAAATTTGAAAAAGAAATTAAAACCAAATAATCACAAAAAATATATAAAAACTTTGAAAAATTATTGTACATGAAAGCTTATTATGAATTAGCTTAATGGCTTTTTCGATTGATGAAATTTGTGTGCCACGAGTGCATCTTTATAATACTCGTTATCATTAAAAATAAATATATAAATTGCCTGAATATAACTGCGGTGGGGAATTTACCTCACTGTAAACAGATATTAAAAAATAAATTGTTTTTCATGGGAGGCTACCGATGAATTGGTGGATTTAAAAAAAGTGAGGAAATGAAATAAACTGGATGGTAACACATAAAACTGTTTATAAGTTTGTAACTGTATCGAAGTACCGATTGTACATTGGCATTGGCATCAATTTGCACTTTTTATATTTTAATCTGTTGAAATAACTTAATATTTTATATTTTTCCAAATAAAAAATGTGTTTTATTTAACGGCCCTCAATTATTTTAAACTGCAGAGAAAGCTGTTTTAAATGTCTTAAATTCTTAAACGATTTTTGAATTTCCGTCATTCAGTACATTTTTTACAGATTCAGTACATTTTCTGTCCTAGATTCAGTACGTTTTGAAAATCAGCAGCGGCGGCACTGCGCAGGACACTGGTTTAATAATGCAGCTGAAGCTGAAGTTCATTATAGCATTATACACGCTTTCACAAAGAACATATTCAATAATATTCATATAGTGCACTTTTTGCGAGTGCTTTGGACTGTGCCTACTTAAGCCCTTATATGTTACAACGCGGCGCTATTTTTTACAGAACTTCTACCACTAAAAATCCCTGCTAAAAAAGATACTACAACGTGTGAAAATGCACACAAAATATTTTACACTACAAAATTAAGACTCCTATAATAGGTGCTATTTCTTGTGCAAATTTGTATCTGATTCGTTGCAATATTTTTAGCAGTAATTTCTAGTTGTATAATTCCTGTAAAAATTATCACCTTTGCTACGAGCTTTATAGCCAATATAACGTGGTGTAAGAATTTAAATTTTACCATTGGTACCCATTCGCCGTTTAATTTTTTTGGTTGTAATATAACAGCTTCTGTTTGTTTAATTCAAAATCAATTCAAAAAGAATTTTTATCGCAAAATCATCAACACAATACAAGAAACAAACAAAATTTCTTCTTAAATAGTGCTTCGTATAAAATATCAATCAGTTTTTCATAAAGGAATAATAGAATTTAATATAATCTAAACAAATGTATTAAAAATCAATCAAATGTACGAAAATTTAAAAAATAATTAAAATCATATTTTTTAATAATCACTTTGAAAGTAATGCAGTTCAACAGCTCATTTAAAATTTCTAATTAGCCTAGGACTCGTTACTATTTGAGAAGTAATCTTTTTGTTGTAGCATATACAGGGTGTCCGAAAAGTCTTAGTACAGGCAAATATCTTTGCTATTAGTAAAGATAGAGACATCAAATTTTAGAGGTATCCTACTGGTTAATAAATCTACTTTTTTATATAATTTAGTTTTTTACACCCCCTTGAGGGGTGACGCTGTGGAGTTCTATGCCGTGTAGTATCCCATTTTAAAGGTCTTGAAAAAATAAACAATTTAACGCAAACCCGTGGTCCGTATCTTAATTCGTTCTTAAATGTCAAACCTTTAAAAATTAAAAATCGTTATAGAAAAGTGAAAATTTAAATACCTTTATTATTACTTTAAAAGTAAAAGTTGTTCGAAATGACCTCCTAGAACTTATTTGAAGTAATAAAGTCACAAATTTACAAAGAAAAGGGCAATTTTAGTATGTACTCTCAACAGTAATGTTCGTTGGTAATAGTGCTAAATTCATTCTAGCCACACATTCCAAGATGGACATCATTTGGAAACCAAGCAAATCGCTGAAACACCTATTAGAATAACACATAAGTTTTTAATGACGACTTATTAAAAATGATAGGCCTGTGGTATATTATACTTAACTGATCAACCAGAGCATCTTAATTTGAACCAGTACTAAATCCTAAACATTTTTATAAAATCTGATTTTTTGATTTATCGTAATTTTAAAATTAAACTAATACATCCGGTAACCATAACTTTAACATGAACGATGCTTTTATCCGAGACTCCAGACAGCTGTTAATTGTGTGTAATTTGTTTTGAGGTTATTAAAGTCTACAAAGTATTTTATAATTAAATAACATATTTAAATTGACATATTAATAGTAATTAGAGAAAAATACAGGTAAGAATAAAATGGTTTTGTATTTGTAAGAGCTAGTTAACTGATTTTTATACCTGGTGTAGCAAAAACTCCTATTATAATTTGTTTTCATATGGAACATAGATTAGGGTTTGTTAGATATGGAACACTGGAACAGTTTATCGGCATTTACTGGCTAGTGATACATCGGACGTACAATTATGCATTAGCATTTGATATACGGAGTGTCAAAAAACAGGAAACAATTTGATAAAATTGCTTTATACTAATAGAAACGTTTAAATGTTTACAATAATTGTAACAAGCAAAAGTATCGTAAAAGTAGTCATTTTAAAGGCTTATTGCCACGACAAAAATGATACTTCAAGACAATTAATCTGAACCCAGAGATTTATTTAAAAGGTTTAAATTTAGATCATCTAGTTGATCAGTTAATTTTTGGTAAGTTTTTGTCAACAACTAATGAGTTATTTTATGATTATTAAATGATTCTTATCTTGGAATTTGTTGCTAAAATGAGATTAGAATTAGAAGCTTCATCAATGAACCAGACAACGCTACGTGAAGCGACGTTGCCACTCTAACTCTAAATTTCGTCACCATGCGATGGAAATAAATTACTAATAATAATGTATTGTCACGAAAAATAATGGTATATTGGTATATTTTATTAATCCTTAGTCATATGCTTTAGCCTATGGTATTGATGATTGTAAATAAGTATTAACTCACAGCTCACAGTAATTGCGTTATTTTAGTAGAGTCTATCAATCTGCAAATATTCTACATAACTGAAATGCCTGACAACAGCCGTTCTTAAAAAGTAGGTGATGGACCATATTGTTTGGCGGGTTACAAATAGCTTGGGAATTCCGGATTGCTCTAAAATGTAAATAATCTATATACAATTAGTAGACTCTCGATTGTAGCGTGCATATTGTGTGATAATGCCGGTGTTTAAGGCGCCGTTAATTAAATATGTCAAGAAAACATTCCAATAAAAATATCATCATATTTCCACAAAAAAATTTTAAACTGTAAACCTTTTTATATTTTTGATGCCTTTATGTAAAGTGACCATCCGTCGCGATTTTGGCGGGACAGTCCCGCTTTTAAATAATTAGTCCCCATTTTACAAGCGTCCCGCTTTTGCCACGCTTTCGTTCAAATAAGAAATATGTTTTTTTACAGAGACATAACTTTTTATCATTAAATGTTTGCGTTTGTTTTTAAAAAAAATCGCAATCGCACCTTGGTGCCAAGAGACCCTTCGTTTTTCTGTTGTGTCTTTCGTTGAGGACATTTTTTTTCAGCCTGCTGTCCCGCTTTTTCCTAAACCAAATATGGTCACTTTACTTTATGTTCTATCAATAGTTAAATAAAGTTTGGTTTTCCAAGTCATATTGATTTATTGAATGATATACAATCTCGAAATAGTGAACAAATCAATATAGTGAACTGGATGTGCATTAAAATAAGTTCACTATATCGAGGGTCTACTGTATATTTACAGTGCAAAGACGATATGTTGCCACACTTATTTTGAAGCACCTATAAGACATAGGTTGATGATTCTTTTTTTGAAAAAAAAAGGACTCTTCTTCCCAATGAGCCATGACTAAGAATTTTGTGTCTAAATAAGGCACGAAGTACCAAAAAATATCAATTTGTTCTGACGTAATATACTGTGTGTAACAAAAATATGGAAACCTCGAAATATCTTGCAAACCGTTCATCCGATTTTTATGAACTTTCGTACACTTAGGTACGAAATTACGCCCGATCCAATGGTGAGTTCCGAATTGTTGTCAAGTTTACCGTTTTCCTGAAATCAATAGAAACTTTGTTTTAAAATGGAACACTATATTTTATTCGATTTTCGAATTCACGTTAAAATTCTGAATACGCAGGATTTCGCTTACTGCCAAGAAGTAAATGGAAAACATTTAATTTAGTTTTCTTCATCAAATTTTAAAATATTTCCTCTTGTATCGTTTATTCTTGTACTCAATATCCAAATAGTATAGCGTTGTTTACGTTTCCAGTTTGACGAAATTTTTGAAAAATTTTACTTATAGTAGATTTAGTTCATGGATTTCTGTCAGAATATTTGTCATTAAAAATATTACAAATTTCTTGTTGCGTTCACATTCTGTCCCCTTAACCCAGTGTTTTATTAAAATTTCAATTCTTTGGGTTTCTGTTAAATGATTCATTTTTTGTAAATAAACGAAACTGACAATTTCGGACATTTCAGGTAAACTTTCGTGTACACTTATTTTAAGGTAAAATACACCATTGACCACCATTTTCTCAAAAACTGTTAATTTTAGGATAAAATGTTCCCAATTAGAAGTATTCAGAATTTTAAGCCGAATTCGAAAATCGAATAAATTATAGAGCGTTCCATTTAAAAAAAAGTTACTGTCGATTTCAGGAAAACAGTACACTTGAGAACAATACAGAACTCACCATCTTGCAAACCGGATGAACGGTTTGCAAGATATTTCAAGGATTCCATATTTTTGTTACACAGTGTATAGTTCTTAACACCGTGGCAAATGACCTGTAATGTTGTTTTTAAAGGTATCCTGTAACCTACATAATATTCTTTACAATATCTGTAACATTGAATTTGGAATAATATCTAAATTTAATGTCTGTATGATTTAAACCACTAATCTGATAAAATCTACAAATGTAGGTACCTATGTACTATGTTTATTTCCGTCGAATTTCGACGGTTTCAAGAGGAGTAATCTGTGCTAGTGGTATTTATAGGTACCGGATTCGACATCAATGGTTACAAATCACAAACGACGTGATGCCCAGGAATGGCGGAGAAGCGGAGCCGTCTCTAATTTGCTGCAAATTGGCGTTTACTTGCTTTATAAGGTGACCTTTTCTCGTCGTTTAGTCGACTTTATTGGTGTTCCCGTAATCCCTGCTTTAAGTTCCTTGTTGCTTGGAAATTTCATTGTTTGTATTATTGCATTCAACTGTTAAAAAATGAACAGAACTGGACAATAATTTCTCCTCACTCCTCAGCTCGTCTCTCCAACATTTTTCTTGACATATACGCCTATTTTCATATATAACATAACAAGTGCATTGAAAATTATCGTCAATTTTTGGGAAAATCTGCATGAATGCGGTTTGAGTCAGAAAAAGCATGAGTGCACGTAGTGCACGAATGCTTTCGCTTGCTCTAAACCGCATGAATACAGATTTGTTCAAAAATTGGCCATAATTTTCAATGTACGTGTTATATTCGTGGGAGAATTTCATGAACCAAATTTGCGACACCCCATCAACCCTCGACATCTTCGGATTTGCTTCAAAAAGGAAACCCTATTTACATATATTAACTACAATAACTTTGAGTTTAATTGCCATGCAGACCTTCAATAATAAGATATTAGATTGCTGTTTTTATTTTCTCTATAGTAAAATAATAAAAAATTACCCACTTGAGTGTTTTTCTAAATACGACTTCGGCAGAAAAATTGCCGTGATTATTTCACTCATGTGTTAAAAGTCCCGTAAGATGAGTAACGTTTTTTAAAATTACAGCGATAATTTTTTTACGTCAATTAAAAAAAATTACACCGATATAATTTTTTCCTGTCATTTTCTTGGTTGTCATATTAATTTGTGTTTTCATTCGTGAAATAATCCCCTAAATACCACTCGAGCTTTAAAATTACTGATAATTTTTCACTCTTACGTGTTTTCTTTGCAAATTATAGAAAACACGCAATCGTGAAAAATTATCGGTAATTTTTAAGCTCTCGTGGTATTATCCCCGATAAGTTTTTTCAACAATGAATATAGCTACGGTAACAAACAATAAAATCCTCCTATTTTATTGTAAAAATCTTGATTTTGACTGGTGAATGAAATTCTCATTCATATTGTCTCTTTTAGAATAAACTAAATATGTCAAATAAAGCTACCGACTTGGAGTCAACCCTGGCCAGATGTAACGAAATTATACTACAGCTGTCAAAGTGCGTTGAAGAGACTCATTATGCAAAAAGGATTCTAGGACATTGCAATGCTTTAAGTATACAAGCCGCAAAATGTCGAAATGAAGTTTACGAGTTGCAGAGAGCTGCGAATTTTAAAAAATCCCAGGAGATGAAAAGGAAATTAAGAGAGAAATTTGAGCAGAATGCAAAATCTGAATAGGCATGTATTTTATTAGTCGTATGCATTTATAACTATTACTTGTATAAGTTCAATAGAAAAATATGTTTAAAACCTAACTTATTTTATTTCTGCGAAACCAAGGCGGTGCGATGATGTAACATAGCTCTAAAATAAAAATTATGCACAGTACATTGTTTAAAACCTATGAAATAAATAGATTGTTTATGAGAGAGATAAGAGATTAGCTGAACGGGGAATATGCATTTTTTTCATGCACAAATCGTTTAAGCCAGTCATTACAAACCTAAAAATATTATTTTGAAGAAAATTATTACTTGGAGAATTTCATGCATCTGTCATAAGAGACATTCTAACACTAAAATGACAAGTTTTAACTGTTGATTTAAACCAATCAGAATAAGATTTCGCGATAATAATGCACTAGAGCGATTATCCGATAATCGCACTACTGCATGATTATCAGCCTCCTTTTTGTAAAAAAATAGCTTAGGTAGAAACTAACTTTAAGTAGCTTCTGTTTTGTTTTTTTTTTGCTTTTTTTAGTTGCTAAATATGCAACGTGGTTTTTAAGTAAACAACATAAATTTTTTATTTTCATTTTTCTAATAACCTTAACAAATTGACAGACATTTATATATAATTATTAAATTTGTTACAATTAAACACACAGTTGTTATAATTGATGATTAGCCCGCCCTCGCTTGGCCCAGATTAGTGATTGCAATCCCGCAGTGTTTTAAATCCCGCAGGGCATTTGCGGGATTGGTTCTAATCCCGCGGGATCCCACATAGGTTTTTAATTTAATAAAATTCGATGAATTAATGTTTATTTAATTAATTATTGAACCAACTTTAATTTTTTATTATAAAAATCAACAAATAACCATATTTCAGTTAAAAAAATTATATAATTTAAAGTCTAGCATCTCTTAAAACTATAGGTACTACTATGACTATAAATCGATCAAATTTCTTCTTAGTTAAAGTAACAAGTAACTTTGGGCAAATGAACGTCAAATGTTTATACGCGGGACCCCGCATACGTTTTTTAATTTTATAAGATTCGATAAATTAACGTTTATTTAATTAATTATTATTAAACCAACTTTAACTTTTTATAAAAATTAACAGCATGTCAGTCAACAAAATTATGTAATTTAAAGTCTAGCCTCTCTTAACTATACTACGATAACTATAAATCAGTCAAATTTCTTATCAATTAAAGTAACAAGTAACTTTGGGCAAATGAACTTCAAATGTTTATACGCGGGGTCCGGCATAGGTTTTTTAATTTTTTAAAATTCGATAAATTAACGTTTATTTAATTAATTATTAAACCAACTTTAATTTTTTATTATAAATAACAAAAATTAACATTATTTCAGTCAACAAAATTATGTAATTTAAATTCTAGCCTCTCTTAACTTTACTACTATGACTATAAATCAGTCAAATTTCTTATCAATTGAAGTAACATGTAACTTTGGGCAAATGAACTTCAAATGTTTATACGCGGGATCCCGCATAGGTTTTTTATTTTTATAAAATTCGATAAATTAACGTTTATTTAATTAATTATTATTAAATCAACTTTAATTTGTTATAAAAATTAAAAATTAACAGCATGTCAGTCAACAAAATTATGTAATTTAAAGTCTAGCCTCTCTTAACTATACTACGATAACTATAAATCAGTCAAATTTCTTATCAATTAAAGTAACAAGCAACTTTGGGCAAATGAACTTCAAATGTTTATACGCGGGGTCCGGCATAGGTTTTTTTAATTTTTTAAAATTCGATAAATTAACGTTTATTTAATTAATTATTAAACCAACTTTAATTTTTTATTATAAATATCAAAAATTAACATTATTTCAGTCAACAAAATTATGTAATTTAAATTCTAGCCTCTCTTAACTTTACTACTATGACTATAAATCAGTCAAATTTCTTATCAATTGAAGTAACATGTAACTTTGGGCAAATGAACTTCAAATGTTTATACGCGGGATCCCGCATAGGTTTTTTATTTTTATAAAATTCGATAAATTAACGTTTATTTAATTAATTATTATTAAATCAACTTTAATTTGTTATAAAAATTAAAAATTAACAGCATGTCAGTCAACAAAATTATGTAATTTAAAGTCTATCCTCTCTTAACTATACTACTATAACTATAAATCAGTCAAATTTCTTATCAATTAAAGTAACAAGTAACTTTGGGCAAATGAACTTCAAATGTTTATACGCGGGGTCCGGCATAGGTTTTTTTAATTTTTTAAAATTCGATAAATTAACGTTTATTTAATTAATTATTAAACCAACTTTAATTTTTTATTATAAATAACAAAAATTAACATTATTTCAGTCAACAAAATTATGTAATTTAAATTCTAGCCTCTCTTAACTTTACTACTATGACTATAAATCAGTCAAATTTCTTATCAATTGAAGTAACATGTAACTTTGGGCAAATGAACTTCAAATGTTTATACGCGGGATCCCGCATAGGTTTTTTATTTTTATAAAATTCGATAAATTAACGTTTATTTAATTAATTATTATTAAATCAACTTTAATTTGTTATAAAAATTACAAATTAACAGCATGTCAGTCAACAAAATTATGTAATTTAAAGTCTAGCCTCTCTTAACTATACTACGATAACTATAAATCAGTCAAATTTCTTATCAATTAAAGTAACAAGCAACTTTGGGCAAATGAACTTCAAATGTTTATACGCGGGGTCCGGCATAGGTTTTTTTAATTTTTTAAAATTCGATAAATTAACGTTTATTTAATTAATTATTAAACCAACTTTAATTTTTTATTATAAATATCAAAAATTAACATTATTTCAGTCAACAAAATTATGTAATTTAAATTCTAGCCTCTCTTAACTTTACTACTATGACTATAAATCAGTCAAATTTCTTATCAATTGAAGTAACATGTAACTTTGGGCAAATGAACTTCAAATGTTTATACGCGGGATCCCGCATAGGTTTTTTATTTTTATAAAATTCGATAAATTAACGTTTATTTAATTAATTATTATTAAATCAACTTTAATTTGTTATAAAAATTAAAAATTAACAGCATGTCAGTCAACAAAATTATGTAATTTAAAGTCTATCCTCTCTTAACTATACTACTATAACTATAAATCAGTCAAATTTCTTATCAATTAAAGTAACAAGTAACTTTGGACAAATGGACATCAAATGTTTATACGCGGGGTCCCGCATAGGATTTTTAATTTTTTAAAATTCGACAAATTATCGTTTATTTAATTAATTATTATTAAACCAACTTTAATTCTTTATTATAAATATCAAAAATTAACGGTATTTCAGTCAACAAAATTGTGTAATTTAAATTCTAGCCTCTCTTAACTTTACTACTATGACTATAAATCACTCAAATTTCTTATCAATTGAAGTAACATGTAACTTTGGGCAAATGAACTTCAAATGTTTATAATACGCGGGATCCCGCATAGGTTTTTTAATTTTATAAAATTCGATAAATTAACGTTTATTTAATTAATTATTAAATCAACTTTAATTTTTTAATATAAATATCAAAAATTAACAGTATTTCAGTCAACAAAATTATGTAATTCAAAGTCTAGCCTCTCTTAACTATACTACTATGACTATAAATCAGTCAAATTTCTTATCAATTAAATTAAAAAGTAACTTTTGGCAAATGAACTTTTTGATTATTTTTCTACCTGAGATAATAAGTCTTACTAGTTTTTATAGTAAATCACATTAGTTTTATTGTAAGGTAAGATACTTATAATACCTACGCAGTCTCATTAATTTTCATATTATAATACCACGGATATTTGGCAGAAATGTTGAAATATGAAAAAGTCAACACAAAAATGTAATCAGATACAGCACTCAACTTATCTAATTTATAGGCTTCGGCTTTGCTATTATTTTTAATGCTGTTAATGTAAACATATGACTTAAGTGAAGGAGACCGTTCTTAAGATTTCTACTTTAGTTAGTTGGTTTTTAACCATCAAATAAAGAAGATAAAACAATACGCATGTTTTATTTTACTTTCCCATCCTATTTATATTAACAGGTTATGGGCCCAGGCTACGTGTAAAAAAAAGTAATTAGTACTCCGTGTCAAAAGGTAAAAAAATAGTGTAATTAAAAGTACTATTTAATAATAAAAATTAAAACCACTTATTCGTTCAGTGAAGTGACTATTTTAAAATGGAAAATAAAAATTCTAAAAGGAACATTTCACAGTTCAATGGTGAGCGTTATGGAGTTTGGAAGTTTCGTATAAAGTCATTATTAACGGAACTAGAAGTCATTAAAGTTGTCGAAAATGATACTCCAGAAGAACCGGATCAGGATTGGATTAAGAAAAACTTAATAGCCAAGAGTATTGTATAGATTATTTGGGAGATTCATTTTTAAGTTTTGCTCAAGAATCTGATACTGCAAAACAAATATTTGAGAACTTGGATGCCATATACGAAAGAAGTTTAGCGACACAACTGACTTTACGCAAACAGTTACTAAGTTTAAAGCTAGTGGGAGAAATAACATTACTTAAACATTTCACGCGTTTTGAAGAAATAATGACTGAACTTATTGCCGCAGGAGCAAAACTGGACGAAATGGACAAAGTTTCCCATCTGTTACTTACATTACCCTCATCTTATGATGGAGTTATAACTGCGTTGGAAACTTTGAGTGAAGACAACATAAACTTGGCATTTGTAAAAACTCGACTTTTAGATCATGAAGTAAAACTTATGCAAGAAACATCTGCAACAAGTTTTAAAGTTTTAAATACAATGTCAATTAAACAAAGCCAAGCTCTCACAAAACAACAAGGAATTCAGAAGATAAAAAAGCATTTCAAAAGGACCAAAAAGTTTAACAGAGGAAAATCAACACTTAAATACTCAAATATGAAATGTGAACATTGTGGTCGAAACAATCACATAAAAAGGGATTGCTTTTACCATAAAAGGTTAATTGGACAAGGTTCAAGCAGGAGCCAATCAACAATACAAACCATTTGTACTGAAACAAGCTCGAAGCCGAAAGAAACTCAAGGTTTTGCTTTTATGTTTGGCAGTTTCCAAACTAAAAGCAGTCCAGAAGAGTTGAATTTTATCCTAGACTCTGGAGCAACCGACCACATTGTAATACAGACAAGTGTTTTTCTGAAGTGGAGGAACTGATTTCACTGTTTCAAGTGGCAGTCGCGAAAATCAACACCACTGTAACCGCCGTCAAGAAAGGGACACTATGGGTCGTGATAAATCTAGGGGTCGAAGGCTAGCTGGAAAATGTGCTTTTTATACCTGAAGTGCCATATAACTTCTTGTCTGTGCGGCGCATGCAAGAAAAAGGATATTCAGTTATTTTTCACCCAAATGGATTGGAAATTAAAAAGGGGAATAATGCCATTCTTACAGGTAAGCCCCTTAATGGCCACATAGGTATCACTTTTAAAATACCTAACTTAAAATATATTAATTTGATTAATAATACATATCAACTATGGCATAAACGCCTTGGTCATATTTCTAATGAGAAATTTCAAAAATTAAAATTACATGATATGTTAGAAGATATTAATCAAATAAATAATATACAACCAACTAGTGATTTATGCGAAGCCTGTATTTATGGCAAACAAACAAAACTTCCTTTTTCAAAAGCAAAAATAAAAGATCATATTCAAAGACCCTTATTTATTATACATTCGGATGTGTGTGGACCCCTTACACCACCGACAATCAACAGTAAAAATTATTTTGTTACTTTTATAGATGAGTATTCTCATTATACACCGTAACCTATTTACTAACATACAAATCTGATGTGCTAACCGTTTTCAAGGATTTTGTTGCAAAAAGCGAGGCGCATTTTAATTCAAAAATTGTAAATTTGTATTGTGATAACGGTGGAGAATATTTGTCTAGAGAGTTTAAAGAATTTTGTGTTCAGAAGGGCATAACTTTTCATTTAACAGTCCCTTATACCCCTCAACAAAATGGAGTAGCCGAGAGAATGAATCGAACTATTACAGAAAAGGCTCGAACAATGATAATTGGTGCAAATTTAGATAAGAGTTTTTGGGGCGAAGCCGTTCTTGCTGCTACTTATCTAATAAATTTGCAACCTACCTCGGCATTAAATAAATTTGAAACTCCATATAAATTGTGGCATAATAAAAAGCCCAAACTACAATTTTTAAGAGTTTTTGGTTCTACAGCCTATGTTCATAACAAAATTAGAAAATCCAAATTTGATGATAAGTCCTTCAAAGGGATATTAGTAGGTTATGAACCAAATGGGTATAAGATTTGGAATGTTGGAATGGAAAAGTTCATAATAGCTCGTGATGTCATTTTTGACGAGATAAATTTTAGAACTTCAAGGCCAATACAATTTTCACAACCAGCTAATATAACTGACTTAAACTCAGAAAAATTGGGCAAAACTGAACACAATAATTCAAACCAAGAAACTGAGGTAGCAAACCTTAGAAGAAGTGAAAGAATAAGTAAACTTCCTAAGACCTCTTATAGTGAAGATTTAGATCATGACATTAATTTAATTATAATGTCGGCTCAAATCCCTAGCTATACAATTCCTAAAAATTATAGCGAAATTAAAAATAGGGATGATCGAAATCAGTGGGAGGAAGCTATAAAGGAAGAAATAAACTCACTTCTAGAAAATAAAACTTGGTTATTAGTAAATAAACCACAGAATAAAAATATTGTTGATTGTAAATGGGTTTTTGCTATAAAAGTTAATGAAAATGGTCAACCAGTAAAGTATAAAGCTCGACTGGTAGCAAAAGGTTTTAGTCAACAATATTTATATGACTATAATGAAACTTTTGCCCCAGTAGCTCGCATAAATACTTTTAGATTTTTGCTATCTTTTGCAAATCAATTTAATTTGCTAGTACATCATATGGATGTCAAAACTGCATTCTTGAATGGCATATTAAAGGAAGATATTTACTTATATGAAAATTCCGGATGGCTTAAATGCCGAAAATAATTTAGTTGGTAAATTGCAAAAATCACTATATAGCCTAAAACAATCATCAAGATGTTGGTTTGAGATGTTTGACAAAATAATGAAAGAAAGTAATTTCAAAAATTCTATGGTCGATCCATGTTTATATTATTTAGATAAAGGTTTCATACAATGTAATATTTATGTTATATTGTACGTAGATGATATTTTAATATGTACAAGTGACCAAAATGTCATGAGTAATTTTAAATTATACTTGACAGATAAATTTAAAATGACAGATTTGCAAGAAGTTTCTTTATTCTTAGGTATAAGAATTCAAAGGGATAAAAATAAAATACCAATGGATCAAACTCTTTATTTAAAATCACTATTAACCAAATTTAATATGACTGAATGTAAAGCCGTAGATACTCCACTTCCAACAAAGTTAGATTTAGAAGCGTTAAATAGTGATGAAAATTGCAATGCACCCTGTAGAAATTTAATAGGTTGCATTATGTATGCAATGTTATGTACGCGCCCTGACTTATGCTTAACTATAAACTTATTAAGCATATATCAAAATAAAAATAACCCAGAACTGTAGAAAAATTTAAAAAGGGTATTAAGATACATAAAAGGTTCCCTTGATTTAAAACTTACGTACGAAAGTGGTAGTTATGTCAATATGTTAACAGGCTTCGTTGATTCCGATTGGGGAGGAAATGACCGTGAAAGAAAAAGTACAAGTGGCTATTTATTTATGGCTTTTAATAATTGTACAATATCATGGAATTCAAAGAAACAAAATTCAGTAGCTACATCCTCAACGGAAGCTGAATACATGGCCCTTTACGAAGGCGTAAAAGAAGCCATGTGGTTTGTTAAATAGTATAGGCCTAAGAATTTTGGGCCCGATTACTATACATGAAGACAATAATGGATGTATTGCCACAAATAGATACTTTTCAGTAGCTACATCCTCAACGGAAGCTGAATACATGGCCCTTTACGAAGGCGTAAAAGAAGCCATGTGGTTAAAATCTTTGTTAAATAGTATAGGCCTAAGAATTTTGGGCCCGATTACTATACATGAAGACAATAATGGATGTATTGCCACAGCAAAAAATCCAGTAAATCATAAGAGGTCAAAACACATTGACATAAAATATCATTTTTCAAGGGAACAGATTGTTCAAAATAATATTACCCTTAAATATATTTCCACAGGCGAACAGTTGGCAGATGTTTTCACCAAACCATTAGCTTTGTTCGCGGAGACGATCCGGAACTAGTCCGTGACAAGTGCGCGTGCGCTTTGCGATTATTTGCGTTCGCGGTGCAGAAAATCACTGCTTTTGGCAATAAATTTGGCGTTCGCGGTGATGCGAGAACAAGTTCTGGACACATCCGTAACCAGTCAAAACGATCCGAGGATTATGGCATGAATTATTTGTCCGCGCAAGTGCAGTGTGAAATTTGTTTGAAAATTGTCGTTTAATTTTGGGCGGGCTGTATTTTGCGATAACGAATAAATTTCATATGCTGTTAGTTGTATAAAGGTAGATATAAATTTGTATATAATAATATGCTCTAGTAAAGTATATTCAATTATTCTTGTATTTAAAATTACTCATAACAGAACAAATATGTCTTTATCGCAATTTTAATCATTATATAATGTTAAATTAGGTTATTCAGTCTAAAAATTTAATTCAAAATAATAAAATATGTTAAGGTTAAGTGATTCGCAGATGTTCCGGACAAGCACGTTCACCAAAAACGTTCGCGGAGATTTGTCAATTCCTGATCGGTTTCGAATTTCACCTGCGCATAAATGTTTGGGATTATGTAACTTGTACAGGTTACGGACTGGTCACGGATCGTCTCCGCGAACAAAGCTATTAACTGCTGCCAAGTTTGGAAGTATCAGGATCAAACTAGGGTTCCGGGGGGTCCCATCCTATTTATATTAATAAGATACACGTTTTCGTGATATTTTTAAAGAATTTACGGCTTCCGCAGGCCGCCAAATAATGCGGGATCCCGCGGGATTGCGGGATCCCACTTTGCGGGATTGTAATCCCTAGCCCAGATACTATACTGTTATTAGTGAATGCGGAAAATGTAGAAGCGACAACTTCTTTGTTTTTAATATTGTCCCTCAATTTTGTGACAACTGCTGATCCAGTTGTAAATAGGAGTTAATAGAATTAATGTTACCATGTTCTGTTAATTTCGTTAACTGTTGCGGTTCTATGCGAGTGGTTAAGATTTTTATATCAAGGCCAGCTTTTTCTGCTGACGCTTTAGTCCATTTCGAAATCTCGTTTTTCCTCACTGGACCATTCTTATACTGTTTGCCAGAATGTTCACAGGAAAAACACTGTCGTGTATTGAATTAGATACCAATTCACTCAATGACACTCTATTCCGTATTGCACAAAACAAATTCGATTTCTTTCAATGATATCATTGTTAACCAACAGGTTATAAGATTGCTTGAAATATAAGGTTTCATTAATTTTTAATAGGTCTTTTAATTATTACAATTATTTGATGCGGTAATACCATAGAGAAAATATATAATAGAGAAATAATGTCATTTGCGAATGTGGCAAATTTACCAAGCTGAATCCGTAAACACAGACGGTCTTCTGCGGGCTTGCGCCTTGTCGAACGTTTGCCTTGTGATAGACAGGACCGTACTTCAAAATTTATTTCACATGACGTGAATCTTTTATCGAGTAATAAATGCTAAATATATTACTTGTAATAATAATTATTCTTTTTATTAATGATAAAAATGTAACCATTAGTGAGATTTTAACAAAAATTGTATAGTTTGTTGGCTTAAATCTGGAGTTTTTCTTTTAACGCAATAAACAAGGCTGCAAGCTTAAACGACCATTCAATGAACAAATACTAACAGCACAATTTTAACCTCTCCAAATGGTGCCCGCGAACAATAGAAGTAATATTTCAGCCGACAATAGAATCCATTGAATTAATATTTTTTATTATTTCTCTAATACCCTATCGTAGGGTTGCACAAACAATTTAATCACGAATTAAACTAATTAGACACTTGCAATGTGACAGCACTTATGTTAACGTCATTGCCAACGCTGACTATAAACGTCAATTAAATTTTCTACTTGACTAAAAGCTTTGTGCAACCCGCTGTATATATTTTATTGGAGTGTTTATTTTAATGATATGAGGATTATTGACTCAATTTTTAGATGGTCTATTTAAACTATACTTAGTTCTTGTTCGTTTAATAAAATATATTGTAATTTGAATCACACCGCCTACAAATAGATACTTTTCGTTCAATTATATTTAAACATTCTCAATTAATAGTTTCATTTTTTGGCTCTAACAATTCTACACTCTGATGAATAATAGAAATTTATTGGTGTCCAATAATATTTTGGTCATTAAAAAAATGGTAATATAGTTTTCAAAGAAGTAGGAATACTTTTGAACTCCAATAATAAATCTATATTTAAAGAAATATTTTTTTGGATTATTTCAATTTTTTGTTGAGACAATATTAACTTTAATATAACTAATGTGACAGTGGTCAAAAATAATACTATTATTGAAAATAGCATAGCCGTTTTTTCCGTGCTCCCAGTCAGGATTTGGAGTGAAGAAAAGGCCGTTGGTTGTGATGTTGGAGCTTCTCTTTGAGACCAATTTCTTATACAATCTGTAACAAAAAAGAAAACATTAAAATACGTGCATTTCAAAAACCTTAGTTTTAATAATTTTAGGAAAGTAAAGCTGGAGAAAGGACCTACCTAACTGGACAAATGGCCTTATTTGTAGTGTTCCTAATCAACCATTTGCTTCTCGTCAGTTTGCGATCTCCACCCGCGAACTTTCAACATATTCGTTAAACTTAATAGCAACATGCACAGAATGTGCTATTATTTATAATTATAATATAAAAAAGAACATAGTTAATAGAAAATTAAGTTTGACAAATCATCAATGTGATTTTTGAGCTTGCATCTGCTTTACAAGCTGTGCAATCCTGCGGAGCTAATATTATTGCCCAAAGCTACACGTATATCGCCACCTACTTTCGATCGATTCTGGGACTTATTTTTAATTACGAGCATAGCAGAAAATCCTTGTTCACATAAATAAATCATGGAGAAGAGCATAAGAAAGCGCAAGGCAATTTTCCGAATTTCAGTATATGAAATTGCTTTTTTACACCAAAACTCCTTAAGGGAAACAGATTCAAACGCATCCTCACAGTTTCTATCATTTTTTAATTCAATAAGCTCTTCCTGGACTTCTTCAGCAGCTTCTCCAAAATTAATACCAAGCGGGGTACGAATCAGGCCTTGGATGCCTTTCGATTGATATACGATTAAATCTCCAGTAAACTACGGAATAAATGTTTAAATGTTTGCCGGACCATATTTAAGTTCTCGCGGACTTTCTTGTATCCGATGAAGGAGACCCATGCCAAATCCAGAAGAACAGCCCCAAACCATAATGGACCCCCCTCCATATTTCACTTCAATATTTCAAACAATCTTGAGCCTACACGTCTAACCTAACAGGGCCTATCACTTTTAAATAAATTGAACTTCGACTCGTCACTAAAAACTACCTGTTTCCATTGTTTTGTGGTCCAGTAAAGGTGTTCCCAAGCAAACTGTAGCCGAGCCTTCAATTTTTTTTTTGGAAAGCAGTGGTTTCGGCCAAACCATCCTCCAATTTGGCTTTTATTTGCACCGAACGTGGATTCTTTTTCGACATTATTATTTGACCTATGCGCATGTCAGTGTTTCTAGTAGTTTCTCTGACACGGCCTGTGTAGTAGTAACCACTTCGAACTCTTAGTATGTAATGAAACAGTAAAAATGAAAAAGTTGTTAAATTCTTGTTCAGCCTAAAATAAATCAACAATGAATGAAGTCTACTTAGTTGTCAGGGGTACACTTAAATATGCAAGAAAATGAGAATCAGTTCCCTAAACCACCTAAAGATGCCTGAATAGACTTCATTCATTGTAAAAATATTTCACCTCACTGTAGATTCTACTCGGACTGCGTGAAATTTCCAATGTATCGCGCTGCCTGTGTCATACTGCTTATGCAGTTCGACATGGGGGAAGTTCGAGTTGGACGCTCGAAGTTCTCCGAGCGCAAATCTCAGACATACGTTCTTAGCATGTCCTATATATATGACAAAGTAAAAAGTAATATACAATGTCTAATTTCTGTGCTCGGAGCGTTCCAAGCGTCAACTCGAACTCCCCCATGGTTAGCTTACAGGACTTGCTGTTTCGGAAGGTAGGCATGTTCGTTTATCCGGTACTGACGAGAATTAAATAGTTCGAAACCGGTCTGCAGGTGACGACATCCTAACTAAAGAAAAAGCTTCCTTCTTCCTGGTAATTTCTTACAGTCAATCCAAATATTTTGTTGTCTAACATTGTTTAGTCCAAATACGGCAAATTTTGGTATATAATCCAGCGCTCGGAGGGGCATATATCCCGGAGAATAGCTGTTTGAACATTATTTGTTCAAATCCTTATAGTACTCGTAGTGGGTGGTTTAGAGAACTGAATTTATTTACATATATTTAAAATAAATCAATATATCTAGTTTTTTTTGCGCGATAAGAGAATATGGGTATTTGGCATACTGCAACCAAGAACCCAAGCAAACGGTAAACATTTTATGAAAATAAAGTGTTCAAAGAGGTATAGCTAAATTTTTCACTATTTAAAAAAAAAATTGCTATAATTTTGGCAACTATTGTGGGAATTTGACGACATGCAACTGCGCCAGTCCTGTGGAACATTTTAATAGTGAATCTTTTTGTTCAGGTTAATTTGAATAAAAATAAATTTAAAAAATCGTAATTTTATTACCTACTTTGAACCATTTATCTGTGGTATAGTAGGAAAATTCAGTGTACGTTAACAACAAAGATGTCTTTTAACATTTTTAACACAAAAAAGTGAGCACTTTAAAGATACGGGATGTATGTAACTGCAAAGGCATTTACCTATTGATCCGTGCAGTTTATTGCCTGTATCACCCAAACATATCCAATTTATGGGCGAAAAAGTACGTTTGTACAGCTTGTCAAATATAGATTTGCCTCTGAAAAATTTCATACTTGCGCGGACGAGGAACTGAGATATCATTCGGATAACAGAATTGGCAATATTAAGCGGCTTCTGCTTTGGTTTAAGGTAGTCACCGACAAAAATAAAATTACATAATTGCTTTATAATATTCGGATTCATTTAAATAATATTATCATTCCTAGTAATCAATTTAGCATAAATTAGGTTAAGAGAGGGAGCAGTCAACAGCAGTTTTGTTCCTGGATTCTGCCTGCTTGATTCCGATAAAGAATAAAGACAAATTATTTTGTGTTAAAGGGGTTGAATTGTGATTATGAGTGGTATCATAAATACTTTCCGGAAATTTTGGTAAATATAATTATGGTAGGTCCTAATTACAACTCTAAATTCGATAAGTTACCTGACGCATATAATAAATTTCTACCAGTGTTATTATTATTAAGCCTGGCAATCACCCGTAATCTATTAAATAATCTTTATTAACTGACTGGCCGACTAATATGAAGTATTATAGAAGATAAACAGGATTAATAGGAGCAATAATATTAAGAAAGTTTATAACTAAACTTTAATCCACTAAATCTTAAACTACTTTAATTTTTTAACACAAATATCTTTTTAAGGCCATTCAATTCCTGAGATAATTGAATTACTACTCAAATCACTGCTACTATCTAAATATGAAATATAGCTTTCATCGTCCTGCGGATTTATTACAATACTGTCCACAATACATCAATAGCTGGTTCACTCACCTTGTAAAATTATTCAATATTTTTGCCATGATCACGTCGAAATTTCCAGTCTTGTTCGGAAAAGGTACCGAAAAATTCTCTACAATAATTTTCTACATTATTAAAATTACAATCAATATCTCTATCGGCAAAAAACTGTTTTAGAGAGGCCCAAACAAGTTCAATGGGATTTAGATCCGGTATGGAGGTAATCTCAAAACATCATGTCCATGTTCGTGCGGGATTTTATCTATGTCATATGATTTATCCAACGGTTTTCTCATTTTAATTAAACGATATAAATCCACTTTTGACATGTCGTCGGTAACGGTGTTCCACATCGTCTTAATCATGCCTTCATTTCCTCCTTTCTGTAACTAAAATTGAGATATTTTTCTGTTTGCACGTTGTGATAGGGGCCGTTATAACAAG
Source organism: Philopedon plagiatum (assembly GCA_963971165.1). Lineage (NCBI taxonomy): Eukaryota > Metazoa > Arthropoda > Insecta > Coleoptera > Curculionidae > Philopedon > Philopedon plagiatum. The sequence continues at coordinate 18,688,462 of OZ020196.1, read as the reverse complement.
AACACTCTTTGCAGGCAGGTTAGGAATACGTTTTTCTTGGGTGTGAGAAGAATGAATATATGTATGTCTCATCAATATAAATTGAAACACGATCTTGAACTTTCTTTAAATATTTGATGGGTTTATTCTTTGTCTTTTCCCAGATAACACTTTGCCTTCTACTTTAGACACGAATACGGAATACGCCAGTTATTTAATTTTAATTTAAAAATATTTATTTAGCAATATATGCTACAATATAAACATTATTTCTCAAACAATAACAATAATATTAAGCAAATTAGATTTGTTTTTAATTTCTTAAAATTAATCTTAAGTGAGGTGTTGAACTTAATTACTTTCACATTGATTGTTAAACAAATATGTTTTCAATTCTTTTTTAAATTTCCTTACATTACATTGATTTTTAATGCAATTGTTTAGATTATTAGATTCTATTATCCCTTTATGAAAAACTGATTTATATTCTATATTGCATGAAACACTATTTAAAAACAAATTTTGTTTATTTCTTGTATTATGATAATGATTATCTAAGTTTTGCGATAAAAATTTCGAAAGATTTGTTGGTAAAAGATTATTTTTAATTTTAAAAATAAAAATATGAACGTAAAAAAGAATAAAATTTTTTACATCTAACCATTTCAATTTTTTTAACATAAATTTGATTGGTGTATATTTATCTACATTCAAACTTATTGTCATTGCTTTATTTTGTAATACTTGTAATTTATAAAATATTTCTTCATTTGCAGTGTATAATATTGTTGAACAGTATAAAAAATGAGGTAAAATAATAGAATTATATACAGTCTTTTTAGAGAAAAATGATAAATTTGAACTAATTCTTTTTAAATAATTAATTTTGGTGGCTATCTTTGACACAATTTGATTATATTGTTCAGTAAATTTTAATTTCGAATCTATTATTAGTCCCAAATATTTGAAAGTATTTACAATTTGTAATTTTTCACCTTCTATTTCAATATCAACATTTCGTGCATTATTTCTTGCTTGTATTAACATAGATTTTGTTTCAAGAACATTTAATTTTAATTTATTCCATTTTAACCAATTTTCTACATGTTTTAAATCTTCGTTAATTTTTTTAATACCATTATTTATATCATCATCTCGAACATAAATCAGTTATCATCAGCAAACATTTGTATTCTTGAATTCTTTAGAACTCTATTAATATCATTAATATAGAATATAAATAGCAAAGGCTCTAATTTACTACCTTGTGGCATTCCAATATTATTAACTTTTTTAATTATAGATTATACATTATTAATTTTTGTTTTCTGAGTTCTATTAAATAAATAATTTTGAAACCACTTAAAAGCTATACCCCTAACTCAAATTGATTTAGTTTATCTAGTAATATTTTCCTATTAGCTTCAATAGCTCTCTTAAAATCTAAAAACACTACAATAATATTTATTTTTTCCCCAAACATTTTCTCCACTTTTCTATAACATATTGAATGGCAGTTTCGGTTGAGTGATTTATTCTAAAACCAGCTTGAGATAAAACCAGAATTTGCTATCTTCTATAAATTCTAAAAATTCGTCATATACGATGGCTTCAAGAAGTTTTTCTATACCCCAAAGACTGACACAGGTCTTAATTCGTCAATATTTTTTGTATTTTTTATTTTTGGAACTGGTGTTATATAAGCGCATTTTAACTCATCACGGACTACTCGATTTTTTAAACATAAATTTACAAAATTTAATAAATGATATCCCATAATTTCAAAAGTCTGTTTCTTAATTTGTTATTTAAAACTTCATTATAGTTATTATTGGAGTTTAAATCTAAAAGTTGTCTTCTTAGTTTCGTTAAAGAAATTTCATGAAAACGTAATAGCGTTCTATCATATATTAACATTTGGAGTATTTTTTCTTGTCCTGAATTGAATAAACAATATCTCGAATACTTTTGATATAATATGTATTTAGTCTCTCAGCCATAATCTCATTTTCAGTTTCGTTTCTATCTTCAAAAATAATTTCTCTTATTTGATATTTTTGTTGAGGATTGCTTAAATTTTTCAAGGTCTTCCACATCTTCCTACGGTTATGTTTATTATTATCTATTTGATTTTTAAAATATTTTTTCTCCTCTTTCCTTAAAACATTTACAAAATTATTTCTAAGTTTTTTATAATCCTTCCAGTCTACATCTTGCTTGGTAAAAAAAATTTCTGGTAACTAAAATCTCTTTTTTGTTTTGCTTCAAAAATTTCCTTATTGAACAATGGTGTTGAAACACTACGCGAATTTATAACTTTTTCCTCTTTGACCTCTGAAATAGAATTCTGAATATTAAACATAATTTTATTAAACATTAGATTTATATCCAAAATATCATGGCTCCAGAAATATGAATCTAGTTCTGTTGACAATTTTCTGTAGTCTAAAAATGTTTTTATTTTGTTATATTGACTGATATTTTCGATAAAATGACTTACTTCTACAAAATCCAACTATGGTCACTTATTTTTGGCAGATGTTCTGCTCCAGCATTAAGTGACTGTTCATCACTGATAACTAAGTCCATGATAGTCTGGCTCCAGTCGTTTACTCTGGTATAATCTTCACTTAGTTGCTTCATCCCATTAACACCTAATAACTTCTTAAATTTTTTAACATAGTAGTCATCATCATTAATATAATTTAAATTAAAATCTCCAGTATGAATTGATATTTTGTCATTATCCCATAGTTCTTCACAAATATTTTTAAAAAATTCAATGAATAAAGACATATTTGCTGAAGGAGATCTATAATAGATACATAAATTATAGGTACATTTTGATATTTTAATAATAATATGCATAAACTCAAGCTGATAATCTTCTGATTTTTCATGTAATTCTAACACAATAATATTTTTTATGAACATAAACTAAAATTCCTCCAGTATATTTCGAATTTGAAGGACAGTTATATACATGATATTCTGGATCTCTTTCTAGTTTATTTCTGGTAATTTATTCGATTATATGAGTTTCAGATAACATAATAAACAGTCGGGTTTTTAGTTTGGATAAAATCACTTAAGTCATCTCTTGAACTTAAGAATCCTTGAATATTTCTGTGATATATTTTATTAGTAACTTTAGAATTAATTTTTCATTAACTAATTGCTATTTGCGTTCATAGTTTATTTTTGATTTTTCAACATTAATTATATATATATATATATATATATATATATATATATATATATATATATATATATATATATATATATATATATATATAAAATCAAAAGGCGAATGGTTAATTGGATATCCCATATTAAATTTGATATTACTTTTATTGCAATTTGGACATATAATATTTTTTGATTCCGTTTGGCAATCTACAGAACTACGATTTCTGTTACCACATTTCATACAATTTTGTTATTTTGTTCAATATTTTGCCAAGTGATTATAGCCAGTACATTTGTAACAACGTATGATACCAAATATTCAAAAATTGAACCAACAGAAAAATTTATAAAAATACAACTTACAACCTTTTTCCATCAGTTGTTTAAAACTAAAACAGTCAATTTCTGTAATTGCTATACATTTTGTTTTCATCTTTTTTATAGTAATTACTTTTACCTCTGCATTTTTAAGATAGTTATTCTGTTCAATAATGATTTTCTTCAAGTCTTCTTTATTTGTTACATTTTCTACATCAATAAGTTTTACACGTGAATATCTTCTACCTTGTAACT